>ML681964.1:37051266-37139580 GCA_007922195.1 Podocnemis expansa | reverse complement strand
TGTGTTGCCACACCCCTAGGTATAACACCTATGCTCTGTTGTATGTTTATTTGCCGTGATTTTTCTGCTTGGTGTCTCTAGGAAGCGCTTCTAATCCACTGTACTCTGGGAAGTTTAAAGATGCACCCCTGCTTTTCCTGCAACTGTGTGTGCATATAGTTTTCAGATGAATGACAATATACAGCTCTTCTGGATGAGCAGGATAGACTCTGTGGTGCAAATATAAAGATATTTTCAGGATACTTGCATAATCTATCTCAGCTTTGTCATTCACTAAATTAAAATATTCCTCCTTGTCAACTCCACCTACTGTCCGTAAAGAAATGTCCTCCATAAATCCACTTTTAATCGGAGTGTTGGACATGAGTTTTGTCACAAGGCATTGATACTGTGAATATATTTTAGTAGTATGCCTTTCTCATAATAGTTACTTTCTGAAAAACTCTTACCGTAAAGTAAACTATATCTTCAGTTTCTGAATGACAAACAAGACAGTCGTCTTATATACAGCTCTGATCTTGCAAAGGGATCCATATGTGCTCAGAGTCCATTGACTTCAGTGAGGCTCTGTGTGGGCATAAAGGGCCTCCCATGGATTTTGCTGTAGGACTGGGGCAGCCAGCGGGGGTCGGGGGGCAGAGTGTTTTAAGAGTTATTTATGTTCTCATCATTTGGGTTAGAAATATGCTGACAAAGAGAAAATACAGTTGCAATTAGGAGTGGCCTTGGAGATCTAAAATAGAAATAGGTTAGCTTAGAACACCGCTATACATTTATCTTCTTACTCATTAATTTCTTAGTCATTAGATAGACAGCATTTCCACAATTTATGTTTGAGAATGTAGAATATTTGTATGCTGTTCATTGTCTACTGCCTATGAGACTGGCTTGGTAACATGCTGCTCTGTACCTTGTGTATAAGTTAAAATATCTTTAACATTTAGCAAAACTGATTTCAGTTTTTCTTGTACTGCGACTTCCTTAGCACATTGATTCCATGCATATTAAAATAGGTAGGTCAAAAACAGTTATAGTAATATACATTTGGAATATTAAAAAGGGGCAAAATTTTGCTGCACCTGCTTGGCACTTTGTTTGTTTGAAAGAAAATTTCATAAGCATTTAATAATTTCTAAATACATGAAGTTAATTCCACTGAAAATATTGTATGATTCTACATTATTGTCACCGGTGGGTCACACTGACATCCTAAGCCAGTTCAATAGCCTGGTAATACTTGTCTAGAATGCATGCTTGATAACGTAACTGTTTGAGGTCCAATTTCTCTTCTTCAGTTTTTATTACTTTTCCTTGATTGATTTGTATCTGCCCTAAAATAAAAGACCAGCTTTCCAATTCATTTAACTAGGCTTCTTCATAAGCATAGGAAGCACAAGCAGAAATGTTTAAACAACAGCAATGGTACAATCAATTAACTTCCCTCCACGTTGATTCTTAGTTTGCAACAATAGTTGCAAAGCAAGGTGTCAGCCGTCTTTATGTGAGAAATAATATGGCTATGGGCTATACAAGATTTTTTTTCTGCCATCTGTTAAGTATGATGAATTTGCTACAGAAGTTTGTTTTTAATAGGTGAGCAATAAATGAAAAACAGGATACTTTCAGATACTAGAACATTTAGTAAAATGAGTGGCCCGATCACACTAGTATAAAAAAAAAAAAAAAAGCAGATGATGGATGCTTTTGGTATCGTAGGATACATACAAAATCAGGTGTGAAATTCTGTATTATTGCTGTGTTTTCTCATCCTTTTTGGTAAGATGTATGCTATTGCGTGGAAGTTTTCTGTAACTTTTTGTCAACTGAGGTGCTCAGTCAAAAATGCCAACAGATACTGCAGTGAGAAGCCATATCAAAAACTAGTTGAACGGATGTAATTTGTGAAGTTGTGTATGTAAAACTGAAAATGACTGGAGACTTAAAAATTGGAGTGTAAAAGACTGTGAATTCCAGTCAAAATTAAACTTGGTGATATTCTAAACAGACCTCTCATCTATGCTTGTAGCCCTTTCCTTCACTTCAGGAATTCAACAGACATGCTAGACTTCAGATCAACATTTGAGGTGGTTGTTTTGGTTGGTTGTGTTGATTTGTGTGTGTGTTGAGTTCTGAGAGATTTACGTGGATGGCAAATGAAGGGGGGCTGCCTGTGTTCAGAGTTAATGTGTATACTGGTTGTGCTGTTGAATGGGTGGTTTTGAAGAATTGTTGCAGTTAGGCCAAGTAATCTGCCATCTGCGCAGTCTCCTTCTACAACCTGTGACTTAATTGCTTGCAAATTAGCTGTAGAATAAGGGTGATGGTGAATTGAGTGACTCTAATACCACAAAGAGCTATGACCACTGTTCCCTCTAAACTGTGTGAGTGTGCACAGGTTGTGAAACTCCGCATGCAACAATGTAAAGTGTGCACAAAAAAATTCATTAGCGCTTATATTAGCGCACACGAAGAAATTTTTTGTGCACACAGCCTATGACAAATTAGAGGGAACATTGGCTATGACTCCTAGGATGACATTGCTACAAGCCTTACTGTCGCATGGTTGTAATATGTAATTCAAAATGGCTGAGAACTTAAACTGGACAGTAACATATCATGAATTCCAGTGGTGATTGAACCTGGTGATATTCTGAACAAAAAGAGCTAACAGCCATGCCTGTAGCTGTTTCCATTGCATCACTCTGACTAGATAGAATTTATAGGATTCAGAGTGGCAGTCCTGGAATCTTATCTAGATTATGGCAAACATTAGAATAGCTTCTTGACTGAGAGAACTCAGCATCACCACACAAATTCCTTCCCTCCTCTCATTGCAACATTTTTGTTTTTGATGTTACTCTAAAATTGGCTTTGAGATTTCAGATTAGTTCCTATTGCAGAGATGTGCTATGGAGTATTTACAATCTAGCTAGGTGCTTTAAAATATGATCATGTCAAGTGTCTTACTGAGTTTGGAATAGTTTGCATTAGTAGTTAGGAATATTTAGTCTCATTCTGTTTCAGGCTTCACTTTTATTTCAGGGAGGGGTATTGTTTATCATGAGTCAGTCTTTGGTTTGAATGCTATGTAAAATAAATCATTTCAAACTATAGCTTGACATTTAAAATTAGGTCAAACCTTGTGACCATACATAGTGCAATGACATAGGGAAGATGGGGGTTCGTTTTTCTTTAATGTGCTCCGGACAGCTGAAGGTCCATCCTGTGTTCTGTAGAAAGTAATACAGAACTCTCAGGGATGCAAGTGTCTGTTCTCTCTGCATCTGGTCCCATTTTCCAGGGTGCAAGATTGTGTGTTGTGTAACTCTCATATGCTAGTCTCCTTTTTCTTCTGTTTCTGAAATTTGTTCCTGTTAGTTTGCTGCTTGCTGCACACAGTTTCACTTCCTAGGAAAGGACTATTTACAAAGTAGCTCCAATAGAAAATGTAGTTTAAAATGAGAATAAATAAATTAACTCAGTTTTTAAATATACAGTTTACTTGGCCTTGCTTCATCCTTTCCCTTTTTCTGTAGAGTCTTTCAGTCTATTCTCAATGGATCTCTACATAGGAATTCTGTGAGAGAAAGGGCACAAATGGAGAATTTTTAGTAGACAGATTCAGAAAGATTGTACACATCAATATGAAAGGCTTTTGTGAGTCTTTTTAAAACACTGTAATAGCATACTAAGGTATAACCTTGGACAGAGGCAGCTTTATAAACGTGGGGTTTTTTTCCTAAGAATTTTTTAACGTTATTTTTAAAAATGTGTAACTCAACGTTCTGTTTTAGTCTGGAGTTTGGCATACAAGGTCTGAGTCTTGGAGTGTGCTGAGAATTTTCGGGGAAAGGGACAGAAGAAACATTAGCTTAATGTTGAGCTATACCATGTGTATGACACTTCTGATTTATTGCTAAGATGATGTAGTTCTTGAAGAAAGCAGAGCATTTACAAAAATTAGAATTCATAGAAATTAAATCAGTTAGCCTAGAAATGTGCACTTAGCTACTGTTAAGAGTTAAATGCAAAATGTGTTAAATCAATGCTTTCTGGTTCATATAGGAGCATCTGACAAAGTGGGATTTCTTCCATGAAAGCTCATGCAATAAATAAATTTGTTAGTCTTTGGAAGTGTAACAGGACTCTGTTTCTTTTGCTTCAAAAAGTTTTCTCTTTAAAAGGTTATGGTCTAATGCAGGGGTCGGCAACTCCGGCACACATGCCAAAAATGGCACCAGGACCAAGCCTGAACGGCCCGTGACGTCGCTTAGGCTTCCCCTCCTGCTCTGCTCCCTCAGTGCTGCACGGCTGGGCAGCAGAAGTCACGGTTCATGGGTCGTGGTCCCCTGCTGGGCAGGGCTAGAGGGGAGCGGGGTAGGCTCCCCCCCCCCCCGCTTCCAGCTCCAACAGCAAAGCCGGAAGCCGCATGCTGGCAGGGGACAAAGGCAACCTGGAGGGGACCTGGGGGCTGAATGGAGAGAGGCGGCTCTGGCTGGATGCCGGAGATCGCCCGCTGGTGAGGGTGGGAGCTGGCCCTGGCCCCAAACTGGAGGCCTCTCCCTGCCCCCTTTGGCCCTGCCCCCAGCACCCACTGAGGGTGCGTGGGCAGGACTGGCACAGGGTCGGCAAAGGTTGCCAACCTGTGGTCTAATGGGAGAGGGAAAACTCCTCGGATCTTAATGACATTTTTTAAAACAAAGAAACTGAGCCAAATATAGCGCTGGTGTAAATAATATAACTTCTGAATTCTGTGAAATCAAACCCATTTATATCTTGAATCACAGAATCCACTTTAAAAAAAATCTTCATGGTCCCTTAAAAACAGTGCTTTTGTACACTACTGTTTACTGATGCAGAGCCAAAAAACCACTGTTTGGAAGAATTTTTCAGGTCAAGATTTTAGTAACCAAAATGACCTTAAACATAAGAAACAAATCTGTCTTTCAGAAGTTCAGAAACTTAACTTAAATTTACAGGTAGTGGCAATTTTTACGAGATGTTGGCAGTTGAAAAAGCTGGTTTTGTTGAAGGGCTTTTGGGTATTCAGTGATACAATTTAGAACAACGCAAATGTGCTTTTGGAAAGATGTTAATGTCGATTCAAAGACAAGGAAAAACAACAATTGTCTCACAGGGGATAATAATATCTAATACTTTGCACGCCTATAGCCTCTTCTTTTAGAGAATCTGAAAGCTTTTCAGCAATTTTCCTGAATTAAACTCCTCAACAGCCATCTAAGGAAAGTAGATATTTCCATTTCTCATAGGATGGAACAGAAGCTGAGAAGAGGGTAAGGCCCACCCTTATAAAATATGCATGCAATTTTTCTTGCTTCTGCAAAACAGCAGTTGTGCATGCACAAATAGAAAATAATATGGGGGTAGAATCACAGACTTACATGTATAAGTGTTGTATATGTTTGTAAAAAGGTGGGCCTAAATAACCTAACCCAAGGTCTAAGATTGTGCCCTGTGTCTGTGGCAAAGTTAGTCTATTCTGGGGCAGACCCAGATTTCTTAACTGTTTCCTTGTACCTTACCTAAGGCCTGATCTACACACAGTTTTTGTAGCAGTACAAATCTTTTGGTTAGGGATATCATTTTTTAAAACTGATATGCTAATACAGTTCCCCATGAGGTTGCAGTTAGGTGTGCTATATCAGAATTGCTTGTTCCTCTTCCTGTGTTGTGCTAACGTCTATATCTATATGGCTGGGTCTACACAGCTGTACTTCTTCAACTATGCAATAGTATAGAGGGGCAGCTAGGTCAAGTGTCATTGCCATTGTGACTACACAGGTGAAGCAATGCTCTTGCTGCAGCAGTTCAAGTTTCATATGGGATCACTGCATAAAAATGGTCAGGGCCATGGAACTTTAAGCAAGTGCAAAAAACAAGGGGGAGAGGGGTTAATTGCCCCTCCTGCCATTCTTTCTAACTATTACTTTGTTGAATGCATCCAGAAGCAAGCCCTGTGGGACTACAAAAACTGGATAGTTAACCATTTTATGAAAACAACTGGTCAGGTATAAATATGTTGTGTATTTACCATGCCCTTTGAACTTCTGTTTTATTAGGGTATGTATGCCCACAGATAGCTGTTACAGTATGAATGTCACTTATATGCTGAACTTGTTGAGGAAAGACATACTCCTTCGACCTCCAGCTCCAGTTATAAACCTCCTATAGTCCTTTCAATTCAATAGTTTGAAGAGAACCAGAAGTTTTGAAGGTAGAGACCTGTCTGTCATTGCTTTTGCCTCCAGCTCTGCACAGTCGCTGTTTGTCAGTCAGTAGATGTCTCTGAGAACTTTTGGATGTTTCTGCTGCAAATAAGCCTAGAGAAAAAAGTAAGGTGAAAGACAAATAGATCTGTCTTTTAAAATGTTTTATAATATGAAATATAATGGTAATGAAGGGCCAATATAAGAAGCTGACTTTACAGAGCATCCTTACTTCTGAACATTCCTGTTGCCTGAACAGCATATCAAAGGTGGAAAAATGGTTTTTTGCAGCAAGTATTGTGAACATTCTAAACTTGAGAGTTGTGAACCAAAGCTGTGGTTTAGGAGGAGGTATACTTTAGAAATGGTAGCAGAGAGCAATGTTCCCTCTAAGGCCCTGAGGCAGCTGAGCAACTGAAGTTGCTTGCTGCATGGACTGCCCCCCTGGTGGGCCCGATCCAGCACACACTCCCCACTGGCCCAATCCTCCCCCCCACAACTCTCCCGGTAAGCATCCCACCCAGCCAGCCAGATCCCCTCCTCCTACCCTAGCCCCCTCCCCCCAGCCGGCTCAACCCCCCTCACTCAGACTGGGCCGCCCGGGGCTGAGCCATGGCTCATCCGTCCGGAGAAGCGCTGATGGAGCATGCTCAGATGTTCGGAGCATGCTCTGTCAGAGCTTCTCTGGGTGGGAGTTTTAATAACTCCCAGCTCCAGAGGAGCTGTCTTCCAGCCAGGTAGGGGCTCTGGCTGCTGGCAGTGCGCTGTGGGCAGTGTTCCCTATACAGGGCTGCACAGCTGAGGGGGAACATTGGGAGGTTATTCAGACAAAACATTTGAGCACCTTTAAAGTCATTCATCTGCTTTATTTTCCACTTAGCTGAAATAATAAAAATAGAAGTCAAAAACAATAACATGGGTCTGAACACCACCCAAAATATAAAGTATTGCTCTCAACAATCTAACTTTTCATATACGGTCACACATGCTTATGAAGAGAAAAAGCAACCCTGTGCTGAATAAAAACAAATCAAGTATCTTGGTAAAAATATTATTTCATGGGGAGAATGTTTGTAAGACCTGGGAAATCTCTGTTCTTTTCCCATCATTGCCAAACTAACGTATCTGAAGCACAGTCATTTTGTTATTTAACTAAACCAAATAAAACATTGACCTTTTAGTCGTATTAATGGGCAAAATTCCACCGTGGTGTAAGGGGAAGTAGCTCACAGTGAAAAATATGTTAATTGTACCAACTTATCCCACAGCTGAATTGGGCTCAATGTATGGTGGAAGTGGATGTTAAAAGAAAAATGTCTGTAGTCCTGCCTATCAGAGCTATATTCATGGTTTAATGCCACCCTTATAGTTCGACTTAAGGATAAAATACCATAATTCTTCTGTCATCAGTAGGGTGCTTTGGGAAGAGGCTAAGATTTTGGAAAAAATCAAATCTGAAACAATATGTAGTTGAGTGTTCTTAAAAAAAACCACTATATAAAATGGCCATTGATTTTGTTTAAAACTATAAGTTATTCAGATGTTCTCCTTTTTGATGTGGTTTGTGAAGTCTGAAACATTAGGTCACCTTACACATTTTAGCTGATTCATAGCTACAACCTCTATAAGGACATGTAGGCCTGTTCTTTGGTTAAAGTGTGCATGTACCAACACCATGTACCAGCATCAGCAGTTAGCCCTACAAAGTAATCCTAAGTGTGATTCTTTTAAGCAAGTGTATCTTCTAACTCTCTTTAGGCTGCCGTGGCTAATAAGTATAATTTTGAGAAAAAAATTCTTCCTGTGCCTCACTTGTGCAGCTCAAATTCCTGCTTCTTTGAGTAGATGCAGCTGTGTATTACACTTGAGTGTGTGTGGCCCGTGCACCAGAGAGAGAGAATTTTACCTAGCAGTACCCATAGAGAGGTGGTTTTCATGCCTTGTGGCCATAGCCCCTCCCTTGCTATGTGAGGTGCTGCTTTGACCCTCCTCAGTTTCTTCTTGCTACCTGTGGCTGGAGTCTGAGCCCTGTGTGGTCTTACCTTCACAACTTCTCATTTTTCCTCTGTCTTTTTCCTAGTTGTATGTATTTAATAGTACCCTTTGTGCTAGTTAGGTTAGTGTTTGTTGTACTTAGTTGAGTATTTCCCTGTGATGTCCTCACTGCAGTGTAAACACCATAAGTCATGTCAGGGAGCAATCTCCCTCATGGCTGTGTTTGGCAAGGCCTATGTCAAGGAGCTATGTTTGATCTCTAGATAGTTCATGAAATGGATGCACCTGGATATAGATCTTTACATAAAGCAGGTCATGTTTGCACAGGGTTTGTAACCTGCTTCAGCACTGAGGCCCTCACTGGTCAGAGGTCACCTTCAAGTTTCAAGAATGTTGCTGTATTGCACTCTGGAGCAGGTACCCCTCTAAAGAGATGGAGGAACTACTCCCTTTTGAATGTACTGAGGAAAAGGTCACACAAAGCCAAATGAGATTGCTCCAGATCTCATGGGTGACTCGTCTGCCTCCCAAACGAAGAACATGAACCAACATGAGGCTAGTGCCAGGGCGTGGGATGACATGGGTGGCTCTAGTTGCTGCTGGGTGTTGAGTAAAGTGGTTAGAGAGCCTGTACCATCAACTTCAATTCTGTCCCCAGGGTGTCCTTTGAGTCTGGTACTGATGAGGGCAGTGTTGACACCAGCTGTTGCTACATAAGCAGTGTACCAGGCATCTACAGATCTCCTCTTCCCTTCCATTGCAGCCTCTTCCTTGGTCCAGGACTTAAGCAGAGCTGAATAGTTTATGGTCTGGTTGGCTGGAAAGGCCACTAAACCCTTGTTGGCACTGCATCCCAATGTTTCCATTCCACACTCTGCGGGAGTAGGGCCAATATCAGCCTTAGTACAAGGGAACTCCTTGGCACAAGGAAACTCCTCACTACAAGTGATTTTGTCACCAATGAAGATACCATGGGGGCTTTCACTACCCTTCACTTGGGCTCTGTCAGCTGCTTCTGTACTGCTGCTGATTTTGGGATTGACACCACTGAATAACTGGTCTGACTTGTTCATTGCGCAGAATGAGGAAGGGACCAGCATCAGTGATGGAAGTGGTATTGCCCGTGTCAAGTACACAAGTACCAGAAGCAGTGTGGACTGTAAAATCAGTGGCAGTGCTGAAGCAGTTAACAGAGTTGAGGTCAGGACCTCCTTGGCATTGAGGTTGTGATCTTCTCCTCCTACTCTTCATCACCCAACCCACATTGGGGGTCATATATAGTGAACAGCATGTACTGAGATTGACACTTATCTCACAGTGGGGATGGGGGCCCCAGCCCTGTGGCTACTGGTCACCAATGCCCTATCCCTAGAAGTGGCTTCCATTATATCTATAGGGCATCCTTAGTCACAGAGGTCGCACTTCTTGGTGTTTTCTGGTTGGATCCTTCCTTCTCATTCTTCCCAAATCCTTTTGTCTCTTCAGCAGATAATGAATGGATAACCAAAGGACCATTGATAAGCTTCAGGAACATATGAGAACGTGGGGGAAAATATTGAAAAGCACTTATGGTATTTAGAAACACGTATCCCATTGTCTTTCAGTGGAGTCTGCTTCTGAATCCCAAAGACACTTTTGAAAATCCCACCAGTGATTCCTTGCTGGAAATATCAAAAATGTTCATCTAATGTTTGTGGTTTACAGTGTTTCTAGTCCAGTGCAGAGTTACATTCTGAAACTTAAATGATTACTTTTGTAGGCATATCTAAGGCAAATTTTAGCTCTAGTATGTTACAGTACTATATTTCTTTTCCTCACTCAGTCTTCTGCCCCTTTATTTCTGCAAAATGGTCCTACTAAATAAAATAATTCAGCAAGACATCAGAACATCTGCTTTTTATGTAGAAACTCTCACTTCATGGTTCTGCTACATAAAACCTTTAGGGATGACATTGCCTCTTGTATGGTGTCTAAATGTCCTGTAAATTAGGTGGTTGACTGGAAAGCAAATGATCAAGTTAATATAGAGAACCTTTCTGCAATATACTGCTTAGTCTGTTTGGGTTTATTTCTCCCCGCTTATGCCATGTCTGCCTGTAGAAATGGCAGTCTTCTGAATTTAACTTATATATATTTCAAACTTAGTGGTATTAGCTTTTCTTATTTTGCTTCTCTGAATTTCCTGGCAGAAGTCCTGGAGGAGACTTGGGAGCTAAGAAAAAGAAAAAGAAACAGAAGAGGAAAAAAGAGAAACCAAACTCCGGTGGCACGAAATCAGATTCTGCATCTGATTCCCAAGAGATTAAAATTCAACAGCCTTCAAAAGTGAGAACCTTGTTTTATTTTAACGTATGTGGTTTCTTATGGTAGTGGAAGTAGGTAGTGCACCCTTAACACTCAGTTGATCATGTATGGGTAGTTTGGATTATTGTCATGATTGCAAACAAAAGGACAAGAAACTGTGAGAAGATGAGTAAGGCTGGCTCCAGTATGCTGGTGTTTACCAGGGTGATGTGTTCTGTGAAGGAAGTAGGTGGTAGCTTTTTCAGTCTGTTAACATTCAGTTTGGTGGTAGCCTTATAGCAGATAATTTTAATCTGCACTTGTAATGTTTCAGTAATTTTATATTTGATAAATTTACCTCTAGGTCAGCCTCATTCCACCTTGTCCTTATGTGTATCCGGTTTCTTGAACAGTACAAGGTCATCTGATAGTGGATTTCAGTAGCGGTGAGCATGTCCACACTGACTGTTGCCCTTTGAATTGGAGCTGTCTTCTGCAATTGCTGCTCCCATTTTATTTTTGAGGGCAAATACCATTGAAAGTCTTTGAGGAAGGTTCTGTGTTATGGGCATCTACAGTCAGGTAATGCAAACCTCAGCTGGGCAAACAGGGAGGCTGTAACCTATAAGACCACACTTAATTGGCATGAAATGGAACCAGTTACATCTGTTCTGTTTAGTACTGAGAGTCTGTGAAGACTCGAGATCCATCACATAATAATCCATTTTCATTTCAGAGGCCCTGGCTCTAAATCAGAATGTTCTGTCAGACAATGGGACATGTAGCCTCCGCAGGCTCTGTGTTAAATATGCTGACTGTGAGGCACGTTTGGATTGTGAGCTATGCTTTAACCATGTTTTAACTTATTTTATTCTAAGTAAAAGGGGGGGAAAAACATGACCTTTGTACATGTAGCTTCAGTCATAAGATTTCCAGGTGATGACCTTAGAAACCTTGCTCTTCTGAAAGAAGTGAGCTCCAGAGCATGATTGTATGCAAGTTCACAGCCCATCACTTGTCAGAATAGGAAGGTTGTCTCATCTCGCTAATGCAGAGAAACTCATCCTTGTGCCATTAGCTCTCCCTGTAAGATTTGTCAAGTGTAGTGGTATCATTAGTTTATTTCAGAGGAGAAACTGTGTTCTGTTCTGCTGGCGTGCTGATATATCTTCTTCATTCTCTGAGGCTTTTTCACTATCCTCTCCAGTCCTGTATGTGTGGGTTGCTTTTGTTCTAGGTTACATTTTTAAACTTGTAGCAAGAACATGCAGTATCACTGAGAACAATCACTTTTTAGTCTCTTTATGCTCTTTGATTTGGGGGTTTTTTTTTAGAGAATATGGGCTGTTGGAATGAGTCTGCACTTTAACAAGATGACTAATTATAACTATTGTAGACAATAGATAGTAAACGGATTTGAGGTTAGTTGCTGTAGAAAGGTCAGCTAAAAAGATATTAGAACTTTTTTACTGGCTTTCTGAATTATACTTGTGGTTCCTGACTATTGTGTTTTGAACTGTACATTTCACAATACGTAATGTTTTAAATCCCTTTTTGATGGACTTACAATACTTGGTTAATCCAAATTAACCTACAAACTTCTTTCCTTAAAAAAGAGAACGTTAGTCTAGCCAGCGATTAATATTCTTGTTTTGGTACATTTGATCAGCCTTTAATTTTTCATCTCCTCCAAGCAAGATTTAATACATCTGATTGCTTTAATATGAAAATTCTTTATTTTTTCTTGTTCTGTTGACTCGTCAAGGAGGATCTTCCTTTAAAACTATTTTAAGTACATTTCAGTGCATACAGAGAATTTTTTAAATGTCAGCTAAGCAAAAATTTCTCTCTACTTCAAATGGGGAAATGAATACTCACAGAAGAGATTTAACACTTTGTACTAAAATGATATGGAAGAAGTAATCTGATGAAGAAGCAGGGATTATGAGCTCTCATTGCATGTACAGCCCACGCATCAGGATTAATTAGTTAGCTGCAAAATAAATAAATAAATGCACTAACCTTGGTGGCCTCACTTTAGGAAGCAGTTGGCCTTTGACCTCATGTTACTTGGGTCCTGTCTACAGTTTCTAAGGAAACTAAGTCTCTGATCAGAACAGTCGGATACTAGCTCTCCATCTAATTTGTAACACCAGGTTTCATAAATTGGTTTATATCAGTAGCAAGTACAGTTAAGCCCTTTGTGTGCTGGCCAGGGAAAGTGGATAATTACCTTTCTATGGAGAATTATATTTACTTAGCATTTTCAAGAAAGCTGGATGAATCATGCAATGTGCTGATGAGTGCCTTCAACTTCTGTTGAAGTTCATGGGAATTGAGGGTGCTCAGTACCTTGCACTTTTGTATCCACAGCTTCCCTGGCAAGTGTAGAAAGGGTCATTCTATGCTGCAGGTGTGAGATGCACATCTGTCATGTGCTGTTCACTTCTCCTCACTGAATCACCTGGTGATCTGATGGTCATTACCTGGGCCCTCATTAGAGTGAGAGCCCTTGCTGTCATTTAATGGTTAATACTAATACTTATTGGTTAAAAATTTAACATTTTACATGCCTATCCTTAACTTCTATTTATTAACAATTACCAATGGTTCCTGTGTGTGTTTACCATCTCATGAGCAAACGGTACTGAAATTTACAGGAATCCTGTTCTGCTAGGCATTTGTATTTGTCAATACAAAGACAGATACAGCCAAGGGAGACTTGAAGATAGGCTGATGTTATTGAGCTACCTGCAGGGACTGCAACAATTTGGAATAGGTTTAATTGGTACAGTCCAGCTCAAAAAAAATCAAGGAGTCTTGTGGCACTTAAAGACTAACAGATTTATGTATCGCATGAGCTTTTGTGGGAGAAAATCCCACTTTTTCAGATGCTTTTGAAGAGCTCTTCAAAGCATCTGACAAAGTGGGATTTTGTCCCATGAAAGCTCGTGTGATACATAAATCTGTTAGTCTTTAAGTGCCATAAGACTCTTTGCTTTTTTTTGCTTTACTAGACTAAAATGGCTGCCCCTTTGGAACTAGTCTAACTCAAGTATGACAGAAGCAAAGACAATGCTGTCAATTTTTCTTAAAATCAGAAAATTCTTTCCTGGTCATATTATAATGAGAATTCATTTTCTGATTTCTAAATCTGATCTTGCATGACTGCTTAAGTGAAGCTCTGAATGGCTTTAGCTGGGGAATTGGCTAAGTAAAATGTGTGGTAGATCTGACAGTATTATATTTCATGCTCTTAGGGTATGTCTGTATTGCAAAGGAGAACCTGCAGCACCAGTTCTCAGACCCCAGACATAATTTTTGTGGCTCTTCTCTTCACTCATTCTAGTTTTTCGACATCCTTTTCAAATTATGGGCACCAGAACTATTGGTTGTTTTGCATTATCAGTCTCACCAGTGCTGTAATAAAAGGTAATACAACCTCCCTTATCCCTCACTATTTCACTGTTTATAGATCCAAGGACTGCATTAGCCCTTTTTGTACAGCATCACACAGGGAGCTCATGTTAAGTTGTCTGCTCGCTGTGACCACTAAGCCTTTTTCAGAGTCATATATTTTGCTATGATATAGCCTCCTACTCCATAGGTATGGCCAGCTTTCCTTGTTCCTAGATGTACAACTTTGCATATGGCTATATTCATAGATTCCAAGGCCAGAAGGGACCACTGTGATCATGTAATCTGACCTCCTTTGTAACACAAAAGTATAGAACTCCCTAAAAATAATTCCTATTAAAATTTAAAATGCATTTTGTTTGAATGCACCCAGTTTACAGAGTGAACTGGAATACTTGGTATGGCACCCTGTAGCATCATCATTGTTTACCACTCCTCCAATCTGTGCACCGTCCAGAAATATTAATCAACAGTTGTTATATTTACTTACAGGTCATTGATGAAAATGTTGAATAGGAAGGTATAAAACTGCCAGAACAAGATAATTGGGCAGTAAGCTGTCTTTAGAGTGAATTTCTTCATAGCCCCAGGTGGTTAAAGATTGGGTTATATTTTGATGGTTGAGTCGAACTGTTCCTAAAAATGTTGTGAGTGCTCTGGTCCGGTCTTTCACTTGTCTGAATTAATTCTGTAAACATATATGAGATGTGGAAAATAGCGTGTTTAATATCTTACTGGCACAAATACATACAGGAAGGGGCATATTTATATGAAGCTTAGTTTTCAAACTCTGGGCATTTACAGAATATTTTCATCAAAAAAAAAAAAAAAAAGGTTCCACCCAGAAACTTTTATACAGCAGAGACCTTATACCTTCCAGCTTTTGCTCTGTAGACATATTTTTTGTCGTCCATACACAGTTTATCTTGCTTTCTGTAGTCTATCTCTGCATTTTTGCCTCTCTAGCCTACCAACAGGTATGTCTGTCCTTGCACTCTGTGTTCATTGCAGGCTACAATGTGAAATTAACTTGAATATTTGGTAGTTGTATTTTGTAGCCTGTAGTATGTGTGAACACAAAGGAACAAAGCAGCAAGAGGAGATGTTGTAGAATATAGACAAGGAACACAGAAAGACAAGGGTTTTTTTGGTTTGTTTATTTTAGGAGTTTTTTGCTGATAGACTAATAGAGAGTCACAAAGAACTAATGCATCTGACGAAGTGGGTTGTAGCCCACGAAAGCTTATACTCGAAGAAATCTGTTAGTCTATAAGTGCCACAGGACTCTTGCTGCTTTTGCTATATACAGACTAACACAGCTACCTCTCTGGAAAATTCTACAAAGAACTAATATGTTTGTGCAGAGGCAAAAAAGAAAAATACCTGTTTTGAGGTGTAAACTTAAAGGAACAGTGTGTGTCTTCTGTAATGGTGAGTCCACTCCAGAGTCCACCTTTCGTTCTGTTTTCATTTGTTACGCCAAATTGAATGTAATCTCTTTGCTGTGGGTAAGCCCTGTCCGTGTTCTGATCCAGGATAGTCTGTGTTCTCAATCTGTCTGTTTTAAAGTATTATCAATGTTTGTTCTAGTCACGGACATTTCCATACCTATTTTCTGTGTTTTAAAATGTCAAACTTGAGGTAATGACATTTAATAATTAGTCATTTTAAAAATGATTGAACACCTTAAATTGAAGTGTCAGGTAACTGAACTAACATTTACAGCCGCCTTGTAGTAGCTCTCTTCCAAATTTGGTCCATTTATTCCATTAATTACAGTGAACTACCTAGATTGTGGATAATGCATAAACCTCCCCCAATAACAGTCTCATCAAAAAGAAGCCTTTTAGTTTTAATATAAAAAACAAGTGTGATATCAATATGATTTAAAATGTTGTTGATTGCCTGTTCTTTCCAACTGTTCACCATATCTGTTTAATAGAATGACCCTCCTTCTCCACAGCTCTTCCAGTGGCATAAAGGAGAAGTTTAGGCATTGACAAAACCTCATTTTATGCAAAACATGCCACCAGTTCCTCCCATATGTCAGTTAAATTTCCCCTGTATCTCATAAAATTGCACATTTTGCTGAAGTTTTTTGGTCTGTATGCCATTTTTTCAGACGCTTTAGCCAGTCCTTAGCTTCAGTAACTCATTGTAAATTGGGAGGCAGATATTGCTTTCCAGTTTCTCCAGAAGATTTTTTTTCCCTGTTTGGAGAAGTAAAAGGGAATCAAAACCAAATGTCATACCACATACCTATCTCTGAATTTGTTGCAAGGAGTGAAGAACCCTTCTCTCTGGGGAAGAATGTTCATGATCTATTGACTAGTCATAGTTAATGTCAGAATGATTCATATATCTTTTCCACGTCTCTTCTGTAGTATGTGGACTGAGTCCTTATTTATTATCTGTCATGTCTTATTGGCATAGAAGTAGAACGATATTGCGAGCTCCTTGGCACAGGCTGGCTGGAGTTGAGCTCAACCTAGCCTGTGACTTAGCAGTTGACCCCCTCCTGATCCTGATCTGGTGGTTCGATTATAATTAATGACTCCAGCTGGGAAAGGGCCAGAGAGGACTTCTTAAAGAGGGAGGAGAACTCTGTAAAAAAGGGAACCCAAAAGAGAGGTGCATGGGGGACCTCTTTTCTATGAGAAGGGCTTAATGATAGCAAGCTGGAGAACACCAGGTTAAGTACCTGTGGGAGGCCTGGAGTTAGGACTTGTAAAAAGCAGGGAAGACCCTGACAGAAGCTGCCAGAATGCCCAGGAACAGGAGGCAGAGGAGAATGAGAAGAGCTCCCAGAGGAGTAAAGTTCAGGTAGGCAGTGCTCAGCCAAAGGAGCAAAGAAGGAAGTCACCAGTCCCTAAGAGTTAGGATGAGGAACAGAGAATTTCACTGTAGCCTGAAAGGGGCAGGAAGATCTTTGCTTGGATAATAGTGTAGCTTCCATAGTTGGAATTTTATTAGTCCAAAAAGGAACAGAACTGAATGTAAGATATCATCTGGCTTAGACATGTACAGAGAGAGGCCCTTGTAAGGCTAAAGGAGTGATCAACAGGTAGCTCTGGAGAGGGGCACCCCTCGTGCACAGTGCTACATTCTGACACCAGAGGGGTGCTACAGCGGTGACTGGAAATGCTGATATGGCTAAAATAAAAGACATCTAAAATACTAATACTGACACATGAGAATTAATGTTTGTTTATTCACTGTACTGGGTAAGCATTAAAAATCTGTATGTTTCCTTAGAAACATTCCTAATAGGCCAATAGGAACTAGATGTATTGATTTTTAGTTCAGAAACTGACCCATGGCACTATGATTTGGATCTAGAAACAGGCTGTTTTTTTTTCTTGCTGCAGCAAACTGTTGACATAGCTGGGTGAACCAAAGCCAATGAGTAAATAAATGTCAAATGTCAGGCCAGAAAACAGTTTTATTAGCATGTTTATAATATTGTTTTCATTGGGAAATCTTGCAGTACTTATTTTAACTGGAAAAACTGCATGATGTTTAGAGAATAAAAATATTTATCATATGAGACATATAGGTTTCTTTGAAACTGAAAGGTATTAAATTACATACAGTAGGTCTGCCTTTGAGATGGATGGGACTGAAGCCTGCTGCTTATTCATAGGGGACTCTGTTTTAATATTTGTAGTTTATGGTGTTTTCTCTAGCTGAATCCTAAAAAGGGAAGGAAAGAATGGCAAATTAATATGGAACAATGAATCCAGGAGCTTGTGTATTCAACAGTTGGGAGAGAAGACTTTTAAATATTATATGTAATATTATCTAAAGAATGTTTTATCTGTTGCCTTCAAGAAAATCTGGTGTGAAGTCCTGACCTGCTGAAGTTGATGGCAAAACTTCCAAATCTGCTCCAGGATGAGACTTTTTTAAGAGATACAAAGATAGAAATGCCCATTCAGATTCAGAACTCACTGTGACTATCACTGTTTTTTGCAGTATATCCATAATACACGGGCAGAATTTGTCATTGATGATGTGGGTACTTGCATCTCTAAAACAATGATTTAAGTGTCTAGTATTAGCCATCAAATTCAGGGAAGTTTAATCCAAGGTTTTAGGCTATTTGGGTGCAGAGATGGTTCTGCAAAAGTCTTTCAACTAATCTGAGTTTATTTTATCTTTACTATTAAATGGTCCCATTAGTTTGAAGCTTTGCTAACATCTGCAAAACAGTATTAACTGTAGCACTTGGCAGAATGGACTTGTATTGTGCATTTTCTGTACACTGAAAAGTAAAGCAAGAATTAATTTAAAAAAATATAATAGAACCTCTGTGGACATTGAAATGCATAGCAATATATCATGACAGTAATATGGAATAAAGCTGACTTTTAAAGTGATGTTTCACAGTATGTATATTAAATATATAGATGGACTTTAAATGCCCTTACTAATAACATTTTAGATTGTTACAACTGAAAGAATTTTAAAAATCGGCTTTGCTTTTAGCTGTTTAATCTATTACCATCTGAACTTTGTTCAGACAGAGCGGTGGAACAAAGAATCCTTAGTGGTTCTCATATAGTAGTGTAAAGCTGCAATATTTGTGTGATAAGCATGGCAAATTCGTTATTAAATGTAAACAAACTGTTCTGAGCATTTTTTTTTTCCCAAAAACAATGGAAGTTTATAAAACTGGTGCCCCCACCCAACAAAACCATCGTGTTGGGCTTAAAGTACATGGTGGTGCTTTTTGGAAGGTATGGGCAAATACATAAAATACTATCAAAAGGTTGTTGAAGCAAGTGACATGAAAATGGTGTATGTAGAAGCAAGCCTCTCCCCACAATTATCTCTCTCTACAGAATCCAGCCATTCCAATGCAGAAGCTGCAGGATATTCAGAGAGCCATGGAGCTGCTCACTGCATGCCAGGGACCAGCAAAGAACATCGATGAGGCGACCAAACGTAAATACCAGTTTTGGGATACGCAGCCTGTACCCAAACTTAGTAAGTGTAACTGGGCCTGTGCATAAACTGACCTTAACAATAGCTAGAAGGAGTATGCTGAGATATTTACTAAGAGTTCTGTAAAACAGTTATAAAGTTAGACTGGTTGAATATATTCTGTATCAAAAAGTGTTAGAGTTCAGTAGTCACTTCTGCTCTTTGTAACCATCTGAAGTTACTGACAAACTACTGAGGGGTGTGTGTGTGTGTTTTTTTTTAAGGTGTGTCATGAAATGAAATATCAAAATGAGTTTCGTATATGAAAATAGGAAAGATGCTATTTTAATTACTCCGCTTGAGCTAATAGTGGGTTTTGAACA
The DNA here is from genome assembly GCA_007922195.1 of Podocnemis expansa. Classification (NCBI taxonomy): domain Eukaryota; kingdom Metazoa; phylum Chordata; order Testudines; family Podocnemididae; genus Podocnemis; species Podocnemis expansa. The sequence goes on along the minus strand of ML681964.1, from coordinate 37,120,349 downwards.
GAAGAACTGCTGGGCATAAAGGTTTTTACCACCTCACTGAGTGGTATAACTGTATTAGTTGGTAGCAGTAGCAGATTTTCAAACCATTATGAATCAGTTATCAGAGAGGAATGAAGACCTATGTCATCCTGGTATGGGTTATGCTATTTTTACTTAAACCTGAGCTACTTACACATTCCTACCATGCATAACTATTTTTGTTCCTGTTTATTCATCTGCTTCCTCCACTACCTCCAATTCTCATGCTTAGCCTATGCTGTGTACACCTATGTTTTCTTTCCTGATCGTTTTGGAGGCAGTTTGGCTGAATACTTCTTTAAATTGTTCCAGTGTCTGTCTTCTGCACAGCTGTTGCCTGTCTCCAGTCAACCCTCACTTGCTTTCTCTGGGAGAGAGCACTACTCCTGACTTCAGCTCATGGAGGAGAGCCTTATTTCATTAGCCTTCTGTGAGGCAATAAAGAGAGTCCTGTGGCACCTTATGAGGACTCTCATTTTTGCTGTACACAGACTAACACAGCTACCCCTCTGGAAATTTCTGTTAGGCAATAGTGCTTATTCCAGGAACATTCAGTGCCAGGGAAATTTCGGGGCGTTGCAAATGAAGGAGTCCCCACCATCACTTTCAGCTGTGGTTTTCAGTGACCTAACTACCACCACCATATTCCTATTCCTGAGCCTCACTCCTCACTAGAGTGCTCTTGAGGGATTGAACTGGATCAGCTCAGCACCTCTCCAGCCAGATCTCCTCAGTGCAACAATGCAGTAAGTTCAAGTCACTAGTCCTGCTTGCCAGCCTCCCACAGAATGGAGTGGTAGCCCAGCAGAAAGACTGGTGCCTGAAGTGGGAGGAAGGGTCTTTCTCTAATCACTGTTCCACAGATTAAATTATTTCTTCCCTCTTACTATTGTCCCTGACCCCCCAAAATTCTTTATTTCAATAGCCTTTTTATTTTGGCTGGTACTTCGACCCTTTCAGAAGGGAACCATGCAGAGACCCCTCTTAAAGCTATTACTTACTGTAACACTTTGAGGTTCAGCCCAGATGGGGTTGTTTCACTGTCTGTATTGCAACCCTGGGTGACTTAAATGCTGTGCTGCTGTGGCTCAGAGTCCTGACACCAACAGCCAGCCTTGCAAGCAAGCAGGTCACACCCTGGTTTCATGCCAAGTGAGCATAACCCCTTTCCTGTCCCAAAATTTCTCCATAATTGTCTGCCAGGTGGACAATTTGCTGAGATTGCCAGAATTATGAGTTCCTGTATTTACCACCTTCAGCCTCAGCAAGTGAGAGTTTTGCTACTGCTAAGCTGTGTGACACCTGCCTTGACATACCAATTTGTCTGCCTTGCCAGTAAACTCCTCATGACTCTACCAACCTAGACCTTGCCTTGCAGATAAATGACCATGAATACTAATCCCTAGGCTCTCCAGAGGTGTCTCCCTGCACTGTCCATCCTTCTGCTGGAACACTCTCAGAAGCTATTATGTTCTCTGCTACTTTAAGGAGATAGTAACAGTAGCTTATTCATTAAATGGGACAGGTGGGGGTCTGTGATGGGAGTGAAAGAGGAAGGGGTTGAAAAACAATTTTATTTCAGCCACAGCACTGAGTTGGTTTATAGTAAGCATGGCCAAACTACTGCTCGGGAGCCACATGCGGCTCTTGAATGAAAAAGTGTGGCTCCCGGAAGAATGTCAGCAAATCAATTTAGGAAAGCAGCCCAACCTAGGAGCTCAGGAGGGCGTCAGGACAGGGGAGAAGCGCAGCATGGTCAGGATTTTAAAAAACTCGTCACTAGCCTGCAGTCTTCTACATCAAGCAGTAGCTAAGTTTTTACTGTATAGGCCTAATTTTCATGGTAACCTTAAGTAATTATTAGAATCTGACATTAGTAGGATCAATATTTGTCCTCGTTTTATGATAAAATTAAAGTCTTCAATGAATTTTAAACTCAGTAATTTTGGAGTAGGTAAAAGTATGTGGCTATATACCTCAGTGCAGCTCATGAAGGTTTAATAATCAACTTGTGTGGCTCTTGAGTTCCATAAGTTTGGCCACCCCCGGTTTATAGCAATGGTAAAACTAGTTTACCATATATAATCATGGATAAGCCAACCTGTGCATAAGCTGACCCCTCATTCTGAGCCCCCAAAACAGGGAAAAATTGGTTACCTGCATATAAGCTTAGGTCCTTCCGCAGCCTCAGGCCTCTAATCCTACCCACCCTGCGCTACTGGCTTCCCCGGACTCCCCAACATCCTCCCTAACCCCTGGGCCATGCTAGCGCTTCTCCTGCAGTCCCTAACATGCCCCCAGACTCCAAGGCCATGCTGCTGCTTTCCCCTGCTGTCTGAGACCACTGGGCCATGCTGCCTCTTTCCCAACCATTCCTGACCTCCTCCCTAACCCCCGTGCCCTGACGCTGTTTTTCCCACCATCCCTGACCTCCTTGGCCCTGGTGCTGGTTCCCCCAGGCCAACCCATCTCTCTGGTCCCTGATGCCGCTTTCCCCACTATCCCTGATCCCTTTGGCCCTGACATTGGCTCCCCTGGGCTGACCCCACCAACCAGGGCCCCCCTTACCTGGCTGCTCTGGCGGTTAGGCACAGGCCAGGGCTTGCTCCCTTTCTTTAAGGCCTGCCTGGGCTGAGCACCCAATGTGGCTGCTCTGGTGGCTAGACAGATGCTGGGGCTCCAACACCCCCCCAACTCCCCGAGCATGCTCAGTGTGTGCTCAGGGCGGGAGATTGAAAACTCCTAGGCTGGGGCTGCTCTCTGACCTTCATATAAGCTGAGTGCCCTTTTTCAAAGGGGATTTTTAGGCACAAAAATCTCAGCTTATACATGAGTATATATGGTAGTTAACAAAAGAACAAAGGATAAGTAGTAAAGGTAGAAAGAGTTACAAGCAAACAAAAGTAAAAAAAAAAAAATGCTTCTAAGACTAAAATTTAATTTCAGCAACTTACAATCCTTGTCTAAGCAGATCTCTCCTGTATTCAGTTTCTAGAAACTTCATCCCCCTTGATTTCAAAAGCACCGGTTTTTGAATCTCCAAGTGCTGGACAGCTAAGGGGCTCTCTCCCCTTTCTTTTTATAGCCCAGTAAACCTTTGAAATATAGTCTTTGAAAAGTAAGCTCAGAAAAAACTTCTCTCTCCTGCTGGTGTTATTCCAAAAAGGGCACACAGGAGAGCACCCCCCAATAAAAAGAAAAGACTAGCAGGATCTTATTCAGGGGGACAAGGCAATGTGCCACATTTATTGTAAAAAAAGTAAGGATAGCAAAAAGCAGTCACGCGCGTGCGCACGCACACACTCTTTCCCCCCCCCCCCCCCCCTCGCAACCTGGTATGATATAATTACCAGTCCTTTCATATGTTGCTTGAGCTAGCCTAGTGGCCAGCTAGGCTAGGAACAAGGAGGGAGCCAGGCCTCTGTCAGTCATGCTCCGGTGCTCCAGGATGACAGTTGCAGAATGAGACCCAAATTTTTCATGTTCTCACCCATCTTTTATATTTGCTGGTAAATCTGTGGGATTTGCTGTGTCATGTTGCCTCAGGGTTCCAGTGAGATCATTGGTCACCAGTCACTTGCAGGCTTGATTGTATTTTGTTCTTTTCTTTCTGGGATGGCTCCTTATGTTTGCTTTAATCAGAGATGTCTGCATTGTTCAGCCAGTTAGATGGTACTTGTGCTTCATCAGGACAGGCTGGCAGTTGAGACTGGCCCCTTCATACACACATACCCTTCGTTCACACACCTCGTTCACACATTTAAAAGAACATATACAGCATACGCCTAAACCAGGTTTCATCAAGTATACAAAATAGAGTACAATGTTTAGGCAAGAGTTCCAAACTGATAATATGGAGTCTTGTCGGACATTGGTTATAATGTCTATTACACCGGGTTACAGAATTATTTTACTTATGACACTGAAGGACACATACACAGCATTAACTAACATATACTTTAAAGGTAAATGTAATTCATTATCTGTCTGTGCCCCACATTGGGATGTAGATGCCACGATGTCTTCACAGTGTTCATTTACCCTCCTTCAAGAGGCAGGAAGCTTCCTGGGGGGGTACAGCAAAATCAGAAAAGAGTCCCATGTCACTTAAAGACTAACAAATTTATTGCATGAGTTTTTGTGGGAGAAAATCCCACTTCGAAGTGGAATTTTTCCTACGAAAGCTCAAGCAATAGATAAATGTGTTAGTCTTTAAGTGACATGGGACTAGGGTTACCAGATAACAAAACATGGAAAGGAGGATATTAGACGACATGGAGAAAATTTAGTATTAATATAACTGTCATTACCAAATTATGTCATGGAAAATGGGTAATGATTAATGAATGCATGGCAGCATGAAAAAAATGGAGAACAAGTTGAACAGCAGAAGTATTCTTAGGCACATTAACTATAAAAAAAAAAAAAGATGCATAATACAAAACTGTGCAACATAATAAAACGAGTATTGTTATGAATATGTAGTTCATGTCAGCAATGTCATGATACCATTGAATTGACCAAATTATACCATTCAAAATGGTAAAGCCTATTCTTGATATTTATCAGCTGAATCTATTTTTGTCAGTAGGCTATCATTGTCAAGAATATATGAGTGAAATTCCTCACATGACAAGTCATTCATATTATATATTTAATATAATGCCCGTCAGAGATTTAACTAATAATTAATTCTTCTCCTTTGTCCACTGAACATTGATAGGAGAGAAAACCCGTTTTACATTGGCATTATGTCCAGGAATGCTGGAAGAAAATTCAGCAATTTTCAACAGTACTGTAAAGAAACCCTTGTTTTCATAGTTTCACCAGAACCGCCGCCCCCCCCCCATGCCAGTCCCCCACCACTCCAGCTACTGCCCAGGCCTCCTTACCAGTGGGGAACACTGGGAGGAAACGGTGATGGATTCATCAGTATCTTGCTTGAGAAAGAGCTGGGTGGAGTGAGCATTGGAGAGGAATCAATTAATAGTTCTTACTAATTATCTCAAAAGGGCTACAGTCTACTGCAAAATGACTGTTTGTCTGTACACAAAGATTATATGGCTTTATGTCGTGTAAAGCAAGACAACCCTCGCCATGGCTTGTATAGTAGTATACACGAAGAGTTTAGTGCTCAAGAGGTATTTCCATTGTACTGGCATAATTACAGCAGGATGGCTAAAGCACTGACAATTTTATTGGTAGAGCAAAAACAACAAGAGTCCTGTGGCACCTTATTGACTAACAGGTTTCTTCAGGCATAAGCTTTTGTGAATAGTAGAATATAAAACAATGAATATTGCTGAAGAGAGGAGGAAAGAGACCTATTGTATTGTCACAGCACACAGAACTTGGCCACAACAAAAGTGAGGAGGTAATAGATTGTCTTAAAATGCCCTGGTGAGAGATCATCTCTTGATATTAGAAAGACAGTAAAATTAAAAGATGCTAAAAGAACAGCAACAAAAATATTAGACCTCTGTATAATAAAAGAATAATAGGATCAAGTCATGTTACAGTATGACCCATGTCTTACACTGCCCTGCTTTTATTTTCATCCCATTCTGTAAATTCCCCCATCTTCAACGCATCTGATGAAGTGGGATGTTCTCCAATGAAAGCTCATGGGATAAATAAATCTGTTAGTCTTTAAGTGCCACTGGACTCCTTGCTTCTTTTCCATAGCCCAGGACATGTTTGCACTGCAATCCTGGGATGTATGTAGCTGCAGTTTGGGTACCTAAATCCTAACTGTCTAACTCATTAGCTCTTGGGAAAGGTATACAGTATGTACCACACAGACAGCAAAGAATCCAGGGCAGCTAGCCAAACTCATCATACAGGCAGCTCAGCATTAGGGGCAGGGGCAGGAAGGGACCCACCGCAAGAACTCACAGCTGGGGAGTCTGCCTGGGGTCAGAGGCTAAATATGGCACTGGCCCCAGCACAAGGGGACATGCACCGCACACACCTCTCGGGCTGGTAGGGGTGGGACCTCCCCAAGCTAGGTGCTGTAAAAGGATGAGAGGGGAGGGAGGGGATAAGAGGTGTTGCTGTGCTTGCTCCCGCCCACCGCAGTCCCCTTAGCCAGCAGGGGAATGCGTTTGGCACGGCGCACTCTTGCCTGTATCTATTTTTAGACTGCCGCCCTGGTGTCCAGCAAACAACGGGACAAAATGCACTTTTTCTTAAATGCCTGGAGGACGGAGGATGTCAGGGCAAAATGGAGGACATATCCTCCTTTTGCCAGACATCTGGTAACCCCACACAGGACTCCTTTCTTATTTTGCTGAACTAGACTAACATGGCTACGCCTTTGGAACTGGGGGGTACAGTCTCTCTTCTTCTGCTGATTCATATGTAAATAGACCTACAGTTGTTTTGATTCCACACAGCTTAATTTACACTGCAAGCAGATAGTTGTTCTTCGAGCAGTGTCACAGCTGTCCACTATAGGTGTATGGCCGCACCCACACCTTCCACCAGAGATCTTTTCAGCAGAGCCCAGTGGGGGGACGCTGTGTCCAAGGAGCTCGCAGCTGATTTTCTTCTGTCGTTTGGAACGCACATGCCCACCCCTCCACCCGTCAGTTTCTTCTCAACCGCCTCCGACTTAGCACGGAGCTTCAGCAGCTCCTGAGCCCTTGACTTGTATTAGTGTAGTGTTAGTGCTTCCTTTCTTCTATTTTCTTAGCTTAGTTAGTTAGTACAGTTAACAGTTCTAGTCTATTTTATTATTTAAAAAAAACAAGAAGATATAGAAAATAAATAAATAAGGAGGCTGAGGGAGACAAACGGTAGGCTTCAAGCAGTGTCGCTTATAACGATCCTACGCCCACCTCGAATGGCTATGACAAGTGTATAAAGTGCCTGGGCAGGGGGCATATGGTTCACTCTTGTCCTCACTGTGCTAGTCTTAAATTGAGGGCAGGAAATTAAAGCTCCTTTTGATGGAGGGAGCCCTCTAACCACCTTTGGGTCCTGGCAAGTCTCCTGACAGGGATAAAACCCTGAAGAGAAACTCTTCATCGTCATCACCTGTGGCAGCAAAAAGACCTAAGAATGGCCACAGTCATCTGGGTTCAAAGGAGGCTTCAGGTTCCTCCAAAACACCTACTATGAAAGTAAAAACACTCAAGCTCAATGGCGGAGTGGGGGTTAAAGACTGCACCGAGCAGCTCCACGCCAGTGCCGCAGCTGTCTTCCCTGGAGCTGGTGCCACTAATTAACACGCAGGCTCTGCCTTTGCTGCCTCCAGGATTCTCTCTGTTATCCTTGAACAGAGTTGTCTTGGCCATGAGTGCTCCTCTCTCAGTGCTGACATTATCGGCTCTGCTGATCCCGGCACAGAGCACAGCACTAACAGCGCCTGTAACACCTCTGCAGGTCCCTTTGCTGCCGGTGCTGATGCTTACTTCAGCTCTGCATTCTCAGGTGCCATCACCTCTGCACCAGCTACTGGTGCCACAGCCTCCACACCTTTTCCGCTCAGCACTGCCTGAGACAGTGCTGCAGGGGGCAGCAGACCTGCAGAATCCGCATGACTTACAGTCCTTTCCTCAAAAGTACAGGAGGAAGACTAAACACTGCTATAGAAAGGAATTTTCTTCTCACTCCTCCTCACCTATGTCACCCTTATACGGCATGCAGTCATCTTCAGAAAATGACATCTCAGTACCTTCTTCAGAATCTGGCTCGGACTCCGGCTCGGAGTACCGTGTACCCCTGTACCGCAACAAGCTCAGTCTTGGCCCTGGGCAAATACCTCCTGGTACCCCATCACTCCGTACGGGGTACCCTGAGTAACATGGGCAAACTGGATGAATTCTGCACGATCACAGCTGCAGTGTTACCAGCTCAGGTGCAAGCTTTACAGCACACTGTGGTTCCTACAATTCCTGCACAGGACAACCAGCGACACTCACAGAGTAATGTCATGGCTCCTGACACAGCCACAGGAGATGACCCACAGTCAAAGGGTGACGATAATAGACAGACAGTTCCAGGAACTTTTTAAAAGGATAGTCAAAACTTTAGATGTACCAGAGCAAACCACCTCTAATTCTAAACACAAGCTCTACAGAATTTTACAGTCCACCACCTCATCCAAAGTCTCTTTGCCCATGGACGAGGGAATCATGGAGCCAGTGAACATCATGTGGCAGAATCCGGCGTCAGCACCACCCATAAACAGGAAAACTGACAAAAGATAACTTCATCACACCAAACAGCAATGAATTCCTATTCTCCAATCCTCAGATGAATTCGCTGGTCATCGACGCAGCAAGCCAACTATCTAAACAAACCCATAACAGATCAACTCCATCCGACAAAGATAGAAAATGGACCTTTTGGGAAGAAAGGTCTACACATTGGCCACATTGCAATTGAGGATAGCAAATTATGCCATGCTTTTATCCAGGGGCATCGCTGCCCCGGGGAGGGTCCCAGGGAACAACCCAGGCCCTGCCCCCCGGCCACAGGCCACACCTCCTGGCAGGGGACGGGGCCGGAAGCGGGCGGCTGGGCTCTGGATCCCCGGCTAGGGATGGGGCTGCCACGGCCGTGGGTGGCTGGGCCCCAGATCTCCAGCCCGAAGGGCGGGGGGGGGGCAGCACCAGACCCGGGGCACCAGTGCTGGGATTTGGGGCACATGCCTTGGGTGCCCAGCGCCAGCGACGCCTCTGCTTTTATCCAGTTACAACCATGACAACTATTCAAAAGTCAGAGACTTTTAGTCTTATTCCTGAGGACAGAACAGAGCATTTTAATTCTGTTATGCAAGAGGGCTTCTTAATAGCAAGGACAGCACTCCAGGCTGCCCTGGACATCGCAGACACAGTAGCCTGGACCATCAGATCAGCAGTGGTCATGTGAAGATCTTCTTGGTTACATGCAGCCACGTTACCTAAACAGCTCCAAACCAATGTTCCCTCTAATTACTTGTAGACTGTGTGCCGAAACAATTTCTTTGGGTGCACAAAAACATTTCTTTGTGAGCACCAGTATTAGCATTATTGAATTTTTTTGTGCGCACTTTATTTTTTCATGCATACAGGTTTCATGACCTGTGTGCGTGTGCACACACGCACAGCTTGGAGGGAACAATGCTCCAAACCATCATCGAACATCTTTCTTTTGACAAGAATAAGCTGTTTGAGGAAAGAACAAACAAAATCATGCATTCATTAAAAGACTCAAGGGCCACTCTCTGCACGCTAGGCATCTCTGCCCCCATGCCTAGAATGAGAAACAGCAGGTGCTAATTTAATACCATGAGATACCCATATCATCAGCAACACAGGAGGTTTGATAATTCATCTTCAAGACCTAGATAATCAAACTCAAGACATAGGCAGAATACCCAACCATCTTACAATACGCAACCTCCAGTAGTCAAACAGAAATTTTGAGACTTTGGTTGAGGGTTTGCCTGACCACCTCACCTCACCTCACCTCACCTCACAGCATTTTGACCAAAGTACCTCTCCTCTTTAACAAGTTATCACCATTCCTCCACCGATGCACTTCCATCATATCGGACAAATGGGTGCTGGAGATAATCAACACTGGATATCTAATTCTGTTCATATCCAAATCTATTTCCCAATTTTTTTCCCCATCCCTTTTCAGGGACCCCTCTTACGTGCAGCTCCTACAGGAGGAAATACACACCCTTCTAAACATCGAGGCAATAGCAGAGGTCCCCACTTAGTTCAGGGGAAAGCACTCCAAGCATTACATATTTTCTGTAGCACAGCCAGTAAAAGACATTGTCACCTGGTGGGCTCACCAGGAGAACCTTTTGCAGGGTGTCCCATTCATCTAACAAATGCCCACTTGTCTAACAACCACAGATGCCTCTCTCGCAGGCTGGGAAGTTCACACAGGGGAATTAACGGTGCAAGGCAAGTGGTCATGCCAGGAGAGACACCTACATATAAATCCCCTGGAGCTTTGGGCAGTGAGAAATGCCTGTCGACAGTTCTTACAATACATAGTGCGAAAAACCATAAAGATACAGATGCACAACATTGCTTTGATGTATTACATCAACTGTCAGGGGGGTGCTCGTTCCCAGTCCCTGTGTGCAGGGGTTCTGAGACTATGGGAGTGGTGCATACATCATGATATTTAAATATCCACAATTTACCTACCTCGCAGGTTCAACACAACTGCAGACGACTTGAGCAGGAACTTTGCTGAACCCCATGAATGGGAGATGAACAACACTGTCCTGGTGGCCATATTTCAACGATAGGGTCATCTGACAGCGGACCTGTTTGTGATGCTGGACAACAAAAAATGTGATTTATTCTGCTTGAGAGCAGGGTGAGGTCAGGGGTTGTTGGAGGATGCGTTCCTAGTAAAGTCGCATCACCAACTTCTATATCCCTTTCCTCCAATTCCCATGGTCCCCAAAACGCTGCAGAAACTAAAACAGGACAAGGCCACACTCATACTGATTGCACCAGCATGGCCAAGGCAAACATGGTATTCCTCCCTTCTGCAAATGTCCATGGACACGCCAGTCAGCCTTCCACTCATTCCAGACCTCCTCACACAGACCAAGGGGAAAACGCAACATACTTACCTCAACAGACTCTACCTCACAGCGCGGCTCCTCAATGGCTCAACGACCTTGAAGAACAATGTTCAGACAGGGTGAAACAAGTTTTAGTAAACAGCAGGAAACCTACAACAGGGGTTACATGCCTACAAAAATGGAAGAGATTCTCCATCTGGTGCCACAAACACCACCTCAATCCACAGTCTGCTCCAATTCCGGATGTCCTTGAATATCTTCTGGATCTAAAAGAAAAAAAAATTAGCAACAAATTCCATGAGAGTTCACTTGGCAGTGATCTCAACTTCCCATGACTTGATAGATAACTCCTTCATATTCTCTCATCACACCATCAAGCGGTTCAGGGATGGCATCCAAAATACATACCCGGACATCAGACCCTCGGTGCCTCCATGGTCTTGAGATCTTTGGTCTTGAGATCGCTCATTAGGTCACCTTTTGAACCATTGGCAACATGCTCGTTACTTCATATGTCACTAAAAGTCTCATTCTTGGCGGCGGCGAGATCGGTTAGGCATGTTGGTGAAATTACAGTACTAATGGTGTCCCCCCCCTTTACTGTCTTCATGAAGGACAAGATCTCCCTTAAACCTCATCCTAAGTTTTTGCCAAAATCTCCTCAGCTTTTCACATCAATCAGACAGTTCATCTACCAGTCTTCTGCCCAAAGCCTCACACAACCCCTACTGAAGTGTCATTGCATACCCTGGAGTAGGGCAGCCATTTGGGCATCTGCCAATCCTTTCCTTTTATAAAACACTATGCGATTGACACAGATGCCTCTTTGGATACATCCTTAGGACTCGCAGTACTTACTGCAGCAAAAAGAAAAGACTCCGAACTTCCCTCCACTAAATAGGGTACTTGATAATCACCTATAGTGGAGCAGCGGGGATGCTGCTTGAAGAACAAATGAAGGTTACTCACCTTTGTGCAGTAGCTAAGGTTCTTCGAGATGCATGTCCCCTCACTGCTACACTTCCCACCCACCTCCCCTCTACTTTGGAGTAATTCCTGAATCTGTACTCCGCGATGGAGAAGAAAGAGACGGGTGGAGGGGGGCACATGTGTTCCAAATGGCAGAAAAGTAAGCTGCGAGCTCCTTGGACGCATGCGCCATCCTACTGGGCTCTGCTGAAAAGATCTCCGGTGCTAAGTGCAGCCGTGGCCACACACCTATAATGAAGTAGTGCAGGAACACGCATCTCGAAGAACATTGGCTACTGCACAAAGGTGAGTAACCTTCATATAGCTACCTTCCCTCCTGTTTGAGTTGAGAACCTGTTTCTCCTTGCATTTAGTCATGGGCTTTAACACATAATATCAGTGAGTATCCTTAATTGTTCATGTAGTGTGACTGCATACATTTGACAATGCTATTAATCAGCAGTGTGTCACAGGCTTTCATAGAAGACCTTACTCAGTATGCTTTGTAATGCAGTAAAATTATATAGAATTTAACTTCCTATTTGATGCTCAGATGACCTGTCTCTATTGTAAGGTCTATTGTAAGGAAGCTGTACACTACACTTGCTAGTTTGGATTTTATTTTTTTTTTCTTAATACTTTCTTCGTCTCTGCCTGATGAACAGAGTGATCAAACAACCAAGTACACATCCCTTTGCTTGAGGCAGACTGGTCTTATGCATTGCTTACTTAAGACATTTTAAGAATGTAATTCTAGCATGTTTATAACTCTTTGTTCACATCTTCTAAATACATCACTCTTGTACACAGATGATCAGTGAATTATTAGTTTTCCAGAGAGATACAGCAGGCACTTTTGAGGTATATATTGTGACAAAAATGTGTTAGTTGTAGTGAGTATGTCAGACCTGACAAGTTCATTATACAGAATGGTGAAACTAGTGGGCCTTTGTGTCACACTTGTGTTATGCAACTACCCAGAAGTCTGTTAAGTGCAATACTGAGCATGAAAAAGAAACACATAGGCATTGAATCAAAAAGTGTACAGACTGAAAGAACTCAAACATTTTGATTCTTTAGCTTAGCACCATATCTGAATTCAGAGGCCTTTGACCCTAAGAAAGATGGGAGACCTTTATTCTTTGGGATCAAATCCCTCTCATAAACATAACTAGGATTTTTTAGACTTCTTACACTGAATAATCCACCTTCCTAATGAGAGGTTTTGTTTTAGGCTCTCTTGCCACAGAACATGATCCAAGGAGGCCGCTTTATTGTTGCAAAAGGAACCAAGCCCCTCTCTCCTCCCTGCTGCCACACTCAGAAAAGATTCTTCTCACAAGGCCAGGAAGCCACATCACTGTCCTCTGGGAGTCCCACTTTACTGTGGAGCCACCTCTGGCATGCTGGGGCACCTCACCCCTTGTGAAGGGCAAAATCTCCAAGAATCATGGGCTTAGGAAGATATCTTAAACTCCAGTAAGATGGCTGTATTAAATTTACATGGTCCACTCTGTCTTGAAGACTGAAGAAATTATTTGCCCTCAAACTAAAATAAAAAAAAAATACATTCAAGGCAAAGCATCAGAACATCGCTCTCTCTTGAGAAAATAGTCTCCTCTAGCTGGACTCGTACTAATCATAAACACCCAACTAGTAGAACATCACTGCATTAAAGTAAAGCTGACATTATTTCCTATCCTCAAGCACAACTCCTCTTTTCTGATGTTTGGTCCAGATGTAATGAACAACAAAAGTTTTATAGTGGTAAGAAAAAATGGCTCCCTTTTTGAATAAAGGCTTTGACATTATCGCCAATAGCTACTGAGCCTCTTGGCTCCAATAGTGTCAGCCCAGCACCTGTTCTTACGATCAGCTCAAGTTATGTGCTTCAAAGTGGAAAGTGCGGAAGAGAATCAGAAAAGGTACAGAAACACACAGGGATTCTTTTATTTTTAATGATCCCTGTGACGACAAAAAATTCACTGCAATTTCCCAGTTAACCCCACAGTCTGCTTAGGGTGCTAGATTCAGACTCCATCTCCAAAGACAATTGTTACAAGTGCTATTTGATGGCTCCAAACCGTTTGGAGAGTTTCTTGTAGAGCCCTGCAGTATTTTTGAGAACTTAACTAAACAATGCCAAAACACTGTTCCCTGAGGAAGTCTAAATCCAACTTTTGGAATTTTAGCTGTCTTTTCAGAAAACCTCAAAGTACTTGTTCTTTCACCCTGTATGTGTGTAGACAGAAAAACTCAAAAAAGAGAGAGAGAAACTCGAGTGCACTATCTAAACTTACCAGTTTTATTACAGATAGATCAATAACAGGAATGCTAGTGGGGAGAGAACAGGCTGGTCTCCGTCCCTATAATGTCTTGCAAAATCTTTTATAATTTTTCAGAAGCAGTATTATATATGCATATACATAACAGCGGTAACAAGATCTAGCATTTTGTTATTGGTGCAAGCTAACATTATTCCATAAAAGGGACCAAGGTCAGGAGGGGGTAGCATTCTCGCATAACAGGATGATAGGAGAAGAATGGAGGCAGCTTGTTACTGGTATGATAAGGCAGGATGGTATGTATCAAGGATGTCTGAAGCCTGGAACAGAGAGGTAGAGAGAGGCACCAATTTGAAATCCTCCAGGCCTGCCTTTTTTCAAAGCATTCTTTCATATGTGACTCTGGAATGTATTGTGGTAGTCAGTGAGGCCATACCTTGAATGCCTTCAGGACCGTGTCAAAGGTGGGAACTTGCTGTCCCAGTCACGCATCAGCCTAGGAGGAAGATGAGAAAAATGTCTGGGTCATTACCAACAAATAGGCTGTAGAAATAATTCTGAAGGGCTGCTTAACAGAAATGGGATTTGTAGAATGTGTGGTCTTTGAGTATGCTGTTAAGCAACCTGTCTGAAGTACTTCTAGATCCTATTTGTGAGAAGTAGAAATGGCCCACTCCCTAAGCCTTTACATTTTTCCTGCTGAATTGTTGGGTGAGTGGGCTGAGAAGGAAGCTCTTTCTTCAATATGTTAAAGGTTAGTACATCAAATGGAAGCATTAGGCTTTCTGCTTCAAGAAATAGCTTTGGGGATCTTTGTTCATAAACTTCAGCATTCTCCCTCCTGGTGCTAAGACAAGACTGTCAGCAATAGTTCCTATATGGTAATTTGTCATAGTGAATCAAGACCTACATTTTTTAGCCATGGCATTTGGAGGGTTATCTGTATCCAGAGACTTTATAGATATGCTGGTGATTCTGGTCTACCAACCCAGACACCACACGCTGCCACCTAATTGGGCAGTCTCCTCACAGAAACTCTTTCTGTAAAAGCAGCAGCTGAATACATACTATTGGTCATTCAGGTATCTTAGTGAGAACTGAGATTACAATTGTCTGACACACATGCTATCAAATAATTTGTGCAAGCATAGTTAACATGTTATAATCAATTTCTTAATTTTGTTCATCTTTGTAACCCTCTCCTGGGGCTGGCTAGCTGATGTGGAATAGCTGTCTAAGAAAAGAAGAGTGGCTCCTGTTTATATGTTAAAAAAACATCTTCAGTTTAACTGTCTCTGACGTTATGAAGAAAAACAAGATTACCCAGCAGGGAGTCCATAACAATAGGTGTAGCCACAATTTTAATTTAAAATTTACAAATGAAAGTTCTCTCTTTTCACTATCAGCCATTCTTTCAAATGCCCTGAGCTTGCACACACGTGTGCATGTAAGTAGTCACTGGGTTCAGATGAGTCAATGTTTGCAAGATCAGGACCATAGCCGGTGAATCTCACTGTTGACCTGTAGAATTCCTCCCTAGATATGGCTTCAGTGGTTAAATAAGGGCTACATATGTAGTAATAATTTGCTCTTCAGCTGTGCTCTGTTATGAAAAGTTAACATTTGAACTGCAGTAGATTAGCACTGAAACGCTATTCAGTAGTTCTTTGGAAGCAACAGCTGACTCAAGAGAGTTGTAAAACAGGAAATCATGTAAACAAACAAACTTATTTTTAACACTTTTAGAGGCTTCAGATTCTGACTTTGTAATTGTAAATTTCACCTTGTATTAAGTGACTTTAAAACATTTTACTTTCAAATTAACTGGCAATATAACTTTTTTTCTCTCTTTCAATAACAGATGAAATTATAACTTCTCATGGTGCAATTGAACCAGATAAGGACAATGTCCGTCTAGAGCCATATTCTTTGCCACAGGGTTTTATGTGGGACACTTTGGACCTGAGTAATGCTGAAGTTGTAAGTACAACCACATGAACACAGATGACCATTAATGAAATATTCTGGCTGACATGTGAGGTAAATTTCTTTCTTTTTGATGTGTGCTTTCAGCTAAAGGAACTGTACACATTGTTAAATGAAAATTACGTAGAAGATGATGATAATATGTTTAGGTTTGACTACTCACCTGAGTTTCTCATGTGGTGAGTAGCAAGCTCCAAGAACGGCTCCTGTTGGGTTCAGTAAGGGCGGTTTGGTTACATTCTTTTGGGCACTAATGAGTAATTATTTCTGCCACTGATTCCAGGGCACTACGTCCTCCAGGCTGGCTACCCCAATGGCACTGTGGAGTTAGAGTATCTTCAAACAAAAAATTGGTAGGATTCATAAGTGCCATCCCTGCACACATTCGGATTTATGACAGGTAAATATAAATAAAAAGTAAAAACAAATAATAAATCTTGAACTTTCTTGCATGGTGGGGATTCTCTATCTGAAGAGTGGAGTGCAAAGCCATATTGACAGTAGAGGCAGAAGAAACTTTACAGGGCTCTTAAATATTTCAGAAGGCTTTTTGGATATTTATGATTAAAATTAATGACAAACAAATGTCCACCTCAGAAATGTTCTGCTGGTGGAAGGTTTGGAGAGCTTGTTGGTGTACTCTAGCCAATTGAAAAGTATAAAGAGGTTGTTCAGTCAGACTTACCAGCTATGTTCCCTCTAAGCTGTGCGGGTGTGCGTGCGCACACAAGTCGTGAAACCCACGCACATAACAAAATAAAGTGCGTACAAAAAAAAAATCAACAATGCTAATATTTTTATGGTATTTTAAGAAGGCAGTTTCAAGCAGCATGGTTCAAATAAGGTTTTGTAATCTATAAAATCATTTCCATCACCATATCAAAATAAAGTTTATATATTATTTGCATCATACACATTTGCTTCATTGTGCCCGCAAGTTTGACTACACTCACTGGAATGTGCACAAATTTGGACACCAATTCCAGAAATTTGCACAAAAGAAATTTTTTGTGTACACAACCTACAAAAAATTAGAGGGAACATTGCTTACCAGGGCTCTGTGTGTAGAGTTGGACAGCTGGAATAATAAACTAGTGATCATGAGCTGATGCGCCTTTTGGTATCTGCTTTCTTGTGCTTCATTGATGACTTTCTGGGTCATTACATCGAGGCTATGGTTCATCTTGGTACAGAACTGAAGGGTATTATAGGCAAATTCTCCAACCTAGGCATCTTGTCAGATGAAGTTAGAGTGTTAACATTTGTTTTATACTTTGAGGATGCAACTTGAGGCCGCCAGGTTAAAAATTTTTAATTTGTGTTCTTAGAAGTATGTATAGACTTCAAAACCTTGTAAAATATGATGATTGGGAACCAAAATTGGATAAGAAATACCAATGATGCATCCGCATGCATTGTTATACAACTGTCTGTTGGCAACTTAAAAATGAACATTATTTGTTTTTCAGGTTATATAATGTACCTTCTTAAATTCTATTATCAATATGAAAATAAAACTATATAAATAAGACTATACTATGATTTAGTGTGTTTTATAAACTTTTTGTTGTTTAAATTCCTTTTAGTGTGAAGAAAATGGTAGAAATCAATTTTCTTTGTGTCCATAAGAAATTGAGATCTAAACGAGTAGCACCTGTACTGATTCGGGAAATAACCAGAAGAGTAAACCTGGAAGGGATTTTTCAGGCAGTTTACACTGCAGGAGTGGTACTCCCCAAGCCTGTGGCTACATGCAGGTAACTTAGGTGGTGGTCATAGTAGCGTTGGTCCAAGAATGATCATTTTGAAGAGGATTCCTTGTCACTTTTCACAAGCTATTAATAAGAAAAGTTTTATTTTTCTACTGTAAATTGCTGGTATATGTTGTGGACTTACCCAGAGGACATGGCCAACTTCTTTACAGTGCCTTGGACAGAGAAACTTCGTGGAGTAAAATCTCATCCTGTTTTAAACTATTCAGGACCCTTCATGTGCTATGATAGAAACTATATTAGCAATGACACGGTTGCGTACATCTATACATGAATTTTTCAAGTGACCTGTGTTCATTGGCGTGACCATATGTGCCATTTTGACCATGACAGTCCCTTTTCTGAAGCTCTGTCACAGCTGTCCAGACTTTTTTGACAAAGGTGGGCTCAGACTAAGCTCACGTGGTATCCTGTGTTGTGGGTTTCTTCCCCCCCCCCCCCCCCTTTTGGGACACATGATGACCTTACTTATTTCCTGACTGGGACAGTATGCTCCTGTGGTCTGATTGTTCACCAAAGACAACAGAGTTTCTGGGAACTATATGGTACTAATTTTTAAACACCTTCCTTTAGGGCCTCCTCTCTGTAAGATGTGTAACAAATCTCCCTTTCTCCAACAATGGAAGACCTATACTGTCAGAGAAGTTTGAAGTTCAGTATAAGTTTGTTTGCATGGATTGGATTCAGTATTGCTTAAGATGCCCAAATTTAAATCCCTGTAGGATTGACTAAGTCCTTAATCATGCTGATATATAACTGAGCTCTGTAGTTCTTCAAATTTTTTGGATTAAAACTTAAACTAAAATGCTGTTTGCAGTATGTGGGCATCAGAGATTCCCCCAAATCTCTTTTGAGGAAGAGTAGGAATAGGTTTTGCTATTGCTGGCCATAATTCTTCTTCCTCTGATGCTAGGTATCCAAGGACGTTCTATCACAAGGATAGCTGGCAGGAAAAGACTTTTTAAAAAAAACTGACTCCGACAAGCAGATGATCTTGTCAATACAGCAAAAATAAGTGTTCTTTGAGTGCTTGCTCATGTTGATTCTAAGTAGGTGTGTGAGCACCACATTCGTGGTCATTTTCCCTAGTGGTATCTGTGTGGTTGAGTCTGTAGCACCCTGGAGTCATGCCTTCATGGCACCATATGTTCTTGGTGACCTCCCATCTCTTCAGTTCCTTCTTACTGTCTGTAACAGTCACTGGAACATTGATCTTTTATTCTGCAAGCATCTTCCTAGGGGTTGTTTGAATTGATACCGGTAGATAGTCAAATAGTTTGTTAGTAGTTTAGTTAGTTAGGACCCCACTTATTGGAGTTGTCTCCTCTTCCCCAGAGTCATGGCATGCCTATTTCCCTTTAAATCACCTGGGGCTTGCAAAAAAGCCCATGCTTCAGAGCAGTCCCCATACTACTTGTCTTAAAGAGTCTCAGGGAGGCCCATCAGAGGGATCAGTGTAAGATCTACAAGGGATTCTGCGTTGGAACAAAGAAGGAGAGGAATCAAAGACTGAAGTTCATCCTAACAGAGGTTGCTCTCTGACACTCAGTGCTGAGCCTGGCCAAGCCTAGAGCCCTGCACAGATACAAATATGTGGATCCGTATCCAATCTGTTTCTGCAAGAAATGGTCCATGGATATGTGTTGTATCCACGGATGCAGATATAATGCAGATATCTGCATATTTGCAGGCCTCTAGCTCTGTGAAGATAAAAATATGCAGACCTGTATCCGATCTGCATCTGCAAGAAATTGTCCATGGATATCTGTGTTGTATCCGTGGATGCGGATATAATGCAGATATCTGCATATTTGCAGGTCTCTAGCTAAGCCAACACCTAATACATCAGCTACACTATGGAGCCCGCCAGCATCCATAAGAGATGATGCTGAGGAAGTACTCTGTAGAGATCATCCCGGATCACCAGTACTGAGGCACACCTCATGGTTTCATTGCTACTTATAATTCTAAAAAGTAGAGGAAGATAAATAGGAGCGCTCACCAACACCCAAAAATAAAGGGATTTAAGGGCTCAAGCAGAGTGTGACTCGCATCACATCACTCAAGTGCTGTACCCTCATCCCTGCAGTCAATTCCAGCCCCAGGAAGGGTCCATCAAATCCGATGTTTTTGGCCTCCCCACCCGTGGAGACCCACAAGGAGGACTGACAGCTTCCTTCTGCGATGGAGGCTTCTGAAGCAGCCAAGGAGCTGATAAAGAGCATAGCCCTGCCATCACCTCACAGGTGTGTGTGTGCTCTGGACAACTGAAAAAGCACACAATGCCATGCAGGGAAAGCTGACTGAGGCCCTGGTTGCCATCTTCCCATCACTATCAGGAAGCCTGTCGCCTTGTGTCTACAAAGCAAATTTTTGGACTCCACCTCTGAAGAGGCATCTTACTCCTCTAGAAGTAGCTGGCACCAGTCAGAGGGTCAGCCCTTGCCCATGCCTTGGCTGCTGCAGCGGCAAATGCCATTTCAGTGGCCTTTTTGGACTCCTAGGGCATTCCAACAGGTTGAAAAGTCACAGTCTGGACAGTTGCTGTCATTTGCTTCCAGAAACAGGCATCGCCTATCTCAATCTGGTAATGTGCTACCCGATGATACTGTAACTGGCATCAGTGCAATGCCAAGTCCGGCACTGAACACAGTGTTGGTCCTGACCCTGAGTTCAAGGGAGCAGAAGGTCAAGAGACCACCCCCATCAGAGCATCATCATCTTTATCTCCAGATGTAATAGTAGTGGGGTCTCCAGTGGCACCAATTCTAGATGACAGCAGGGGTCATCGGAGGCTCTTGAAGAGGGTGGTGCAGAATATGGAGCTCCAGAATGAGGAAGTCTGACAACACAGACTCTGTGGTAGACATTTTAGCCCCTGCAGGCCCACCCAGGGTAGCACTGACACTGAGACACCCCATTTGTGGCTCAGTGAAGTCACTATGGAAGACTTCTGCTTCTCTGCCTCCAACTACAAAATAGAAAATATTTTTCACCCTCCGGCCATGAATACTTGTATACTCATCCCTCACCAGGTCACTCATAGTTGCAGTTGGCCAATGAGTGTGAAAGACAAGGCCATCAAAGCACCATAAAGACAAAGAGTGCTAAAAAATTGGACCTCTTTGGCAGAAAGATGTGTTCTATTGGTGGACTCCAACTCTGTTTTGAGTAGATAGACTTTTAAATCTTGAGAGTCTGTGTCAAAGTTTTCAAGTCTATGCCAGGGGTGGGCAAATACAGCCCATGAGCTGGATCTGGGCTGCCTGAGGCCTCTGTCTAGTCCGCCACTCCGGGCCTGCTCTCTCTTACCTGCTTTTGCCCCTACCCAGCTGGTACTCTACTGTTTGAGAGCTGGGACTGTGCTGCCCCCTTCTGCCCTCCCAGCCACCACTTTATTGTTGTGGGGTTGAGGTCGGGGCCAGGGCCAGTGCTGTGCTGCCCCCACAGTCAAGGCTGTTGTGCTCTGGGGCTGGGGCTGCCCCCTTCCACCCTCCTCCTCCTCCCCAGCCGACACTACACCATTGTCCCTTTTCATCCTCCCCTAGGCCAGCTTTCCCTCACTTCTGAGCCAGCTGTCCCCGCCAACTGCCTCCCATTTCCCAATGTCCCCCCCGCCAACTCCCACTCCAGCCTGCCCCCAGTCCCTCCCCTGTCAGTTCCTTCATCCCTGCTCCACCCCATCCCTGGCCACAGGCTGGCTCTCCAATGCCACCATTGGTCCCACTCTGAATATTATTGCCCACCTCTGGTCTGTCACCTTAGACTCCAGGGCAGAATTCACAGCCTTGATAGAAGAAGACAAGGCAGTTGCAAAGGCCTCACTTAAGGCGGTGCTGGATGTGGCAAATGTTGCAGCTCGCACATGTCACTGGTGGTTGTGATGCCTCGAAGTTTGTTGCTGAAGTGTAACTGTGAGAGGGGCAAGTACTACAGGAGGAGACCCTCTTAGCTTTCTACCAGCCAAGGCCCTGGACCAGTGAGTAATCCTCCAGTTCTACACATATCTTCTAATGTGCACCCAAGGGCAGCATACAGCTCATGACTTGGATCCTTCACCCCTGTTCTGTTCAGACTAGTTATCCCACTTCCGCCGTGCAAGGGCCCAGACTGCATTAGATCGCTGAGCCTGGGGTAGTTCCTTCAGTTCTGCTTCCTTTCTCCCTCCCACCCTTCTGGTATCATCACAAAGACACTCTTTGTGGATCACATCATGTATCAGGATGTGTTACAATTTGGCAAAGGTACTGGCCCCAGCTCATTCCACAATGGTGTCTGCATTCTTGGCAGCATTCCTCATTCAGAGCCTGATTTAAGACATTTGTAAAGCCACAACAAGGTTATCTATTCGTGGCTTTCTGGCATGTTATGGTCATACACCTATAGACTCTAAGGTCAGAAAGGACCAAGTATGATCATCCTGTCTGACCTCCAGCACAGTGCAGGCCACAAAACCTCATCCACCCATTCCTGCAATAAACCTCTAACCTATGACAAAATTATTGAAATCCTCAGATCATGATTTAAAGACTTTAAAATATAAAGAATTCACTAGCACATGAGCCATGCCCTATGCTACAAAGGAAGGTGAAAAAGCCCCATAGCCCTTGCCAATCATTGGCGGGGGGGAAAATTGCTTCCTGACCCAAAATATGACGATCAGTTCAACCCTAGGTGTGTGGGCACCCATGGCACAATTCCAGGGGCTCCAGAGCCAACCCTGTGAATACCACTAGGTGAAAAGCCTTCTGGTGACTGTACACAGCGCACACATACCTATTTGGAATGAACATGCACAACACATTTCGTATAATAGCAGTAATGGAAGGTTAGTGACTGTTTTTTGTGAAGACAGCCAAACTTATGACAAGCATGAAGTACAATTACCATGGTTACTAACCTTGTGTATGGCTACAAACATTGTGTATGGCTACAAACTGTGTTGATAGCCAACCATACCATGTTCATCAGCAAGTTTAAAAGCTGTAGTATAGACACTTTATTGGTCTTTGTAGTTACTGGTCAAGCCCCATCTAGATAGCTGAACAGGATTGCTTCTTAAATGCAGTTGTTTAATTTTGGGAGGCAGGGACTGAAAGAAATACATGCAGTACATGTATTATCAAAATTAGTAATTATATTAACATATATTTTAAATTGTGTTTTTCCAGGTACTGGCATCGATCACTGAACCCCAGAAAATTGGTAGAGGTGAAATTTTCACATTTGAGTAGAAATATGACTTTACAAAGAACAATGAAGCTCTACAGACTTCCCGATGTAAGCAATACATCTGCCTAGAGAACCCTCACAGTTATTGTGAGGCCCAAAATACCCTTCCATCTGTCTCTGACAAGGCAAGCTTTTCATTTTGGAAGGGAAACATTCATAACATGTGAAAACGTATATGTTGATTGGGAGGGGGATTCTAAGGCTATGTCTACGCTTCCTGGTCCAAACGGCAGCTTTTTAGGTCGAACTAAAAGAGCGCAGCTAGTTCAAACTAAAAGACAGCGCAAACTAAAAAATGTGGCTAGTTCGAACTAACTGCTTAGTTCGAACTTATTCAGTTCGAACTAGCACAGCTATATTGTGCTAGTTTAAGCTAAAGTGCTTTGTTTGAACTTGCTGTTTGAACTAACCTTTTTTAGTTCAAACTAAATCCCTACTAATTTGCTAGTGTAGACGTAGCCTAAGGGTTTAGATGAGTTTATTTAAAAATACTAGAAACCTTGGGGGGCTGGGGGGGAACCCTCACAAAAACCTCCAAATAAACTTTAACTCAGTTCCATTCAACAAGAAACTGAAGAAATACACTTTTTTGTACAGTTAATTTCTCATCCAATTAAAGTATCACTTTCAAAGGAGTAGGAAACTCAGTTCATTACTTAAATTTCTTACAAAGAAGGCATCTCACAGTTTTCATAACATGATGCTGAGAAGCATTTTAACCTAGTTTGCCAGAGAATGTTTTCTCCATGCGGTGAGGTGCTTCACTAATTGTGGCTCAGAAAGTACTGTGCACAGTGTTTGTTTTTTGTTTGTTGGTATCCAACATATTTTTGTCTTCTGGTCAGTTTCTGATAATCATGGTTTTTTATGGGCCCAAAATTTAGATGAAAAGAAATAACATTCAAAATTAAATAAGGAATACAAAGTGTGTGAAGTTTAAGCTACTGACAATAGTGTCTGATTCCCTGGAGTAGTCTTTGTAAGGGTATGTAAAGACTGAAGTGCCTCAGACTTTCTCAGTAATTAGAAGATAGGGAATACTGATTGCAGTTTGTAAGATGGCATAGTAAATTAGAAGGCTAGAGTAAAGTAGATTGATAAATAATATTCTGTAGCAAATGTAGTGTGCTCTGTAACTAACTTTCACATCTTCTGTAAGTACATTTCTCTTTTCAACATCTTAATATTTTTTCTTTTTGTTATATTAAGGCCACAAAGACTTCAGGTTTGAGACCAATGGAACAAAAAGATGTTAAAGCAGTGCAAGAATTAATCAACAGTTACTTGAAGCAATTTAATCTTGCTCCTGTAATGGATGAAGAAGAGGTAGCCCACTGGTTCCTGCCTCAAGATCATATTATTGATACCTTTGTGGTTGAGGTAAAAACATTGGTTGACACTGTAAATGAGGTATATGTAAACTCCACCCCTGCCTCCCCAGTAATGTCACACAGGTAATTCAGAGTAAGACTAAATTGACGTTAAGGTCCTGATGGTATTAAGATAACTACTATGAGGAACAAGAGGGTTTTCTAGTGCAGAGTTCTCAGTGTTTTCTGAGGCATAACACAGTTGGCCCCATGGCCAACCCTTTGTGATGCTGAAAACTGAAGTCCTCTTTTTGCTGCAAGAAACAGCTACCACCTTTAATTTCGGCACTGGCACACAACACATAACAGGCCCCCCGCCATTGTAAGAATCCACAGTGGCAGCACTTTCAGTGGCGCTTCAAAAGCAGAATGCCACCCCTGCCACCAAAAAAAAACCTGCCACCATTGACACTTGCGGTGGTGTTACACTGAAGAACATCCCTTGCCACAGACAAAAGTCAGAGCCAGCAGCAGTTTCGGCAGCACTGCTAACCCTGCCTGCCTGCTGCCAAAGCACTTCACCACAAGAACGAATTACTTGCCGCCAGAACAACTCCCCAGGAGGGCAAAAGATCTTTCGACAGTGGGGGCAAGTAGCAGTGGCACACTCGGCTGCAGTGTTGCCACTTTGAGTTGGATGCAGCGGTTGAGACCTGCTGTTTAGTGTATTCAGAACCATGTTCTATATGTAACCTTGTATTGTAGTACTTGTGGAGCTGGACAGTTTCTCAGGTTTGTTCTGTATATTAAACAGAGAACAGTAATCATTATTGTACATTCTAATCACATGATAAAAAAGCACTTTAGAAGGGTGTGTGGACTTCAGTGGTAGTATAACTGGTTGTTTAATAAGAATTTTAAAACTGAAAGTGATGACCATCTTGGATGCACTCCTTTAAAGATGAATTATTTATGGCGGTGCTTTTAAATTTTTAAAAATCCTAGTTAGTTTTACCACTCTTCTGGGAAAAAGACAATTTGATCATAAGTATTAATATTCAGATCTGCTTTTCCAGAAAGAAATAAGCTGCTAAAATGACTGAGATGAGAAAGTGGGGATCTAATTGGGGTCTGATGTTATTCCTTCACCTGTCAAATAGGAACATCATAGCAGGCCAGCACAAAATTTAAATCCTGCTTATCTGATGTTGGGTGCACTTGTTCATGCGAAGAACCCCAGTACCTGATAAGTCTGCTTCAAATGTAATCTGCTATTCAATTTAATATTAAAGTCACACCTCTTGGTGCTGTTATTTATGGGTAATATATTCAAAAGGGCCCATTTTGCTTAGGAGCCTAAGCCCTATTGAAAGCCAATAGGATTTAGACTTGTGACAGAGCTACTTTTGAAGATGTTAACCAGTCTAGTTGCAATGTGAATGAGATGAAAAAATCATCTGCCTACACCACTGACCTGTGATCTCTGCATCTCTGGCAAATTAAACAGCACTGGAATAGCATTTGGATTGGTGGCCTCCCTGGCACGGGAATAGTAGGTGGTGGTGACTGGTGAAGTAGAGTAGGTTATACTCTTTCTTTTGAGTCCATACTGAAACTGGCCACTTTTGATGTTTGTTCATGTGATGCTGTATTGCCAGTGGTGGTTCTTTCAGAAAAGAAGGTCATAATCACCAAAGATCTTACAGAATTATTCTTAAAACTAAGACTAAGGCCCAGTGTTAAGAACAAATTCAGTCACTGTAAACTTTGCCAAAATTCCCCTTACCATTTCAATCAAGTATAGTATTGATTTGTAATAGTTGCAGATTTCTATCCTGTTTAGTGGATAAAATAGTCACTATATTGAAATAGTCACTGTAGTTTGTTAGTGTTCAGAAATCCTTTTAATGATGAAAGAAACTACAGAAAAGTTAGATTGTTATTACTTTTTAAGAAGGCTTCCTTTACAGCACTAAGTGGCCAAAGGCTTTGGATTAAATTCAGAGTTTTGGTACTGAAGACCATAGAAAAATGAAGAGGGAGACTTTAATAAAGCTCATAATCACTAAACTAACATCTCTAGCATCCCTAATGAAGAACTTGCAGTCATTGGTGTGGTTGCTGAAAGTTCATAATTGATTCATCCCTGATACAGAGCTCAGCCTATAAGAAGATGGTTAGTTTTCTGGATAAGATGGATTACATTTCTGGCTTATTAATGTGACAGAAGTCAGATACTTTTGTGTAGGACTGTAGAAGGTATCCTTCACTGAACCAAGTATGGTGGTCCACAACTAATAGGAACTAGCCATTTAAAAAAAAAAAAAACCCAAAAAGCAAAGCACAGATCCTGAATCCCCCATGCTTTAATTTCTTGACAAAATAAGGAGATGAAATGAGAGTGTGAAAAGCAGAATTTCTGCATTTTTTGTGTACCTAATATATATTGGTATAGTTAAAAACAACAAGAGTGCTGTGGTACTTTAAGAGATTTCTTCAGGCATAAGCGTTCATTGGCTCTGACAAAGTGGGTTGGAGCCCACAAAAGCTTATGCCTGAAGAAATCTGTTAGTCATTAAAGTACCACAGCAGTCTTGTTTTTACTATACAACAGACTAACATGGCTATCCCTCTGGAAATTGATTTGATTCCCATTTATCCATAGAGCTATAATATTGAACTAGATTACAGTTTCATTGTGGGTTACCAAGTATTGGAGAAATCCCTATATTTGATGTACAAACTTTACGGTGAAGGTCCTTAAAAAAGACATCTCTCATCACACTTCAAGTACCCGTTTGAGCATCTGTCTTGCAGTTTGGTGTATACTCATTCACTGTGAATCACTGGAGTTGATCTAAATATGCTACCTATTTTCCACAAAAAAAAATTGCTGTCCAAAAGAATTTTAAAAAAAACAAACAAACAAACTCCTTTTTGAAAGAGCTGGAAAATTTTTGAGAAAAGAAGACTGATGAGGGAACCTGATAAGTCTTCACGCATGTTAAACGCTGCTACAAAAGAGGGCAGTGATCATAGAATCATAGGGTTGGAAGGGACCCCACGAGGTCATCTAGTCCAACCCCCTGCCAAAAAAAGCAGGACCATTCCCATTAGATCATCCCAGTCAGTGTTTTGTCCAGCTGGGACTTGAACACCTCCAGAGATGGAGATTCCACCACCTCCCTAGGCAGCTTATTCCAATGCTTCACCACTCGCCTAGTAAGGAAGTTTTTCCTAATATCCAGCCTGGACCGCCCCAGCTGTAACTTGAAACCATTGCTTCTCGTTCTACCCTCTGTTACTACCGAGAACAGTCGAGCTCCCTCCTCCTTGGAGCAACCCTTCAAGTAGTTGAAGGTTGCTATCAAATCCCCCCTCAATCTTCTCTTCTGCAGGCTAAATAAGCCTAGTTCCTTCAGTCTTTCTTCATAGGGCTTGTGCTCCAGCCCTTTGATCATTTTGGTTGCCCTCCTCTGGACTCTCTCTAATTTGTCCATGTCCTTTTTGTAGTGGGGAGCCCAAAACTGGACACAGTATTCCAGATGTGGCCTCACTAGTGCAGAATAGAGGGGAATGATCACATCCCTTGATCTGCTGGCAACACTTCTTCTGATGCAGCCCAGTATGCCATTGGCCTTTTTGGCAGCAAGAGCACACTGCTGACTCATGTCCAGCTTCCCATCCACCATGACTCCCAGGTCCTTTTCTCCAGTGCTGCTATTTAGCTGATCACTCCCCAGCCCGTAGCAGTACATGGGGTTTTTTCGTCCCAAGTGCAGGATTTTACACTTATCCTTGTTGAACCTCATGAGATTCCTCTTGGCCCACTGCTCCAATTTGTCTAGGTCTCCCTGAATCCTGTCCCTGCCCTCTAGGGTGTCTACCGTTCCCCCCAGTTTGGTATCATCTGCAAACTTACTAAGTGTGCAATCTATCCCATCATCCAGATCATTAATGAAAACATTGAACAGAACTGGCCCCAGGACCGACCCCTGGGGCACACCACTTGTTACTGCCCGCCAACTTGACATGCAGCCATTGACTCCTACGCGCTGAAACCGTTGTTCTAGCCAGTTTTCTATCCACCTTACAGTCCATGCATCTAACCCATACTTCCTTAATTTGCCAATGAGAATGCTGTGGGAAACTGTATCAAAAGCCTTGCTAAAGTCAAGGTATATCACATCAACGGCTCTTCCCACATCCACAAATCCAGTCATCTCATCATAGAACGCGATGAGGTTGGTCAGGCATGATTTACCCTTGGTAAATCCATGCTGACTGTTCCTGATTACTCTATTTTCCTCCAAGTGTTTCAGGATGGATTCTTTGAGAAGCTGCTCCATGATTTTTCCAGGGATTGAGGTGAGGCTGACAGGTCTGTAATTCCCAGGATCATCCTTTTTGCCTTTCTTGAAGATAGGTACTATATTTGCTTTTTTCCAGTCCTCCGGCACCTCCCCTGTTCGCCACGAGTTTTCAAAGATAATGGCCAACGGTACTGCTATCTCATCAGCCAGCTCCCTCAGCACCCTCGGATGCAGTTCATCCGGCCCCATGGACTTGTGCACATCTAGTTTCTTTAAGCAGTCCCTAACCTGACCTACTGTCACCAAGGGCCTCTCTTCTTCTCCCCAGTCTACCGTACCTAGTGTAGTGGGCTGGGAGCTGACCCTGCTTGTGAAAACTGAAGTAAAAAAAGCATTGAGCACTTCAGCTTTTTCCTCATCCTCTGTCACGAGGATGCCTGCCCCATTCAGTAAGGGACCTACACCATCCCTGATCCTCTTCTTGTTATTGATATACTTCCTGTTATCCTTCACATCCCTTGCTAGTCGCAACTCCATTTGTCCTTTGGCCTTTCTGATTTTATCCCTGCAGTCCCGAGCAATGTCTTTATATGCCTCCTTAGTCATCTGTCCTAGCTTCCACTTCCTGTAAGCATCCTTTTTATGCTTCAGCTCAGTGCAGAGCTCTCTGTTAAGCCACAGTGGGCGCCTTCCACATTTGCTGTGCTTTCTCCTTATCGGAATTGTATCTTCCTGTGCCCTTAGCAGGGTTTCTTTAAAATGCACCCAACTCTCTTGGACACCTTTCCCCTTCAGATCAGCCTCCCAAGGGATCCTGCCCATCAGTTCCCTGAGGGAGACAAAATCTGCTTTTCTGAAGTCCAGGGTCTGCGTTTTGCTTCTTTCCTTTAATCATCAACTTGAACTCAATCATTTCATGGTCACTGCTACCCAGGCTGCCATTGATCAATTGTTCTTCGCTGTCCACTGAAGGTAGGACAAGAAATAATTGTCTTTGTTTTCAGGAGATTATATTTAGATTAGCTATTAGGAAAACTTTCTAACTATCAGGGTGGTTAAGTACTAAAACAGGTGAGTAATGGAGATTGTGGGATCCCTATCACTGAAGATTTTAAACAGATTAGACAAACAGCTGTCAGGGATGCTTCCATTAGTGTACTAGGTCCTGTCTCAGCATGGGGGAATGGATTGGATGACCTCTCAGGCTCCCCTCCAGCCTCACCTTTCTGTTTACTAAATTAAGATGATCTGAGGGCACCAGTTCTGTGCATCTCATTTTACCAAGAGAATATTGGAAGTTATGATGAATGTGCTATAATGACTAATGCTGATAGCCATGCCCACTTGAATGGTAGGCTTCTGGCGGCCAGTAGTTGTACATTCTCAAAATATATGCTGTGCAGGCTGATGGCTAAAACTGTAACTAATTAATTACAGATGGATTCTTCATTAGATGATCTTTTTCTTCCCCAGAGTTCAAATGGTATTTTAACTGATTTCCTGAGTTTTTACACATTACCTTCAACGGTTATGCACCATCCTGTTCATAAAAGCCTCAAAGCTGCCTATTCCTTCTATAATATTCATACAGAAACTCCTCTCTTGGACCTAATGAATGATGCCCTCATTATAGCTAAATTGGTAAGTAGCTTACTTTTCCTGTCTATTTTTCTCAGAAAAGTAGGGTAATTTTTTAAAAAATATGAAAGGTCGTATTTAATGTGTATTGTATCATTTCCTTTTACATTAAAAAAGGGCAGTTTTAATGTACTTGCTAAACTTAAAAAATCTGTACTAGTTTTTCTCTCCACTTTGAGCAGCATTAGCAAGTGAGAAAAAAAATCCCTGTAAGCAACTTAGTTTATTATGTTCAAAATGTATTTTGAACAATGTTCTGCTTATCTGTAAGGTTCAGAACAAGTGGCTTATTACTCTGTTTGGTAATGCGATAACTGAAACACAAGGTTTGAGTCTGCTTTGAGTTGCTGTTAAAGCATATGGAGTGTACTGTGACACTGGCCCCTAGTGTCCAAATTAATGGTAAGCAGTGGACATCCATTGTTAGAAAAACCATACAGTATAATTAGAATGGTGACTCACTGATGGGCTTGGATGACTTACTAAGGTCTGCAGATATAAATTAGTTTGGTTTTGTTTAGTAAAATGGAGGGATTTGTTTTGTGTTGGGAGTTAATTGAAATTACAATTGTTAATTGACTGTTTTGCTTTTTAAAGCTATACAAATGGTATTATATATGAAAGTAAAGAAAAAGTGTGATTTTTTAAATAATGTATTTTCACATTCTAATTTCTAAACACTTGCTCACATAGTGAGAACATCAGTGACATAGTTAGGGAAAATGGGGAAGGCAATACAAATGAATGGTTTTGAAGTCAATTTAATATATTCTCAGGTATTCAGTGCACTCAAATTATTAGACACTCATATTCTACAATGCATTACTCTTGTAAAATGTTCTTGTGTAAGTGATTGATGTAGGTATATGTTGATGTATATCAACAGAATCAATACCTCAAATTTATTTTCATTTTTTAAAAAAAAGATGAACATTTCAGAAGTAATGTAGAGTACAGATCAGCTCTCTAAACTGAAACGAGTAGTATTTTTGCTGTTCCACATTGCATGAAGTTTTGAGAATATAACAAAATCTGGTTGGCTAAGATGAAAAGTGAAATGGAAATTTAACAAAAAGTTCATATGCATGGCTTTTAAATGAACAGATAGATGGCCTATTTTTAATTAGTGCCTTCAAATGATTGACAGAGATGGGTGGAGAGGCAAGATGTAGATAATATTGAGCACTATACAGTATGCTAAGTTGTAGAGACTAATAATAAACCTCCTTGAAACAGGCAAATATTTTTTCTGCTGAGAAGCCAGTAGCATGTGTAATGAACAAAATTCGTAAGCATGTTTTACTTTTTCTGAATGAGAATAATTTGCAAAACACTTAGTACCTAGTTAAAATAGAATGTTATACACATTTATATGCAAGTGGAGTACTTTTATGCATTTGATGCAATGACTGAGGTCTCCAGTATGTACAAATTACTTAATATGTTACTTTGTAAATTGTGTCTTACTTATATACAGAAAGACAGATTGATGGTAACAGAGGCACTTACTGTGTATCATGATTGTTCTATTATTTTTTTAATCATGGTCTGAGGGATTCATTAAAATAAATAGGATTGGGTTGGATTGGAACTTGCATAGGAGATGTGGAGGAAGTAATGTTTATGGCATTGTCTACATTAGAAAGCTTAGTTCAGGCTTGCTTAGTCCAAACTAAGCAGTTCCTGGTTCAAACTAACTTTATAGTTTGAACTAAAAAAGCATGGCTTGTTCATACTAAAAGTTAGCTGGAACTAAAAAAGCATGGGTAGTTCAAACTAACTGCTTAGTTCAAACTAGCATGGCTACATCGTGCTAGTTCAAACTAAAGTTTGACATTAGGCTTTGCCTAGTTCAAACTAGTGTAGATAGGGACCAAATTAGTCTGGATTAAACCTCCTTAATCGGACTAATTTGCTAGTGTAGACATAGCCAATGATTCAGGTCAATAATATAAGTCCCAATATACTACTGGAGTTTCAGGGTCATATTTTTGAAGGCATTTAGGCACCTAAGGAAGTAGATAGGCACCCAGGATGAGTTTCAAAAGCGTCTAGGTGTCCAAATGCCATTGAGAGTTGATGCCTGGGTGAGTCTGCAAATCCCACTTAGGTGTCCTTTTATATCTTTAGGAGCCTAGACCAGTGTTTCCTAACCGGTGTGCCATCAGGCCTGAGCAGGTGTGCCACAAAATTTTTTGAAAAACTACTCAGAGCTCTGGATTGGGACATTGGCTCATGAATATTAATGAGTTCATTTGGAAACTAAATTGTGGTGTACCTCAAATTAATTAAAGGTAGCAAGGTGTGCCATGGCAGATAAAATGTTGGGAACTATTGTCCTAGACACATTTACAAATCCAGCTGGTCCTTGAGGAAAGAATGTTAAATATGTTCTAATTACAACTTAAAACAATAACTCCTAAATAAGAAGAAACCAGGAAGCTGCCCTTTTGGCAATAGTTGGTGTAATTTACAATACAGAAAGTGCAGCTCTTTATTAAACTGGATGAGACTTTTGAAGTTGTAAATTGTATATATTTGCATATAAGCTGAGAATTTTCTTCCTTGAAATCGCCTTTGAAAAAGGCATTTGGCTTATGCGTGGGTCAAGGCTGGGTATTTCATACTCAAGAGTATCAGTAAGCCGGAGTGCTCTGGAAATAGAAAAAATCTGGCAGAACGCTGTGGCAGGGAGCAGCCCCAAGCAAGGCAGCGAGTTTTGAAATCTCCCATCCTGACCATGTTCTGAGCCCGGGGCGGGGGGAGGGGAGTCAGCCCTAATTTTGAACCCTGGCTTATACAGGGGTCATGAGGTTTTTCAGGTTTCCGTGGTTAATACAGGTCAGCTTATATGCAAGTATATGGTAGTTTAATAGTGGTTTTAGTATGAATACTTGGGTTCCCTTAGGCCAGGAGTTTTAAACTTCAAGCTGGAAGGTAAAATACTTAAATCTATATTTTAGCACCTTAAGCAAATGTGGTTAGGCTTTTTCAGAGATGCTGAGCACCTATTGAAGGTTTAAAGCAATGAAAGTATACTGGACTATGAGAAACTTTCAGGAATTTTTTAGTTTTTCAAAAATTCAGGAATGAAGAATTACAAGTTGCTGTGTGTGTTTAAATTACAATTAGACTGTTGCATGGGTGTATAGTTAAGTTAGTACGTGCAAATGTAACGTTGTTTCCTGACTTTTCAAGGTACTTTACTATCCAGCTTTAATATTCTTTTTTTTACTTAGTTTTGATGGAACTTCTGCAGGAGAGAGGTTCTCTACTGTAATTTTGGAATAATTCAGCTTTTACTTTCTCCGATGAACAGATGCAGAGGCTTTATGTCCTTATTTGTGCACTTTCTGTAGATTTTTTTTTTTTTTTTTTACTGCACATATAACTTAGACACACATGCATGACACAAACTTCTTTAGTAGCTTATCGTATGACAAAACTCAGTAAAATTTACAGTGCATATGTGGTAATGACAAAAAAAAGAAATATTTGTCAACTTTGCGTTTTGCTGTTCTAGCACTAGATCTGGGGGGGTTTTTTGGTTTGTGTTTTTTTGGTTTTTTTTAAACCATTTTTTTATGATGGGGAAGGAAATTTTTTCAGTCTCCTCTTGCTCAAACAACTGAACATTGTTGTAGCTGTTAATAATTTTTACTGCAGTTTTGCCTAGAAGTTCCAGTTAAGGCCCTGTCCTGTGGGGAACTCTGCAGGCACACACAATTTAACAGTCTGAACTACCATCTTTCAGTTGTTGATACACAGGTGATATGCTGTGCACAGCCTAGGATAACCAGATCACAAGTTTGAAAAATCATGACAGGGTGGAGGATAATAGGTGCCTGTATCAGAAAAAGGACTGAATATCAGGACTGTCCTTATTAAAGTGAGACATCTGGTCACCCTAGCCAACACAGAGGTGAGGCCCAGGGAATTCAGTAGAGCATCACAGAAGAGCAGCAGTTTGTGACAAATCACAAAATCAGAATCTAAGACTAAGGTTCCTAGACACTAAAGTAATACAAACAAATAAAAATCAGTGAGTGTAACAGAGTGCACGGGAATTGGGAGAGCATAAAGGCCAGTGCTACAGGAGAAACTCACATGGGTATGTCTAGACTGAATCTGCTTTATTAGGCTCCATGGCTTGATGCATAAGGTTCAACTGAGCAGCCAGTGAAGAGCTGCTTGGTCGTTTCTGGAAGTGCTTGCCGTTCAATGCAATAACTTTGCCCCTCAGAAAAAAATAACACTGGTGACCAGAGGGTGTTTCCTGTCCACACAGCACAGTGAAGACACAGTGATAAGGGAATGGAAGTAAGTGGACAGGAGATGTGTATTCTGCATCAGTGGTCCTCACCCTTTTCTCTGTCATGGCACACCGTGATACCTTTAATTATTTTGAGGCACACCACCATATATAGTCTCCAAATGAATCTATGAATATTCATGAGCCAATCCAGAAGTCTGAGTAGTTTTTCAAAAAATTCCGTGGCACACCGGTTGGGAAACACTGTTCTACAGTATGTAGCTTGTGTATATCCTGTTGACCTGGCTCTGCAGTGTAGACCAGGCCTTAAGACTACTACAGTTCTTTGGCATTGTGATGGTAAAGGGATTTCTGTAATGGCAATGGACTTGAGAAAAGGGAGGGAAGGAGGGAGCAGAGTTAGCAGAGAACATGTGGGAGAGAGGCATATGCAATGATGACAGATCTAGTTGCTTCACATCTAGGAAGGGACCAAACTTAAAAAAATTAATCCTGAAAATATAAAACTGTATAAGTGGCAGAAAACAAGTTATTGATGTTTCACGCAGCCAGCTATACCAGTTAGTACTGTGCCTGCTCAAGTGCCATTTACTGTAGACCAGTGGTTCCCAACCTTTTCCAGGCTGGGGACCCCTTTTTTCATAAAAAAGAATCTGTCCACCCCCACCCCCCCGCAGCTGCATTTTTATGTTAGTAGCATGGCCGTGCTGCCATGGGGCACAGTTTGTGGCTCCTGGGGGCAGAATGCAGCCCCTGCTGCTCTTGGGGGAACGTCTGGTAGCAGGATCCAGCCCCTGCTGGCAGAATGTGGCCCCTGCTGCTCTGGGGGAGCCTCCCTGTTCCTGCCCCTTTCCCTGAATATCCCACCCCATTCTCTGACCCTCTCACTGGTTCCCCCCACCCCTTTCCAGGGCCTCTTCCTGTGCTCCCCTTACCTGGCTGGAATTGCTGCACTTGGCCTCTGTGCAGGCTACCCTCCTGAGCATGGTCTCCATTGACCCCAGCGGCATCCAGCCCCAGCCTCTCCGCAGACTCCCTTGAGCCACTCTGTGGCCCACTAGGGGTCCATGGACCACAGCTTGTGAACCACTGCTGTAGACTAAATTAAGATCAATCTCAGTGACTATTATGCAAAGAAGTGAACGTATAGCACTGAAACTGTATTAGGATTATTTTGGTGTTTTACCCCTTGAATGTTATATAACCTCCTTGAGATATGACCTTCGGTCTAAATTCCTCTGTGCAATATGCAGACCAAATTACTTTCTATTGGAAAAATCTGCTATCCCACATGCCTATAATAATGTAGGATCAAATCCCATGTCTATTTAGTGAAAATGGTTAAACTCTTGGGTACATTTATATCCATTATGTGCATATATATAAGTATCCTGTGAAAATTAAAATAGATTTTTTAAAATGTTTTGATATTGGCAGAAAGGATTTGATGTGTTCAATGCACTAGACTTGATGGAAAACAAAACATTCCTGGAAAAACTCAAGTTTGGGATAGGAGATGGCAACTTGCAGTATTATTTGTACAACTGGAGGTGTCCTGGCATGGAATCTGAAAAGGTAAGCGAGAAGAGAGCTTCT
The DNA here is from genome assembly GCA_007922195.1 of Podocnemis expansa. NCBI lineage: Eukaryota > Metazoa > Chordata > Testudines > Podocnemididae > Podocnemis > Podocnemis expansa. The sequence continues at coordinate 37,084,411 of ML681964.1, read as the reverse complement.
GCGCACAGTTAACAATGAAAATATATTCACCTAGGAACGTCAAAGCAGACAAATCTTTCAAAGAAAAAAGTGTTTAAATTGAACATGTAAGGTCACTAATTAAGTGCATAAAGCTAGTATTTGTTGCCATACTTCTACTAACTACTACATTTTGCTCCTTCCTTTAGGTTGGCCTTGTATTACAATAAGGAGGACACTTGCATTTCTAGAACTCCTGAAGTTATCATTTGGGTTCATTTAATCTACATAACAGTTCTTGGAACAGTATTGTTCAAGAGGAGTAAAAGCACAAGATCAGTGAAATTGAAATAACCCATCAAATCTAAAATTTGAAGAAATCCACATGTGACCTATTTTACACATTTTCAGATAGAATGGACCATTCATGAAACTTTTATTGTCCATAAAAAGAATAAAAGCACATTCATTTAATTTTTGAAGCTTAGCTCGCACCTTGATGAAAAGAAGGTATTTTTTTTCCCCACTCTGTAGAAAAGACTTTTATACAAACTGAACTGCAGTGGTGGATTAGGGTATGAAAATCTTTGCTATTATGTGAATGAACTGCTGCATTTCTATTTATTAAGTGGTGGTGTATGTTTGTCAGTGTAACAGAATGAAGGATCCAAACTGAGTACATTGCTTATTTAATTCACATGGATATCATCATCTGGGGAAGAAGAATAATGGAATATGATACATTTGTAGCTGATATGAAAGTCTTGGATGTTTTTGTAACTGGAGCAGTATGAAAATGTGCTGGTTTGACTAGTGCATTTGTTTCTCCATAAACAACGCTACCAAATCAATAAAAATACAGATTTGTACTTTGATCTTCAATAGATCAGTGGATTGATTCAATAGTATTGCACTGTTCAGTGCAGGTATCTACATTGCCAGGAGGACAATTTACTGTGCTTAATTTATAGCTGTGGCACAATACCTTAGTTTTTTTTCCTTAGTACATCATCAGCCTGTATGTAAAACTAAGAATTTTAGTAGTGCTATCAAACTATCTATAGTTTTGAATGTTTTCAGTGCTTCTGCAAAATTGCACATATTCTTTCGTCTACTTTGAACTCTGTAATTCTAACAAAGTATCTTGTGTAAATAAGTATTCATACATTGTTATGGGTAGTGTTTTTATCCTGAATTTGGAACAAAAGCTTTGACTGTATATATTGGCAGTTAGTGAGAGAGAGAGAGAGAGAGACAGACATCCTTCTCCTGTCCCCTGGAAAGACTGTGTACTGGCCTTAACTTAAATGCAGTGACCTGATTATTATTATTTTCTGATGAAGACTCTGCAGTCAGAAGCATTTGGTACACATTCTGTGATGTCAGACTCGTATGTTAAATCATGATGACAATTTTTAGACTTTAGTTATGCTGCAGTCACATGAATGGCAAGAAGACCTACAGTAGCAAATTGTTCTAGCTGAAAGTGCCAAATTGTGGTGAAGGCTACATGCTGTGCAGGTATTTTGGACATTACTTGAATATCATGTGAAATGTTTATGAATAAAACTGGCTTGCTCTCACATTTAGGATTATGCAGGTGTTAAAATTTTGCTCAGCTTTAGGAGCTTGGGCTGAAATTAGCAGTATTGGTAAAGACCTGCAGTTGTGGATTTAATACATCTGGTATGGGAGCCTATCTCACATGGGCCATTCTTTCTTTTTTAAGGGAGAAGGTCCCTTCCCACCCACCCCCCTCCACACAATGGCAACACACTTTCAGCCTTTGTCTAGATTAGGATTTAAAGGTATGTTGTTACATAAATGTGTTCTGATGCCTGTAATACACACACACACACACACAAGTGCAATTTGTGTTTTTAATTTGCACTTGGTCAAGTTAAAGCATCTAGTGCCCTTGTCTAGGTTGTACTTTAAAGTGTAGCTCATACCAACACACCATGGTTAAGTTTCCACTTATCTATACTGGGAGTTAATAGGCTATTTCTGCAGTTCAGGTTAAAATGGTTTGTATCTTAAAGACAGTGAGGGCCTGCTGTTAATCAGAAAAACAAAAGGCTGTCTCTACCCAGGTATGCCTTGAAAGGTTATACCAAATCAGTTTAACCTTACGTTTGTGTACTTGCTACAGTATGTTAACCACTCATATGGATACACTCATGCAAGACTAGAGGGGGCCTTAGTTCACTTTAGTTTAATCGTCAAAACTCATAGTTCTCAAACTTTTTTACCAATGTGACCCACCCACCTGCATTTTATCTTTTCTGCATCCAGCTATAACATATGTGAACTCCCAGCTGTAACACTGCAACCCTAACTCACATCCAGGTGCAGAGGAGGCAGCAGGAGCTGCAAAAGAGTTGAACTCACCGTACACTGATCGCCCAGTCCACGGGCCTGGAGAGAAGGCTGTCCCCAGCCCCCTTCTTTGGACATTGCAATCAAATAGATACATGTGCAGCCCCACTCAGGTTTGGCCTCCCCACCCCTTCCTAAATATGATGGGGGAGAGGGCAGGCCAACTTGACACCAGTTTGGCAGTCAAGGAAATCTGAGTGGCACTCCATCATGCTGCAGTTTCCTGCAAAATAACTGGGGTGCCTCATTACATTGTGCTGCTTGCTTGAGTAGTTCCTTAAAGTGCATCACACTTTGAATTAAATATTACCAATTTCAGCATTTTGGAAGCACTAATCACTCTCTTCTGCCATTGTACAGGCAACAGTACATAGGATACATCTGAACATATTAGAAACAGTTTCAAAACCAAGGGTGGGGCCCCTGGTAGCCTTTCAGCAGGCCCTCCAGTTGAGCCTGGCTGGAACATTGCAGTCACCACTCCTGTCCAGCCCCACATGCAGCACAGCAGGTGCCCCTCCCAGTGCATGAGCCCCTTTGCAGCACCCTGCACAGCAAGTGCTCCTCATCCCTGTTCTCACCTCTTCTTCTCCCAATGTGTGAGCCTTGCAGTGCCCTGGCTGGACCATTTTAAACTGTTACCCCCTCCCCATCCCACCCATCTCCCACCCCCAGCACACCTAGATGCAGATGTGGCTCTCAGGTCAAACGATCTGTCCTCTCCTGTTATAAATTCTGTCTTCATGAAGTGATTTTCATACTTCATCGCAGTAGTACCTGCATCCACTGAGAATGTCATGGTCTCTACATGCAGTACTTTAAAATGCATTTTTCTTATAAGATGTTTTTTCCATGTTCAGCAAAACTCATTTCCCCTTAGCACATCAGAGATCAAACAGATGTGGGATTGAATTTAGCATGCATCTCTTGACCAAACAATCAGCATCCAGTAGAACAGTGTTATACAAACAGCCTCTGTGCGTGCTACCATTTACTGATACTTGCTTGAAACATCTTATAGATGACCAGGTTTTTACAAATAAAGTTTATACCAGCATGGACACATGTTTGAATAAACTTTGAATTTTGATATTCATTTGTTTGACTAGTAACATTTAATTTGAGGTTTACTCTAACTATATTCATTCCCTAAAACAGAAAAAACACTATGCTTTTCATTAATAGCAAATACACACACTAAAACTTACATACCCTTCTTTAAGCCTGGGTTTGCTAAACACTCAGTAAGCACATCTCTGCTTAAGCAGTTAACACTTGACACAATTTTCCACACTGTATGCTTTAATACCTGCACAAAACAAATCTCTTATGAATACAAAGTATTAGGTGAGTCCATCATCTTTTGGTCAAAAGGCTTTACATCTGAAACCCTAACATTTAAAATCATCTAACATACTGCACAAAAATCACCTTTTCTGCTGTTTAGTACCTGTAGTAAAGCATATTATTTTGAAGCAGCTTTTTTGTTCTTGGGGGGTTTCCGTATCTTCTTTGGATTTGGAACAAGCTTTTTAATTCTGAGGGCTTGTAAAGTTACATTTGAAGACTCCAACTTACTGCTTTCAGTACACTTCCACTTAGGACTTTGGGAGAACTGCTCCAATGATGTCTCCATACAATCAGCATCTTGAATTTCTAAAAGATCAGTAGATGCTTGCACCATACATTGCTGAGGTCCATGGTGAATCCAAGGCACATCCAATTTAGGTATCCGTGGAATTATTGCTCCTACTACTTCAGTAAAAGTGTCAGGATTCTTTTTAAACCCCAGTGCTAGAACAGATGTTAAGCCAAGAATAGGTGCTATGCTTTCACTAAGACGTGGAACCTGGCCAGCAGGGACAGCTCGACTTGCACTGAGCTGAATGAGGTGCATGGTGATCATGGTAGGTTTTGCAGATTTACACACCAGCACTAGAACAAGTTCATTTTTTTCCAAAGCTCTAGTAACCTCATTAATGCCAATAGCAAGCTGTTTCCTGATGTTTAAGTCAGTCCAGCCTTGTTCTTGTTGAATATGGGCAGTTTCCTTCTCTTGGGGAATTTCACTACAACTAGTATCACATTTTTCTTTAATTTGCCTTTTTGAAGTAGAAGGCTTTTTCCTCCTTGGAGTCTCAATCTTTTTAAGTCCAATGTGTTTAATCCTTTCCTCCAAGGCCTGGAGTATAAAGTGCATATCATCTCCTTCAAGGGTTTTCCACTTGATATCATACGGGTTATTTAAAGATGTTTTTACAGTAATTTTCTTTGCTTTACGGACTGTTCCTCCCTGTGCCTGAGCTACAGGCATCTTGATGCTTTCCTCTGTTTTGGCACAGCTGTGAATAAAAGAAAATAGAAAATTAGCTATTCTGACTAAAACAAGTAGTCTTGTAAAATGTGCTTCCCTTGGGCAGGCAATAGTCAAACTCAAGAGATGTGTGCTCAGTACCAGACTCAACTTTGAGATTTATGCCCATTAGCTCAGTACCACTGTTTTAGTTTTTAATAAAATTCTTTACAAGAAGCATATTTAGGAGTCACCCAGTGAAATTACTAGGCAGGAAGTTTAAAATAAGTGCTGCTGCACACAATGCATGGCCAACCTGTGGACCTCATTGACAGTGGATGTAGTAAAGGCCAAAAGTACAACAGGTTTCATAAAAGACCTAGCTAAGTTCATGGAGAGAACTTCCATCACTGGCTATCAACCAAGATGGTCAAGGATCCAACCTTATGTTTTGAGTGTTCCTAACTGATTCCCAGCAGTTGGGGGTGGGTGGTGGAGGAGGGTTGCCTGTTCTGTTCCTTCCCAGATTCGCTGAGGCCATTCTGTGTAGCATAGGAAATGACTGCCTAGGAAAGAGTACTATGGAAAGGGATGACGATCATAGTTGATCACAAGCTAGAACCACTGTTGCAAAAACAAGCAAACATTCTGGTATGTATTAGCAGGAGTGCTGTAAGCAAATTAAGTACGTTTGCTCTGCTCTGCTGATAAGGCCTCAAGTGGAGTACTGCATCCAGTTCTTGACACCACATTTCAGGGCAGATGCCGAAAAAATTGGAGGAAGTCCAAAGAGCAACAAAAGGTCTAGAAAACATGACCTATAAGGAAGGATTGAAAAAACTGGGTTTGTTTCACCTAGAGACAATCAGACTGAGGAGGAACAGTTTTCAAGTATGTAAAATGTTGCTACAAGGAGAAGGGAGGAAAAGTTATTCTTAATCTCTGAGGAGCAATGGGCTTAAATTGCAGCAAGGGTGGTTTAGGCTGGACATCAGGGAAGCTTCCTGTCAGGGTAGTTAAGCACTGGAATAAACTGCTTGGGGTGGCTGTGGAATCTCCATCATTGGACACTTTTAAGAGCAAGTGAAACATGTGAAAATCATGACTATAAAGTCCTGCTGTGAGTGCAGGGCAGTGAACTAGAACTAGATAACCTCTCAAGGTCTCTTCCAACCCTAGGATTCTATGATTAGATGTCAGTAATTACTTGGTAACAGCACATGCTCCATTCATTAATGAAAAAAAAAACGGGTCAACTCATGCCACAAAGTGATGTCTCAGATTGCAGAGGTTTTACAGATTAAAAATCAAAGTATAGTAGAAAGAAATATAAACAACTCAGGAACTGAGGTTGTTCATAACTGAACAATTCAAACTCCCCTATTATAGGTTTTTAGTCTGTAGAACCCCTCCCCTACCCCTTGCACACCCAGAGGTGCTGACAATGCATGCAGGACCTGGTCTGTATCTGTGCAAAATCTATGGCCCTTTAGAACTCCTTCAGAGCTTAACTCTTCTACTCTAGCTTCAGGTCACTCTTGGGAGCGAAGAGCCACAATTACAGAACACCATTTAAAGAACAAACTAAGGTGTCTTACATCACATTTAAATTACATATCTCCCAAATACCTCTAAAGACAATGTAGACAGTGATCTCCAGGAAATCAACTACCACCATCTGCTCAGTACAACATAAGGAAAATAAACATCAAATTTATACTGAGTATGGTAGGGGAGTTTTTTCCTTTAGAGGCTGTTTGATATCTTAATTTTGTAGTGGACCCAGACCCTATAGTTACACATTCTTTAGAAATGGTTATATTTATTATTCCAATTTTTATTCAGCTCCCTACCTCTGACAAAATTAGTACTGTAGGGTTTTGTTTTGTTTTGTTTTTTTAATTAGCTCATCATTGATCCAATAGCTTAATTTTAAGATGTCTCATAGCAGGAATGACTCAAAGGCAGAAGTAACTGAAAGAGAGTATATACTACCAATAGAGAGTCTGAACGTGTACCCTGTGCACAGTGTAAGAAGAGAAATGACAGCCTATGATGGAGTGGGGCAAAATTATAATGTACCTTTTGGATTTTCATCATCTGAAGACTCTGAATGAGGGATCCTCTGGCATATGCTCAGAGCCGTAACGTGGCAATCCGCTGCCTGGGGCGCGTTCCAGTCACAACATGCCCCTTGCCATTAGTGGCGCTTGGGGCCGGCACCGCAAAACGTGCCTTTTAAATGCCTCTACTGAGCTGCTCTGGCGCATCTGGGGCAAAGCCCCATTGGCCCCGCCATAGTTACGGCCCTGGATATGCTTCCCCTCTGTACAAGACACAGACCAAGAAAGTAGAGCAGCACGATAGAAAAAAAACAGATTAGCCAGGTTCAGCTTTCACTGTGTTTAAGTTTCTAGCTCTTACACTTGCAAAAGTAGCATCACAAACTAAGTACAATATCTGCTGAAGGACACCTTCAACCAATGTTCCCTCTAAGGTTTGGCGGCTTGTGTGCAAAATTTTCAACCCGTGTGCAAAACTTTTTCTGAATAAAATTTGTGTGCAAACTCGTGCAACAAAAATTATTGAAAAATCTAGACCAATGAAAAATTAATATAAACTATTTAAAGTCGTTTTTTATTACTAAAATCACCCAATTTATTTAAAATTTACCCAAATTGCTATACAATCAAAAGAAACTAATCCATGGCTTTCAAACAACCCAAGACCAAAGTTATATTCAATCCGGATCCTAGGTGTCACAATTCTGCCTAATACCCTCATCTCCTGTGTTCTACATGCAGAGTTACAGTTCACACGGAAGCCAGCTAATTATCACTGACAGCATTTAAGATACACAAGGAGTTGTGTGGCACTTAAAGACTAAGATTTATTTTTCACCTGAGCTTTCGTGGGAGACTCCTTGTTTTGTTTTGTTTTCCTGGAATGGACTAACATGGCTACCGCTTTGGAAATTGGCAGCATTTAACATGTCTTGATGGTCCCAGAGGGGTAAATTCTATTGAAATTTTAAAAATCAAAAAAAGATTCCAGGCATCACTTTTCAGGAAAATGCTGCTACAAGAAAGATGCTAAACACAGCTGAAATCAAAACAATGGGCTTCTAGCTGCTTTAAGATAAGGCTACAGTATTTCTTAAAAGCCTATTTTCAGTCCCTTGTATCTTTACCTGCCCCATCATTTTGGGGCTACATTTCAACTTAGGAGAAAATCTCTACCAAAATACACATCACTTTAATGCATTATGGTTTCTTCTGATGGACAGACTAAGGTGCATAGTGAAGAGAATAATCTCATGGCTCCTTTGATTCCCAGTCTTTTGGCTGTTACTATATTTAAAACAAGTACTTATCTGATATCTCTGTTAGATCTCTAAGATTTCTGTGAATTGTTCTTCAAAGCATCTGATGAAATGGGGTTTTCTCCCATGAAAGCTCATGCAATCAATATATTTGTTAGTCTTTAAGTACCACAAGAATCCTTGTTTGTTTTGTAATGAATTGTTGTGAGTTACAGGATTCTGGAGAAAACATCTTCCCGGTTCTTTGAAAGCACAGGGTTAACATGCTCAAACACTCTCACTGTTCAGTCACTCCACTTAAGTAACATCCACACTAGCTTTCAGGAAATATACAACTGATTTTTAGATTTTTCACCTCCACAGCTTTATCTAGTTACAGAAGGGACATTTTGGCACTATGCACTCCCTTTTTCCCACTTGAGAAGTTTCAAACTTCAGGATATGAATGGCACTTACTCTTTGCCATGCCTCTTGTTTAAAAAGCTGAAGAATTGCCCCAATTCCGACTCCCTAAGCTCCCTGCCCCCATTCCAGCCCTCCTAAACCCCACCCCCAGCTCCACATCTTCATACCATCTCTTCAAGCCCCCGCAAGCCCTCCCCAGCCCACCATCCTGACCCCTTCTCCCCCCCCCCACGCTTTCTGTGCCAGCTGCCTGACCAACCCCCTCCCCCTCCCAGCCCTCTTTACTGGCCAAAGAGCTGGGCGGGGGGCAGGAGGCCACGGTGCTGGCCGGCATGGAGGAGCCCGGGCTGGAGGCTGGGGCTGGCCATGCGAACGCCAGACCCCGGCTGGAAGAGGCGGAGCCTCCACAGTCTCCGGGGAAGGGAGGGGAGGGGAGGGGAGGGAGGAGTGGCAGGGCTGGCTCAAGCCTGCAGACCTTCCCTTCCTCTGGCCAAGGGGCTGGGCTGAGGCTCATGCCCGGACACAGCACTCCCGTGCATCTCCCCTCGGCCACGCTGCCACCCTGAACTGCCCCATGCGCGGGGGCAGGAAAATCCTGCGCGGCAGGATTTTTTTAAGCGCGTGGCCGCGCTGCCGCGCACCTTAGAGGGAACAGTGCCTTCAACACGTTGGCAAAGCTATAAGCAGCAACACAAATGTTACAGTAAAATTAATAAGTGTCTAGTCAGTTTTGCAAGAGCTTCCTGAGAAACCTGTTGACCACAGTGAAGCTGTCAGTAATCACATCAGGATAGCTTTTCCATTCACCTCTGAGTTTAGTTCTCCAAACAGTAGATTTTCTGGTCAATTTCGGAAGCCCTGAAGAGAGCGCAGAACATCACACCTAAGAAATAATGGTAAACTGTGATTAATGGGCGTGATATCACTATTTAGCCTTAATCAGTTCAAAATGTGCCACTTCTCTATGTGGAAATGAAGGACACCCAGAGCCGGATGGTGGAGCCCGAGCCCCTCTCATCTCGGCTCCGTCACATCCTCTCTCACCTAGGGTTACCACAGAGGTCTCAGACTCAAATCACTATGAGGGCCACATGAGGATTCGTATGGTAGACTGAGGGCTGCAGCACTGAAACCTTTCCATACAATGATATGGCAAATATCAGTAACAATCATGTCATTGTGGGCCACAGCTTTAGGGGCCACATGTTTGAGACCCCTGGGTTACGAGACACAGCCTGGAAAAGAGGACAGGGAAGTATGAAAAGCAGGCCATTGAAGGACACATGGAGAAAATGTAGTATTAATGTCATTGTCTTCTGTTTTAGGGAGCCCTGCAATGCTTTCCACTGAAAATAGGGTGTTCCAGGGCATTCCAGCAGCCTTTAACCCCTGTAAGTAAAAGGCCAGACAAAGTCATGTATTTTTAAAATGCCTCCCAGGCGAAGGATGTGAAGGCAAAAAGGGGGAAATGGCCTCCCTCTGCCGGACATCTGGTAACCCTGCTCTCACCAACCCTCATCTCCCACCGCAGCCAGACCCCCCCTGGCCAGAACCCCCCACCCAGGGGAGCCGGGGGGGGGGGGCTGGGAGCCCCGGACCCGCCACGCTGCACAGGCCACAAACCGCCGCAAGCCGGGGGGGGGGCTGCTCCCTCAGTGCCAACACCTGTGACCCCCCCCTTACCAGGACCCACCCCCCACACACCCGGCCCGGCCCGGCCCGCTGTCCCGCGCCAGCGCCGCCAGACCTTCCCGTCGCCGGCTGCAGGCCGCGCCGCCTCCACAAGGGACCGCCAGGGGGCGCCGCCGCCGCAACGGCCCCGCGCCCAGCCCGGCCGGGTCCAGCCAATCAGCGCCTCCCTACCCCCCCTCGCGCGCGCTGGAACTCAGCCCCGCCCCCCGCTGGGGCGGGACGCGCAGACGTGATGTTCCGGGGGCGGGGCTGCATTCCATGACGTGAGTCCAGGGGCGGGGCTGGGTCCTATCGCGAGGGATGGGCGGGGCGGCGGGCGCTGGCTCGCGGCGCGATTGGCCGCCAGGAGACCCGCTGCCGCGGCTGCTCGGACGCCCCCGCCACGTGCGCGGGAAACCGCGCCTGGCCCGGCCCCGCCCCCCACGGGGCCCCATCCCCGCCGGCAGCCAGCCCGTGGCACCCTCGTGTGTGTGTGTTCCCGGTGCGGCCCCGCCAGTCCCTCTTCACCCCGCGTCCCAGGGTGGCAGCACTGCACCCGTCCCCGCTGGCCTCAGCCTGCCCCGAGCGCCACAGCAGCAGGCCTGCCTCCCCTGGCCCCATGTGCTCTGCATCTGCCCTGCGCCCTCTGGACTTAGCAGCTGCCCCAGGACTTGACACTATGGGGGGTGTTCATTAAATTGGGCTAGCACTGTTACAAGCTGACAGCTGGGGGGGCGGGGGGTGTACAGAAAGCTCTACACTACAGACCCTGGGCCTGTTCCCAGGCTGGCACACAGCCACCTCTCACATGGGCCTCACTGTTCTGGGAGAATTTGGGTAATGGAGGAGCTGACAGCCACTGAACTAGGGTTACCAGATGTCAGGCAGAAGAAGGACATGTCCTCCTTTTTACCGTCACCTCCTCCCCCTGGCACACATTTCAAAAATACATAAACTAGAATCATAGGGTTGGAAGGGATCTCATGAGATCATTGAGTCCCACCCCCTGGGGCTTGAACCCAGGACCTTCTGCATATTAAGCAAAAGTGCTAGCCCTGCCGCTATTTGCTGGCTTGTTGTAATGGTTAAAGGGTGCTGAAATGCCCCCGAACACGCTATTTTTAGGAGAAGTGTTGCAGGCCTCCCTAAAAACAGGAATATTCCAATAATACTACATTTTTCTCCATGCAGCCTCCTTTTCCTACTTGTATTCCAATAATACTACAGATTTCCTCCATGCAGCCTGCTTGCCTGGCCTCTTTTCCATGCTTTGGTAGCTGGTAACCCTACACTGAACCAAACCTTGCATCTAACTGGAACCACTTCAGGACAGGGGTGGCGTCTCGTGTTCCAGTCTCTAGCATACACAGCCATCTGCAGCTTCAAACACTCTGCTGTAACAGACCTCTACACACACACACACCCCCGCACTAAACAGGGTCTTTCTTTCCCTGCCAGCTCACCAGCCCTATCTGTTACCCTCACTGGGCTAGTGCCAAGTCAGCCTCATTGACTCAACCCCTTGCTTGCCTTTGCATTATCAGCCCCCTGCCATGTGTTTTGCAGGCCTCATAGAACTGGGGTTCTAGCAGGAACATCAAGGATCCTCTAATCGAACCTTCTGGTGTTACCAAATTTGCCTGTAACCTTATCAGGGTTACGCTTCTTTTCGGGCTGGGGATTGTAATTCTAACAATGTACTGCTTGTGTAGGGTTACCAGACATCTGGCAAAAGGAGGACATGGCCTCCTTTTTACCTTCATGTCCTCCATCCTCCAGGCATTTTAAAAATAGATGATTTTTGTCTACCCTTTCCCTTCTGATGAGTAGACTGTTTAAAAAAAGCTCTGTAACAGCCAAGTTCCTGAGCCCAGCAGGGGGCCTTCCCCCCCAGCAGCTGGGTATTGGAGCAGTGACCTTGGAGGTGGTCACATCAGAGGCGGTCTTAGGCAATTAAGGACCCTAGGCAAAAGCCCTTTATGGGACCCCCTATGGACCCCAAATGCCACCCTCACTGGGGCTCTGGGCCCCCATTGCTGCCCTAACCACCCCTCCACAATCCCAACTCCCACAGGAGGAGGAGACGTGGGGGGGGCCATGGACCACCAGGGTCAAAAGCTTTGCTGCCTGCCTATGGCCAGACCAGCCTCTCGCCAGTGGGGGCAGAGCAGTGCGCCCCACCTACTCCCAGCCAGCTGTGCCTCGCCGGGGGGGGAGCGGCCTGCACAGCACTGTGGCTTGCCAGGGTGGGACCCCTGGCGGAGCCCACTCTGAAGAATTTGGCTGCTTCACCCAGGGCCACCACAGGGCTGAAACTCTTTGGAGTGTGCCACTCCAGGGGGCCACACTCCCTGGAAGCCGCAGCGTCATGCCTGTGGCTCGCTTCCCTCCCCCTGTGTACGCATGGTGGGCTGGGAGTAGGCGGGGAGTTTAATGAAAAAATCCAGTTTTTGATAAAAGTTTTAATATTACATTCATTAACCAGTTTCAATTACATAATATGGTAATGCCAGTTATAGTAATACTGCATTTTTCTCCGTGTCCTCCAATGTCCTCCTTTTTGCACTTCCTTGTCCTCCTTTCCATGCTTTGGTATCTGGTAACCAGTATCATCCCTAGGGTAGGGTGAGAGGGGCAGCCGCCCAGCACCACTCCCCACCCCACCCCCATGCCAGGGACCTGGCGAGCTGACCAAACGTGACAGCCCAGTTCACAGGGCAGGCTTGCTGAAGGCAGCCTGTTGTACCACAGTAGATCAGGGCTGCAACAAAGGTGAGTCATTAGAACTAACAATGAGGTGCTAATTGTTGTTCAAACAACCTCTATGCCTCCTCTCTGAGTCAAGGTCTTTGTGCTTCTCTCTTGCCTATGAAAAGAACTGAGGTCACTGACAAGCAACCTTTGTGGGGTTTTTTTTAATCAATACACCCAATGAAGAAAGGAAAAAATTGTGATCACCACCTTATTCTACCATTGCTGGGATATGGGGATTGCAGTTATTTTTACAACTTAGGACATGCCTCTTTTTTCAGTAGGTTGAGAACTCTCTTGCTTGCAACAAAAGTTATAACTTGTAGATTTTAATAAAAACTCCAAAGGTTTTTTTTTTGACTGATAATTAAAAAGAGAAGAGACTAGCAAACTGTTCTAGTAGGCGCTTGTGTTACACAGTATGGTATTTTTTCTACAATTAGAAAGCTTAAGTAACAATAAAAGCCAACTCAGGGATGGATCTGCTGGAAGGAGACATTATAACAAGGTCCTAATTTGAAGGGGGGGGGGGAGAGTGGATAGCCCCGTTGTGTTGCAGCCTTATGCCCACTACCAGGAGTCACCAGACCAAGCAGAGAGGCCTAGCACCCTGCTAATCACAATATTATGGACAATTGTGTGTTCATGAAAACTCATGCAGCCTCAGGGAGTAGAGGTGAAAGTGAAAAACCAGGGGGGCTGCTTCAGTTCCTGGATTTGGCAGTGGAGGAGGGAGCAGGGACTTGGACAGGCTCAGCAGCAGACAGGCTCTTCCAGGACCTTTCTTTCCAGCCTGGCATTGGCTCTTCAAATTCCTCTGTCTCATGTCCCCACCCAGTCATCCCCACCACCCCCATTTGCAAGGAGCTCCAATACACACACACCAGGCAGTTTTAGCGACTTGCCATATTTATTGATTTGAGACAGAAGTATGGCATGTGGGCTGACCCTCTGCATGGTCCATGTAGGTGATCTCAAATTAGATGAATAGGTTTCAGCAATGCACTACAAGCTTCAAGAAACAATGATAAAAGCCATGAGAGATTGCCACCCCCCCCAACTGCTGCCGCTGCACCCCTGCCCCCCCTTGCAGCCATGGTCAGTGTTCAATTTCCTGGCAGCAGCTGCTTTTTTCCAGTGGAAGGTTGTCACCTGGCAGAGGGGTCCAGAGCTAGGGCCAGAGGAAAAAATGTTTGACAGCCACTGGCTTAAGGGCAGCTGAGAAACCAAACCCTGCACTCCAATTCTGCCGCTTTTGGCAAGCCCGCCCAGTCTCCGGCATGGGACAGATGGCGCAGGGGCCTGCCCCCCCCACCCAGTGCCCGGGGCGGGGTGGGGGGGGCCTGCAAAGGGTGATTCACCCAGGGCCCTGCACCCACCTAGGGATGGCCGTGCTGCTAACCCTATGCTTGTGTCACTTTCAGGGCCAGCCCAAAGTGTTTTGGTGAATTATGAGTTTGGTTCCCTCACCTGACCAACACTGGATTACTGAACTGCCAGACTCCTCTGCAGCTCATGCAGCAAATCCCGGTGGCACTCTTATGAAGCTATGCCACGACACATTTTAACTACTTACGTACACAGCTGTGCTCCTCAACAGGGACGTTCCTACACACAGGAAAAAGATTCAGGGCACAGCCCCTCCCCAAACCACCCTCTGGGGCCCCTCTGACTTTAAGTCAACTTCATGGTATGTCTGCACTGGACAAAGTGCAGACATCAGAGCCATAGCTACAGCTTCTGGCACCTGTGGCAGGAAGCAGGAAAGGTCCTCCCCCCCCCCCAATCTGCCCTAGGGCCTAATCCATCCCAATGGGGGGGGGGTCTTCCCTGCCACTGGGCCAGAGCAGCCAGGGACATCCAGGGCAGGGCAGGAGAAACACAAGGCACATTCCTCTTCCAGGCCAGGCAGGGTCTGGTGGCTGCTCTTTAAAATGCCCCACCCAGGTCTTTGCCACGTTCACCCTGTCCTAGTCACGGCTCTGGTGGACATACCTGGGCCTGCCCCCCCCCGCCCCACCACCAGTCCCAGCTGGATTCCCAGAGCCCCATCCAGCTCTGGGGGCCAATCTGGCCCCAGCTGCAGCTGGCAAGCGGGGACTAGAAGCTGGATCCTGCCAGCTGTGGCAAGGGGCTGGGAGCCCACTGGGGCTCCTAGTGCCTCTCCGCCACCCGCAGAGGTGTGTAAATGCCAATACCATGGCAAAGACAGCAGAGGAGCAGTCCCCACAAACCCAGACTGCAGGTCAGGATGTCTGGGCTGTGTTCCTGGGCTGGGTAAGGAGTGGGGTCTAATGGGCTAGAGAACAGGGGAGGAGGACACGTGCCCTGATCCCATGGCCTCCCTAGCCAGGAATGCTGGAGCCAGGACCACTGCCCTCTGAGCTGATGTTGCAGCTGAGCAAATTATGGCTGCAGCTGAGCAAGTTTCCTACCAGTTCCTCAACCCTCACTGGGCCCCTTCCCTGCTGGCAGCCAGCTCCAGGAAGTCATCCATAACTTGCTCAGTTGCAGCATCAGCTTAGAGGGAACATTGGTTTGAATCCCAAAGAATAAGCAGTTGTATCAACTGATTGTATATAATGTTGCTGTGCTATAAAAAGGTCAGGTAAAGTCGTTTATGAAAGAGTGTCACATTCTGAACTTAATAATCATTATCTCACACACGCGTGCATGCGCGCTATTGTCATGCACTGTGTTTAGGTATATGGAGAACTGTGTTCATAACCTGCCACTTCACCTCACAGTAGGACCACAAGGGCTCACACATGGAGAGGTCCTTTCCAAGCCAAGTATTTACACAGAACCAGCCTCAAGTAATGATCCATTGTATGGGAAAAGCCAACGATGGGTCATAAAAACTAATGGAAAGACAGTGAGGTAGCTGGGCATTTTCCCACTTTGAATATTTACTGAAAGGGGAAAAAAAAAACCCTGCAGACTCTTAAGATGGAATGGAGTGAAAACTCCATCAAGAAACAGCTTCTAGGTGGGAAGCGCGCCATGAATGCTAAAACCCCCCCCTTCTGCAGCAAGGGTAGGGCATATGCTGAAACTTTGTCCCACAATAGTATGTCATTTCTGTTAGAAAAGGGATTTTATCTGATATGGAAGTGTAACGCTTAAGGTTGCAGCATTTATTTTCACTTTAAAACGTGTTTAGGTTTTGTCTCTCCCTCACAGTTTCATCTTTGACTCCACAGTTTTTCTATTCAGTAAGTAGTTAATTTTTACCCCAAGGTGGGTGCTAGTGCAAAAACTGTGTGACATGTGACTGCCAAAGGGAACTGGGCAGTTGGAGGCTGGGTTCCCATCTTCAGGGATGATGATCCAATGCCTGGGTGCCTTCCTTGACCCACCCACTGGCTCCATGACCCCCTTCCCTGACTCGCCTGCCCGCCAACTCCCCGTGCCTGTGTCATTGGCTCCCCAAACACCCCCCCGGGCCCCTTCCTTGTCCACTTGCCGGCTCCCCGACCCCCCAGGGCCCTTCCCTGACAACTCTTCGACACCCCCAGACCTCTTCCCCACCTGCCTACTGGCTCCCCAACCCCCAGACCCCTTCCTCACTGCCCGCCAGCTCCCCAATCCTCCATGCCTTCCCCGCTGGCTCCCGGGACCCTTCCCTGACCTGCCCTGGGGCCCGCAACCACCTTCCCTGACCCACCTGGCCACCAGCTCCCCTGACCCCCTTTCCTAATCTGCCTGCTGGAGCCCCGAGTCCCTGTGCCTTCCCTGCCAACTCCCCGCCCAACCCTGACGCCCCTGCCCTTTCCCCTCTGCCTCCCCATCCCCAAACTCCAGGACCCCTTCCTCCTTACCTGGCTGGAACTGCTCTCTGGCCAGACTGCACCTGCCCTGAGCATGCATCTGAACATCCTCAGGGTGGGAGATTTGGAAACTCCCCCAGCCTGGCCATAGCTCCCTGTGGGCCAGATGAATGTGTTTTTTGGGTAAGCTACGGCCTGCAACTACAGGCCATGCCAGGGCAGCTATGATGCATCCATGGGTGTGCAACAGCCACTGTATGGCCACATACCCATGCAGCTTAGAGGGACCATAGTCCAGGACTTATTCCTCTCCACATGCCTGCTTTGGCTTTGCTAGGACCAGGGGGAGTGTTCCCAACTTTGCCCACCAACTCAGGGTATGCTCACTTATTAGGGTTGCTTCCTTTTGGGCGGGGGAGGGTGATTGCAATTCTGTTATTGTGTCACTTGTGTTTCTAAATGGAGCTCAGTAAACAAACAAGGAGTCCTGTGGCACTTAAAGACTAACAAATTTAGTTATTGCATGAGCTTTCATGGGAGACAATCCCACATCATCGGAGGCTTTGAAGATGGGGGAACTTACAGAAAGGTAGGAAATAAATGCAGGGAAGTGTAAGTCATGGTATTGGGTCACACTGTAATAGCAGTTGTTAAGATTCAAACACAGGGGAACAACATATAGAGGAAGAGGAGGTCAAATCACCTGTTGTAATGAGAGAAAAATCCAAAGTCCCTATTAAGCCCTGAAGCAATGCAATCAAATGTGCAAGTAAATTCGATTAAATTTCCACAGCTTCTCTTTGAAGCCTTCATCTGGTATTCATCTGCTCAAGGCTGGGTCACACAGCACTTATCGGCTGCTACCCTTCTGAGCCCCTGACACCGCAGCAGACAAGGCTTGAGCAGGCTAGGTCACACAGCACTTTTCAGCTGCTTCACTCCTATGCTTCTGGACTCAATCAAGCCAGCTCAGAAGGGCACTTTTTAGCTGCTACCCTTATTTGCCCCTAGAGTCAATCAGGCTGGTACCCCCCATTAATGAGAAAACCTACAGGATTTTGGGCATCACTGGAATCACTGGCTAGGCAAAAGAAGCATTTCTGCAGAGCCATATAGGGAAATCAAGAACACAAAGGTGCGAGAATGAAGTTTTTAAAAGGTTTTTGGCAACAGGCTTGATTACAAACGTCATTTTATTGCTAAGTACCTAAAATATGTAATAATTAAAAAGGGAGAGAAAAATACTCAAACAGTTACAGTAGTGGCTCCCAACCTTTTCGAGTATAGAGGCCTGAGGAGAGACAGATGCATCCTAGAGGTGAATACCTGGCTGTGAAGATGGCGTGGTCAGGAGGGATTTGGCTTCCTTGACCATGGAGTACTGTTTCAGGACAGAGGATTGATAGGCAGAGATGGCTTTCACCTGTCCAGGAAGGGGAAGAGCATATTTGGGCACAGACTGGCTGACCTAGTGAGGAGAGCTTTAAACTAGGTTCAACGGGGGAAGGAGACCAAAGCCCACAGGTAAGTAACAATGTGGGTGATCTGGGGAAAGGGATGGAACTTGCGGAGTGCCGGGACTGTATCAACAGCAATAAAAGAGAAGGTAGTTGGAACATGGGGGGAGAGAATCAAATAAATGTCTTAAGTGCTCTACTGAAGCCCCAGTATGTGAAGAGAGTGGGGGTGGAGACCTCCAAGAAAAAATGCAAGGAGGTTTATGTAACAGAATTGGAAATCAACATGACAAAGTAGGGCAATCGACCGGGTATCTTAGGTGCCTGTACACTAATGCGAGGAGCCTGGGAAATAAGCAAGAAGAATTGGTAATACAGTACTAGCGCAGACAAGGAAGTATGATATTATAGGAATAACGGAGACGTGGTGGGATAGTGTGCACAACTGGAGCTCTGCCATGGATGGGTATAAACTGTTCAGGAAAGACAGGCAGGGAAGAAGAGGGGGAGGAGTAGCACTGTATGTAAAAGAGCTCTATGACTGCTCAGAGCTCCATTATGGAAGCGGAAGCGTGCCAGTAGAAAGTCTGTGGGTTACACTGAGAGGGGAAACCAACAAGGGGGATGTTGTGGTGGGTGTCTGCTATAGACCACCAGACCAGAAGCAGGAGGTGGATGAGGTGTTCTATGGACAACTAGCAGAAGCTTCTAGATCACAGGCCCTGGTGCTCATGGGGGACTTCAATTACCCTGACATTTGCTGGGAGGCCAATACAGCAGTGCATGGGCAATCCAGGAAATTTTTAGAGAGTGTTGGGGATAACTTTTTAGTACAAATGCTAGAGGAACCAACTAGGGGCCTTGCACCGCTCAACCTGCTGCTCACAAACAGGGAAGAATTGATCAGGGACGTAGAGGTAAATGGCAAGCTAGGCAGTAGTGACCATGACATGGTTGAGTTCAGGATCCTGATTAAAGGAAGGAAGGAAAGAAGCAAAACAAAAACCCTGGACTTCAAAAAAGCAGATTTTGGCTCCCTCAGGGAACTGATGGGCAGGATCCCTTGGGACACTAATCTGAAGGGGAAAGGAGTCCAAGAGAGTTGGTTATATTTTAAAGAAACCCTGCTACGGGCACAGGAAGTTGCCATTCCAATTAGGAGAAAGAACAAACATGTGAGGCAGCCAGAATGGCTTAGCAGAGAACTCTGCTCTGAGCTTAAACATAAAAAGGAAGCTTACAGGAAGTGGAAGCTTGGTCAGATGACCAAGGAGGCATATAAAGATATTGCTAGGGACTGCAGGGATAAAATCAGAAAGGCCAAACGACAAATGGAGTTGCGGCTAGCAAGGGATGTAAAGGATAACAAGAAGGGGTTCTACAAGTATGTTAATAACAAGAAGAGGATCAGGGATGGTGTAGGCCCCTTGCTGAATGGGGCAGGCATCCTTGTGACAGAGGATGCGGAAAAAGCTGAAGTGCTCCGTGCATTTTTTGCTTCAGTTTTCACAGGCAGGGTCAGCTCCCAGCCCACTACCATGGGTGTGGCAGATGGGAGAGAAGAAGACAGGCCCTTGGTGACAGAAGGTCAGGTTAGGGACTGCTTAAAGAAGCTGGATGTGCACAAGTCCATGGGGCCGGACGAACCGCATCCAAGAGTTCTAAGGGAATTGGCCGATGAGATAGCAGCACCGCTGGCCGTTATCTTTCAAAACTCCTGGAGAACGGGGGAGTGCCAGAGGATTGGAAAAAAGCAAATGTAGTGCCTATTTTCAAGAAAGGGAAAAAGGAGGATCCGGGGAATTATAGACTAGTCAGCCTCACCTTAATCCCTGGAAAAATTATGGAGCAGATTGTCAAAGAATCCATCCTCAAACACTTAGAGGAAAATAAAGTGATCAGGAACAGTCAGCATGGATTTACCAAGGGTAAATCATGCCTGACCAATCTCATCTCCTCCTATGATCAGATGACTGGTTTTCTGGATGCAGGAAGAACCATTGATGTCATATGCCTTGATTTTAGCAAGGCTTTTGATACAGTTTCCCACAGCATTCTCATTGGCAAATTAAGGAAGAATGGGTTGGATAGGTGGACTATAGGGTGGATAGAAATCTGGCTAGATCAACGGTTTCAGCGTGTAGGAATCAATGGTTCCATGTCTAGCTGGCAGCCAGTCACGAGTGGTGTGCCCCAGGGGTCAGTCCTGGGGCCGGTTCTGTTCAACATTTTTATCAATGATCTCGATGATGGAATAGACTGCACTCTCAGTAAGTTTGCGGATGACACTAAGCTGGGGGGACCAGTAGACACATTGGAGGGCAAAGACAGGATTCAAGGAGACCTAGATAAATTGGAACAGTGGGCCAATAGAAATCTTATGAGGTTCAATAAGGACAAGCGTAAAATCCTGCATGTGGGACGAAAAAAAACCCATGCACTGCTACAGGCTGGGAAACATTCAGCTAAGTAGCAGCAGTGTAGAAAAGGACCTGGGGGTCATGGTGGATGGGAAGCTAGATATGAGTCAGCAGTGTGCTCTTGCTGCCAAAAAGGCCAATGGCATACTGGGCTGCATCAAAAGAAGTATTACCAGCAGATCAAGGGATGTGATCATTCCCCTCTATTCTGCACTGGTGAGGCCACATCTAGAATACTGTGTTCAGTTTTGGGCTCCCCACTACAAAAAGGAGAGGGACATGCTCGAGAGAGTTCAGAGGAGGGCAACCAAAATGATTAAAGGGCTGGAGCACAAGCCCTATGAGGAAAGACTGAAAGCATTAGGCTTATTTAGTCTGCAGAAGAGAAGATGGAGGGGGGATTTGATAGCAACCTTCAACTACTTGAAGGGGTGCTCCAAGGAAGATGGAGCTCGACTATTCTCGGTAGTAAAGGAGGACAGGACGAGGAGCAATGGTCTCAAGTTGCGGTTAGGAAGGTCGAGGCTGGATATTAGAAAAAACTTTTTTACTAGGTGAGTGGTGAAACATTGGAATGAGCTGCCAAGAGAGGTGGTGGAGTCACCATCTTTGGAGGTGTTTAAGGCCCGGCTGGACAAAACCATGACTGGGATGGTTTAGTGGGAGTGGTCCTGCCTCTGGCAGGGGGTTGGACTAGATGACCTATGAGGTCCCTTCCAACCCTATGAGTCTATGATTCTATAAGGACCCCTCTTTAATGTTAAATAATTTCATGGACCCCCCCCAAATGTCAATAGTTGTTATCAGGGACTGACTGCAGGCAGTGGTGCTGCAGGACAGTTGAGGGCCTGGGCTCTGCCTGCTGTCAAGTGGTGGGGACATACCCAGGGTCAGGCTGCTGACAGCAGGCAAATACACTTCATTTAGAATTTTAGAGCCTTCTCCAACATGAATTGCTGGATGGCAGTGGCTGGGGCCAGATATATTCACAGACACCTTGCAATAACTCCGAGGACCCCCAGGGGTCCCTGGAGCCCAGGTTGGGAACCACTGAGTTACAGCATTGATAACCGTACAAGGAACAAATAATACTCAGTTATGATATTACCTAGATTCTATTGTATCAGGCCTAGAGAGAGAGGGACTTATATTTGAACTGGGGGCGGGGGTGTCTCACCACTCTGTAGCAGAAAGTTTGCCAGGAAACAGGCTGTGCTGTTCAGGGCCAGAATGCTGAGTGGAGGCAGGCAGAGCTCTCACCCCAATAGCAAAGAAAAGGTAAAGTTCCAGCGGAAATGATGCAGCTTTTAGACCCAGGCATCAGGACTCAATTTTTCGATTTGGGTAGAGAAGTTTTTTTTTTTTTGGTTGGTTTTTTTTTTTTTTTTTTTTTTGGTTTTGTTTTGTTTTGTTTTGTTTTTTAATAGGGACAAACCACTAGGGTTGTTTTTAGGGTAAATAATGACTTGGTTAGGTGGACAGTACACATTCTTGGCTGGGTTGCTACTGGTTCAGGGAAGCTCACAGTACAGTCAGGCAGATTTAGTATTTTGGGTATCAATTAGCATGTCTATGACTAGAATGGTCTGATAACTGCAAAGCTATTAGCCTTGGTGCAAGATTCCCCCATCATGCAATGCTTCCCTGCTTCTTCAATCCCAGAGTTCAGTACAATTCCTACTTTGGAGCTTGGTTTGCCATACTCAGTGCAAATGAAACTCCATTTAGTGTGCTGATGGCTTTTGGCTATGGACAGATAAGGATGTCTCCCATTGCCTTTTCCTTGTTTTTGATTTCCTGTTTAGGGAGAGGTGGGGTGGGTGATGTGTGGGAGCGAGTCACAGACGCTGGATGCTATGCTGATTCCCCAGGAACACAGAGCTAACAAGTAACGCAGTCAGCATCCCCCTCCTCAAGTGGTTTCTGCAATAGTGACGGGGGATTTAGGCCTTCTCTCTCAGCTGCTGCCAGAGCCAGGGCAGGAGTCAGTCTTCTAGCAGCATTATCCCTACATGGATTCCCCAACCAGCAGGTAGCAGTGGCAAGACATTCCCCCTCTCCCTCCCGTGGTGCCTAACTTCTGCTGTGGTCAAGTTGATGGGTGGTCAAGTTAGGTCAGGCACGGGCATCATCCCCTGCTTTCCCCACTCAGGACATTTGGCCAGGTCTGTCCTCCTGACCCCTACATGGTTGGGGGCCTCTCTCCCACCCCCACCCAGCTCTTCTACCTAGTCAGCCAGGGTCACCACCGTTACTGCACACCCCAACCCTCAGCTTTGTAACTGGCCACTGGATGTTGGAAAGAACTTACTCACCTGGCCCCATGCCTTGGTAACTTGTGCTATGGCTGCTGGAGCATGGTGAAGCAGATACAGGGAGGCAGGGAAGGTTTAGTTTGCTCTCTTTGCTAACGAGGCAAGGAACATGGTCTGCCTCATTATCATCTGAAAGTTACTGCCCCTGAAGAGCAGCAGCGCCACAGTTGATTTGCAGATCAGGGAGGCGTTGTTGTTAAATGGCTTATTAAACTGAGCAATTAGTGAGGGAAAGTTGAGCAACCACCAGACCCAGCGCTGGGTTTGTTGCCAGCACTTTCACATTGTGGAGTGGGTTGCAAAGAAAAAAGAAAAGAAGAAATTCAATTCTGTCTAATTTGGTGCTGCTTAAAGCCTGGTACCTGAGGCAACCTCCTAGTTTGCCTATATGGTTGGGGCTGGCCTTCGTCACCTACGTTTTCATATGGAGCTGACTTCTCCCTTCTGCAAGTCGCCTCCCAATGGAGCTATTCTTGCAGGACTTAAGTTTTCTAGGGCTGGGTTCTTCCAACCCCAGACTCAAATAAATACACACATATACACATTCACTGATTAACAAAGTGCATCTGAGTGGACCAGGTCTATCAGCATCCTCAGATGATCCTTTATGTCCCTGAATTCAGCAGACTGGTTTACACAGCACTTCTCAGCTGCTACCCTTACATACCCCTGGCACCACACTGGACTAGAGCACAAGTCTGAGAAAGCTGGGTCAAAACAGCACTTTTCAGCTGCCCCACTTATATGTTCCTGGACTCAGTCAGGCTGGGTCAAAACAACACTTTCATCTGTTACCCTTATATGCCCCTGGGCTCCACATGCTGGGCAGAGCAACACTTTGCCGCTGCTATCCTTACATGCCACAAGTTTAACATGTTGCTATCCCCACTGTCATATTACAATTATTCTAATAGTAACCCCCTTAATGAGCAAGCCCCACAGAATTTTTGAGCATTACAGGAATCTATGCCTAGGTAAAAGAAACATTGCTGGAGAGCAATATGGGGAAGCCAAGAATACAAAGGCATAAGTTAAGTTCAGAGAGAATCTGGCAACCAGCTTGATTACAAAAAATATTTTATCACCAGGTATATAAAACTTATGATACAAATAGTAATAACCACACAAGGAGAGAAAAACAACCAATTACAATATTATCCAGTTTCTACCTGGACTGAGAGAGTTCAGATCAGGGTTGAGGGTGAAAAGTGGGCTTCATGAGAGAGAGTCGCACCACTCAGCACAGCTTGAACCAGTCAAAGGTTTCCAGGAGACAGGCTGTTTAAGTCAGGGTCCAAAGTGCGTGAGGTAGTTCAAAGCCCCAACCTCATCAGTCAAGAAATGGTGACAGCCCAGTGGAACTGATCCAACTTTTGGATTCAAGCATCAGAAAAGAGTTTTGAACTTGGCTAGAGGTTTTTCTAGGAAAGAAACAATGGTTCAAGGCAGAACACTAGGTTTGTTTCTGGGTAACTAATGACTTAAGGGAGCATACCAGACTTGTTTTGTTTAGGCTGAACAATAGGACCTGATCATTCCTGGCTATAGATGGTATTTCTTTGAGGAAGCTCACAATGGAATCAGACAGATTCAGTATTTTGGATATCAATACAGACTAGATTTGGTCTGATAACTACTGAGCTGGGTGTCTGCAGGTGTGGGTTCATTAGCATCAGGAGCGGAGATCCCCCATCATGCAGTGCTTCCCTGCTTCGCTAGTCCCAGAGTTCAGTGTGGTTCTTGCCTTGGAGCTTGGTTCTGTATTCAGCATGCCACTTCTGCTCCATCCTCAATGCAAAGAAGGATCTCTGGTTCCCATTTGGTGTGCTAATGGAGATGCCCTCAATGTAGATCAGAGGTGTCACTGGCTCCAAAAAATGTTCAGGATCCAGTCAAAATCTGGTCTCTTATTAGATATTGTCAGCCCCCTCAAAATTTCAAGAGTGGCTCTTCAGTCTCAGATCAGTCACAGACTTGTCTAACAAAGTGGAGTTACTCCCATGATAGCTCATGCAATAAATATATTTATTAGTCTTTATAAGTGCCACAAGACTCCTTGTTTGCTTTGCTGAACTACACTAATACGAGACTTGGAAATAGTTTCACCTTCCTTTTGTACCCTGGAATTATAAATATCCTTCATATGTCTTATGCTCACATGCAGTGCAGTATTCCTTAAATTTCTGTACTGCAGTTTAATAGTTGGAGGTTCTGCCTGAGTTTACTGAAAACTATTAAAGGGCATCAGGTGGTTCAGACAAAGCCCCTGCCAAACGTAAGGCAACCTTCTCCATTTCGTGACACCCATTGCTAGCAGATACAGAGTGAAGAGCGCTCTAAACTTCCTGCAGTTGTCTTTTACATTCCAAGAGCGTTTCAGCTCTGGTAGAGCTTTTAACTTCTCCATTCTTCTACTGGGGGTATCTTAATTTCTTTTTACTGCTTACACCATTTACCTGAAGGTCCCAGGCCCAGCAGGCTATTCATGACAAGAGCTTAAGGGTACCCTGACTAGAGTCTATGTGGGAAGTTCAGCCCTTAAGGCAGGGGTCTCAAACTCAAATCGCCACGAGGGCCACATGAGGACTAGTATGTTAGCCTGAGGGCTGCACCACTGAAACCTTTTCATACAACAATATTGCAAATATTGGTAACAACAGTGTCATCGTGGGCTGCAGGAAATAGCTTTAGGGGCTGCATGTGGCCCATCGGCCGCGTGTTTGAGACTCCTGCCTTAAGGCATAGTACCCAATACCCCAGAGAAAGGATGATCTCATGGGTTAAATAATTGAATACTAGTCTATAGAATTGGATTCTAGCCCTGCCTCTGCCGCAGAGTTTCAGAGTGATGCTGGGCAAGTCGCTTAAACCACATTTTTCATAGGTGACTGCTAACAGTGTGTTCCTTACTTTCTGGGTGCCAAGCTTGAGACTCCTGGAGTCTGATTTGCAGACATGCTGAGCTCTCACAGTTACAAATGAAATCAGTGGGAGCTGGGCCTGAACATATGAAATGCCATTTACTTTCTCTCAAAGTGGACACTTAAAATAGGTGTCATCTTTTAACAACCTCTCCGTGCTTTGGTTCTCAGCTGTAAATCATCTGGAGCTGTGTAGATACATTCATTAACATTTGTGAAACTCTCAGAAAACAGGGGGTGAGCTCCAAAAAAACCAGTCCACAACAAAATTAATAATTTTGTATTCAATGTAGGATTTGGCTGGTATGCAGTAAATAAGGCTTCAGTGATGAGGATAAAAAGAAATATCAACTGAATACCCATTTAGAGAGCACTGTGCATCTTGTGTAGTGAAAATGGCAGTGATCCTGAGAGGAAAAAAAAAGAAATAGCACATGATCATGTAAAAATCTAGGTTAAAATGGCCTTTAAAATACAGGCCCAACATTGTGCAGTACTGTGGATCTTGACATCAATGGCAGCTGAGGGTGCTCAGTACCTTTTAGGATATGCTCAGCATCTTGCAACCTTGGACTCTTCAAAGTATCACAGAGACTGAGTGTTTGGAAGTGTTGTAGTGAACAAACCACTGAAAAGGGAGCCCTGACATTCTCAGTGTATTAAAAGAAACAAGGAGTCCTGTGGCACTTTTAGGCTAAGTCTACACCAGCAAATTAGTTTGCATGAAGGAGCCTTAATCTAAACTAATATGAACCGTATCTACACTAGGCTTTGCCTAGTTCAAACTAAAAAATTAGTTAGTTCGACTGGATAGTTTGAACTAACTGCTTAGTTTGAACTAGCACACTGCAGACATGCTAGTTCAAATTAAATAAGTTTGAACTAGCGGTTAGTTCGAACTAAGCATGTTTTTTTAGTTCAAACTAACTTTTAGTTCAAACTAGCTGCGTTTTATAGTTCAAACTAAAATGCAAGTTCAAACTAAAAGCTATTTCAAACTAAAAAAAAAAGTGGTTAGTTTGAACCAACTTTAGAACTACTTAGTTCAGACTAACCAAGTCCAAACTAAGATTTTAGGTGTAGACGTAGCCTTAAAGCCTAACAAATGTATTTATTGCATGAGCTTTCATGGGAGAAAATCCCATTTCGTCAGATGCTTTGTGCAACACTTCCAGACACTCATTCTCCATGTTAGTCTTTAAAAGTGCCACAGGACACCTTGTTTGTTTTGCTGAACTAGACTAACACTGCTGCGCCTTTGCAACTTCTCAGTATATTGATTGTTTTGTAAGTTAGTAGTTACAATTTATCTGTGATAGCATGATGCCTTTGGTGGTTTCCAGTCACTGAAGATGGGATGATTGCAGCCCAGGAATTGCACAGTCTAAGAAGTGACAGGCAGGTGGACAGAGGTTAAAGGATGATGCTTCATGGATACCCAGATTCTGAGGCACCTCCCACCCTTATCACAAGGAAGTCCTTTTAGTGCCTGCTGTCAGTCAGCTCCCTGAAACTACTAGCTTATGGCAACAAAAGCACTAAACTTGCAGGCCTCCACAGGCATTGCTCTCTCTGTGCAAGGGCATCACTGCCGTTGGGACCTGGATGAATGCCCTGAGGACCTGCACCTGATTTCTCCTGTTCGCACAGTGGGAGGAGCGTGGGTGGAGCTAAGCTGTGGGGGCTGCACCCTGCTCAGTTAGGGAGCAGAAAGAGGGAACTTTAAATCTGTCTCTCCCCTGCTGCAGAGGCTCTGCATTTTTTAGGATCAGCAGCTGCATGGCACTGGTAAGTATTATGTTGGGGTGGAGGGGACCTGAAGGCAGCTTGTAGCTGGAGGCATTGGGAGCAGGGAATCCATCCCCAGGTCAGTCAGGTGAGTCTGGGGAGCAGGCCGGGTATCATCCCCTAGCCCAAGGGTCTGTGACTCAGTGGCCAGCCAGAGCAGTGGCAGGGGATCACATCTCCCCTCCAGGGTGGCAGGTAGGGATTGGCCCCCTCCCCTCACCCATTTGGTGACATCAGTTGGGGATGGGTGGCCCAGGGATCATCCGCCAGCTGGCAGTGCCAATGACAACCCTATTTATGAATTCTGTAGACCAGCACCAATATATTCTGTGCTTTTGAAATTTGGTCTTCTTGTTTGTAATTAAGCGGGGGGGGTGGGGGGGGTGGAGGAGTGACCATTTAGGTCGCTCTCTCCCAGTACTGGGAAAGGTGATTTTAGTCTACTAGTGCAGGACTTGTCCCCCCACCTCTGTCCACCTCCTCCCCTGCCCAGTAATTAACCCTGGTGTGATGCTGCCTGGCTTTAGAGAACCATTTATTATTATTTTTCATAATATTTTATATTTGCAATAAGCCATATGTGATATGCCATTTTTGGTACCAATGGAAAGGCTGTAATCAGCTAGGAATGATTCTTTGGTTTGTATGAAGGTGTCACATCTGTATTAGAAGTTAGGAACAGGTATGTTCTATTTCTGTTTCACGTTCTTGGATTCCATGATAGTCACAGACTGGATGGCTACAAACTTTTGTCTCTCTTAATGGCCCCTTAAGGAAGCTACCTGGTATAGTGGGTCCAGGTTTTTATTTTAATGACACTTCTTGGACCAGATTTTTAATGTGGGGGTGGGGTGAGGGGAGGAAAAAGCTCTTTCACTTGTCCAAGTGTTTTCTCAAACTCACACCTCCATCTTTCCCCTTTCCCAGGTGTGACTGAGATTCTTCTTCCTCCTCTCTTCCTTCCTTGGTGATTCTTTTTGGTTATTTACATTATCTTTGTCATGTATTCAATCTCCTCAGCATCCATGTTGTAAGGGACAGAGCCTCAACCCTCTTTGTAATTAAACAGGGGGTAGGGATGACTGCAAGAAATGGCTTTGTGTTTCTAAACTACTGTCTTGATGTTTGAATCCCCCCTGCCCATCCCATGATCAGTTATCAGACCATTCTAGTCATAGACCTGCTAACTGATACCCAAAATACCGAATCTGCCTGATTGTATTGTGGGCTTCCCTGATCAATTCCCATGCCCAAAAATGTGAATTGTGTGCTTAAACAAGTCATTATTTACCCTAAAAATAACCCTAGTGTTCTGCCTTGAACCAATTGTTTCTTCCCTACAAAAATCCTGACACAAGTTCAGAGTTCTGCTCTGATGCCTGCCTCTGAGAGTTGTGCCTGTCTCCATCCCGCGTGCTGATGGTGAGCTGCACAGCCTGTTTCCTGGGAACCTTTCTGCTAGAGTGGTGGGACCCCCTTCCCCCCTAACACACTCTCTCTTTCTCTCTTCATCTCTTTGTTCAAATATAACTCTCTCTCTGGGCCTGAAACAATAGAATCTAGGTAATATTGTAACTCAGTGTTTTTCTTTCCTTGTATGGTTATTGATATAATTGTTTGTGCATTTTTCTCTCCTTTTGTAATTATTACTATAATTGTAAGGTTTAGGTACTTAGCGATAAAATGACTTTTGTAATCAAGCCATTTGCCAAACTCATTAATGGGGATATCAGTCTGATTGACTCTAGGGGCATATAAGGGTAACAGTTTTGACCCAGTTGGACTGAGTCCAGGGGCCTATAAAGGTAGCAGCCAAAGAGTGCTGTTTGACCCAGCCTACTCAGATGCATGCTCAAGTTTGGTCCAGTGTGGTACAGGGGTACATAAGGGTGGCAGCAGAGAAGGGCTGCGTGACCCAGCCTGCTGGGTTCAGGGACATATACGGGGTCAGCTGAGAGAGCTGATAGCCCTGGGCCACTCAGATGCACCTTTTTTTTTAATTGATGGATGTGAATATGTGGGTGGTTATTTGAACCTGGGTTGGAAGAATCCACTCCTGGGAAACTGAAGTCCTGCAACTGTGGTTTCATTAGGATGGAGCTTGCAGAGGGGAGAAGTGGGCTCCATATAGAAACACAAGTGACACAAACAGTACATTAATAGAATGACAACCTTGCCCACCTCCCAAAAAAATGTAACCCTAATAAATGAGCATACCCAAGTTGGTGGGCAAAGTTGGTAACACTGCCATTGCCCCAGGGAGCAAAGTTCCTTTTGGAAACATATCTCCATGTTTCCAAAATTTCCACTTCATGTGAAATATCCACACTTCAAAGGGCACTGGATTCTTTTAAAACAAGGAATCTTGTGGCACTAAAAGACTAACAAATGTATCTATTACATGAGCTTCTGTGGGAGAAAATCCCCCTTCGTCAGATGTTTTGAAGATGGTTTAACTCCAGCATTTATTTCCTCCCATTCTTTAAGTCATGGGAACTGGTCACACTGTAACAGCAAACACTGGGGAACAGCATACAGAGGAAGATGAAGGCAAATCATTTCATCTCCCTCTGTTTGCTGTTCCCCAGTGTTTGAATCTTTACAGCTGTTTTGATTTGCTGTTACAGTGTGACCTGTTCCCATGACTTACAGAACAGGAGGAAATAAATGCTGGGAAGCATAAGTTCCCCCATCTTCAAAGCATCTGACACAGTGGGATTTTGCTCCCACGAAAGTTCATGCAATAAATATATTTGTTAGTCTTTTAGTGCCACAGGATCCCTTGTTTGTTTTATTGAACTAGACTAACACAGCTGCTCCTTTGGGTCTTGGATTCTTTTAGAAAGCATGGAAAGCTAGCATTGCACAAAGCAAGCATGTTGGCATAGGCAGCTTTCAGAGACAGAAAGGTTCACTGTGATGTTAAATGCAGCAAATGAGAATGAGAGCAGAGAAAGAGAAGAGTATCTCAGCTGGATTGTTGGTGTTACAACACTTCTGGGTAAACAAGGAATTCCCTTTACTTTAGAGGTCATGATGAAACAGAAGAAAGTAAAAAAAAAAAAATCAAGGAAAGTTTATTGAGTGTCTCAGTTCACTTAGAGACTTTGAGCCATTTCTTCAGAGTTACAACATACCATCTAAAACTAGCTACATCTCACCAGCCTCTCAGAATGAAATTATTCAGTGCTATTCAGAACAACGGTTGGTTACTCCCAGTAACCGTCCTTCTTCTAGATGGGCTGGTCACATACATTCAATTACAGGTGTGTACGTGCTGCAGCGCACGGCAGCTCGGAAAGTCTTTAGCATTAGCCTGTCAGGTCAGGGCGCACGGCCAATGCCCCCTCCACACTGCAACCACAGCTATATATGCGACCGTGGCCCTGACCCTCACAGTCCCATATACCTTTGCCAACTCCATTAGCGAGGACGGTGGGAGGGACCTGAATGTATGTGAGCAGCCCATCTCAAAGAAGGACGGTTACTGGTGAGTAACCAACCTTTCTCCTTCGAGCACTGCTCACATCATTCAGTTACAGGTGACTAATAGCCGTACCCAAGGATGGTGGGAGGAGTTACAGTCTACCCACACTGAGTACAGCTCTGCCCACAGCAGCATCATCTCTCGCCTGTTGGACAACGGTGTAGTATGTCATGAAGGTATGAATTGACAACCACGTAGTGGCCCTGCAGATCTCTTGGATTGCGACCTTGGCGAGGAAGGCTGTGGAAGACGCCTGAGCTCTGGTAGAGTGGGCTCTCACAGTCTCTGGGAGAGGCACGTTTGACCTTCTGTAGGAGTCTTTAATGCAGTTCACAATCCATTTGGAGATGCATTGGGAGGATACTGGAGAGCCTCTCATGCGTTCAGTGACCGCCACAAACAATTGGGAGGTCTTGCGGAAAGATTGTGTGCGCTCAATATAGATTAGGAGCATTTTCCTCGCATCCAGGGTGTGCCACCATCTCTGGTTCTCTGTCACCTGAGGGTCTGGATAGAAGACCGGTAGGCAGATCTCTTGATTCATGTGGAAGGGGGTGGCAACCTTGGGCAAGAACGAGGGGTGGTGATGCAGGAGCACCTTGTCTGGGCAGAAAACCATATATGGGGGTTCAGAGGATAGGGCTCGTAACTCTGAGACCCTCCTAGCCAAGGTAATTGCTACCAGAAAAGCCACCTTCCAGGACAGTACGAGCAGGCTGGCTGAGTCCAAGGGCTCATAAGGCGGTTCTGTCAGAGCCAGCAGCACAACATTCAAATCCCACTGTAGAGTGGGTTTACGGGTGTAGGGAAAAACTTTTTCCACCCTTTTCAGGAATCTGTGGCAGATGGAGTGTGAAAAGAGTGGAGCCCCATCTACTCTTTAGTGAAAGGCCGAGATTGCCGCCAAGTGAACTTCTAATGAGGACAGATAGGCCTTTGTCTCTTAGATCAAGAAAGTAATACAAAGTTGCCTGAATTGGTGCGGAGGTAGGGTCTATGTCTTTGTCATGGCACCAAGTGGACAAGTGATTCCATTTTGCCATGTAGGTGGACATCGTGGAGGGTTTCATAGAATCATAGGGTTGGAAGGGACCTCATAGGTCATCTAGTCCAACCCCCTGCCAGAGGCAGGACCACTCCCACTAAACCATCCCAGTCATGGTTTTCTCGAGCCAGGCCTTAAACACCTCCAAAGATGGAGATTTCACCACCTCCCTCGGCAGCTCATTCCAAGGCTTCACCACTCTCCTAGTAAAAAAGTTTTTTCTAATATCCAGCCTCAACCTCCCTAACCGCAACTTGAGACCATTAATCCTCGTTCTGTCCTCTGTTATTACCAAGAACAGTCGAGCTCCATCTTCCTTAGAGCATCCCTTCAAGTAGTTGAAGTTTGCTATCAAATCCCCCCTCAATCTTCTCTTCTGCAGACTAAATAAGCCTAATGCTTTCAGTCTTTCCTCATAGGGCTTGTGCTCCAGCCCTTTAATCATTTTGGTTGCCCTCCTCTGAACTCTCTCGAGCATGTCCCTCTCCTTTTTGTAGTGGGGAGCCCAAAATTGAACACAGTATTTTAGATGTGGCCTTACCAGTGCAGAATAGAGGGGAATGATCCCATCCCTTGACCTGCTGGTAATACTTCTTTTGATGCAGCCCAGTATGCCATTGGCCTTTTTGGCAGCAAGAGCACACTGCTGACTCATATCCAGCTTCCCATCCACCATGACCCCTAGGTCCTTCTCTACACTGCTGCTACTTAGCTGAATGTTTCCCAGCCTGTAGCGGTGTATGGGGTTTTTCCGTCCCACGTGCAGGATTTTACACTTGTCCTTATTGAACCTCATAAGATTTCTATTGGCCCACTGTTCCAATTTATCTAGGTCTCCCTGAATCCTGTCCTTGCCCTCCAACATGTCTACTGGTCCCCCCAGCTTGGTGTCATCCGCAAACTTTCTGAGAATGCAGTCTATTCCATCATCGAGATCACTGATGAAAATGTTGAACAGAACCAGCCCCAGGACCGACCCCTGGGGCACACCACTCATGACTGGTTGCCATCTAGACATGGAACCATTGATTCGTACACGCTGAAACCGTTGATCTAGCCAGTTTTCTATCCACCCTATAGTCCACCTATCCAACCCATTCTTCCTTAATTTGCCAATGAGAATGCTGTGGGAAACTGTATCAAAAGCCTTGCTAAAATCAAGG
>ML681964.1:36755504-37051256 GCA_007922195.1 Podocnemis expansa | reverse complement strand
TTCTTTCTCCTAATTGGAATGGCAACTTCCTGTGCCCGTAGCAGGGTTTCTTTAAAATATAACCAACTCTCTTGGACTCCTTTCCCCTTCAGATTAGTGTCCCAAGGGATCCTGCCCATCAGTTCCCTGAGGGAGCCAAAATCTGCTTTTTTGAAGTCCAGGGTTTTTGTTTTGCTTCCTTCCTTCCTTCCTTTAATCAGGATCCTGAACTCAACCATGTCATGGTCACTACTGCCTAGCTTGCCATTTACCTCTACGTCCCTGATCAATTCTTCCCTGTTTGTGAGCAGCAGGTCGAGCGGTGCAAGGTCCCTAGCTGGTTCCTCTAGCATTTGTACTAGAAAGATGTCCCCAACACTCTCTAAAAATTTCCTGGATTGCCCATGCACTGCTATATTGGCCTCCCAGCAGATGTCAAGATAATTGAAGTCCCCCATGAGCACCAGGGCCTGTGATCTAGAAGCTTCTGCTAGTTATCCATAGAACACCTCATCCACCTCCTGCTTCTGGTCTGGTGGTCTATAGCAGACACACACCACAACATCCCCCTTGTTGCTTTCCCCTCTCAATGTAACCCATAGACTTTCTATGGGCATGCTTCCACTTCCATAATGGAGCTCTGAGCAGTCATAGAGCTGCTTTACATATAACACTACTCCTCCCCATCTTCTTCCCTACCTGTCTTTTCTGAACAGTTTTTACCCAGCCATGGCAGAGCTCCAGTCGTGCACACTATCCCACCACATCTCTGTTATTCCTATAATATCATAGTTCCTTGTCTGCCCTAGTATTACCAATTCTTCTTGCTTATTTCCCAGGCTCCTCGCATTAGTGTATAGGTACCTAAGATACCCGGCCGATTGCCCTACTTTGTCATGTTGATTTCCAATTCTGTTACATAAACCTCCTTGCATGTTGTCTTGGAGTTCTCCTCCCCCACTCTCCTTGCATATTGCAGCTGCAGTAGAGCACTTAAGATATTTATTTGATTCCCCCCCCATGTTCCTACTACCTTCTCTGTTATTGCTGGTGCTACAGTCCCAGCCCTCCCCAAGTTCCATCCCTTCCCCCAGATCACCCACATTGTCACCTGGGCCTTACGTTCAGATGAAGCTCTAGTTCAGAACTGCAGAGCTCCATGTCCCTTCTCCCAGCCTCTTTTGGGGTGTGGCTCTCCTGCTTCCCAAGGCCTCTGGGAGAAATGAGATGTCTGTTTAAATGTAGTTTACTCCAGTGGTATGTCTTCCAGTTTATGCTCCTTAGAAACTATGAATGTGAGCCTTAAATCTGCATCATGATAGTTTCTGCTTTGGCTTCAGATCCTATATTATCCTAAATGTCTGTTGGGTGAATGCTTCCTCTTGCCTATAAGACCTAGGGATGTGCACTTAAACAGGGATTCTGTCTCTGGCCCAGCCTACAAGAAACACTGCTGGGAATGGGATAATACCATGGCTCAAATATTCCAGGTCTCAGGAATTCAGCAGCTCATGGGATTTTTTTTTGTTTTGTTTTTGTTTTTGTTTCCTGCTACCAACCAGGACCTTTTTAACCCTATTGGAGTAGCACCTCTCTTGCTCACTGA
Organism: Podocnemis expansa; assembly: GCA_007922195.1. Classification (NCBI taxonomy): domain Eukaryota; kingdom Metazoa; phylum Chordata; order Testudines; family Podocnemididae; genus Podocnemis; species Podocnemis expansa. The sequence goes on along the minus strand of ML681964.1, from coordinate 37,049,671 downwards.
GCCAGAGACCATCCAGGCTATCAGGTGCAGAAGGCACTCCTCGGAGAAGGCTGAGCGGAGATTTCGTAGAGCCTCACACAAGTTGAAGATGTAGCGTGTCATCAGAGCTGAGTGATTTGAGATACACAGCTGTAGGGCGGCAGAGGAGTAAACTTTCCTGCCCAATAGGTCAAGCTTCCTCGCCTCTCTGTTCTTGGGCGTGGAGCTGGGTTGGCCTTGTCTCTCCCTTTGGTTGACTGCATCGACCACCAGGGATCCTGGGGCCGCATGGTGAAACAGGAAAGGGAATCCTTCCAGGGAGACAGAGTATTTCTCATCCGCCACCTTGGACACTGGCGGGATTGAGGAAGGCATTTGCCAGCATTCCTGGATGATATGGAACACCCCGACATGCAGGGGAATCGCGACCTTAGCCAGCAGGGCTCTACGGCACACGTCAAAGAGGGAATCATCTTCCACTTGGATCACCTCTGGCTTCAGCTTCAGATTCGCTGCCATGTGGCGGAGGAGGTCCTGCTTGATGCGGGGATCTCCTTCATGGTCAGCAGACATGTCGATTAGGCACTCGTTGGGTGATGAGGATGACTGGGCCCTTGATCTGCTACACTGGGTAGAATCAGGGTCTGGCTCACCGTCGGAGAAATCCGAGGACTCTGGCACTGGGGATCGGGCATAATGGAAGGAGGTACTGTCTGCCATTTCATTCAGCCAGTCGAGGGTCCACTCGTGCGGTGACCTCGACGGCGGCATAGGTGCCATGGGGGGAGCAGAGACCTCTCCTGATGGGCGCCTTCCCCTTGAGCCCGGTGACACGGAGCTCTTTTGAGGCGGCTTTCTCAGACGCTCCTCCTGAGGGGGAAGAAAAGGGTCTTCAGAGGACGATCTGGATGACTTCCCCCACGACATCTGGCAGTCCGGTACCGAGAGTTCTTTGGAGCAGCGATGAGGCGGGGCCACAGTACTTGGGCCTGGTGCTGGGTTTGACGGTACCAGCTTGGAGAAGGACAAAGAGGCCTGCAATGGTACTGGTATCGGTGCAGGTGTTGCTGGTGCCGAGTCTGATGGTACTGGAAGTGATGGCACCGGAAGTGGCGGTATCGGCGACGGTGCCGAGTCCAGCGGTATCGGGCTTGAATGGCGGTACCGGGCTTAGGGGCGGTGCCGCCAGGGGCAATGCTGTGTCCAGCGGTGCCAAAGAGGGCGTTGCCGCTGTGGTCCACTTCTTCTTGTTCTGCACCGGGGCTGGGTTTGAATGCCTTTGGCGAGTTGGTGCCTGAGCCAGTGCCCTACTTGGGGCAGCTGGGAGGCTACCGGAGGACCGGCAAGGTCGGTGCCGAGGAGGTACCATAGAGGGCCGAGATTTTAAGCCTGGTACCAGAGATTGGCGGGAATCTTGATCCCAAGCCGATTGAGGGTCTGGTGGAGCGCTGGTGGCTCGGCCGCCTTCAGGTGGAACGGCTCCGTTCCCCGAAATTAGGAGGAGACGGTGCTCTCTTTCTAGCTGAGTCCTTCGCTTGACGGATCGGCAAATGGAGCACTTCGCTGTGAGGTGGGACTCACCCAAGCAAGCGAGGCATTTCTCGTGCGGGTCATCCATCAGGAAAGCCTTGCAGCATCCTAAGCACGGCTTGAAACCTGGCATTCTGAGTTTTGCGCGAAAGACAGGCACTTGCGTTTCGCAAGGTAATGCTGATCCAAACCGACGCTGATGGTGGAAAAAGGAACTGGGAGGGTCACCTGTATAGCCTAGGTCGTGGCATGGAGGGGGTGTTGGCCGTGTGCCCTGACCCAACAGGCTAACGCTAAAGACTTTCCGAGCTGCCTTGCGCTGCAGCATGTAGACGCCTGTAAATGAATGATGTGAGCAGCGCTCGAAGGAGAATCAACATTCAGAATAGTCAATGGGGAAGGGGGGGGTGCGGGAAATGTCACACAGAGTAAATTGTTCCAGATATGTAAACACTTCACATGTCTAAAGGCATCACTCTGCACTGGGAGAGGCTGCCTAATGCACAAAGGCCCTGCAGCTTGTATCAGGGCGTGTGGGGCGCAGAATGGGGCTGGAGCCTAGTGGGGGGGTCAAGTTGGGGTGGGCCAAACTAGCGGACAGACTGGGGGTAGAGCCTAGCAGGGGGTGGACTGTGGTGCAGAGCCCTAGGTCTTTTTGTTATCCAGTAATGCCCCTGTTAGCAATAGGTGCACACCAACCTCCTAGTCCTCTGAGCGTTCCCTGCGAGTTGTGCCACCAACCATTCTCAGAACTCTGATTTGCTACTCCCAAAGGAATAGCGCACATCAGTTTCCAAGATACAGTGCCATTGTCCCTTCTGGGTGCCTGCGGGACTTGTTCCAGTGCGCCCTTTGAAAGGGACACAAAGGATGACTAGGCATTAGCAGCTGCTCTCTGCAGCCAGCGCATGCAGCAGCCAGGCACCTGCTGAGAGAGAAGCCCTGGAGGCTGATGTCATTTCAGTTCTAGACCAATGAGGAAAGCAAAGTGGAGCCTCTTTTGTGTGGCCTGGGACTATAACAGGAGCTGCAGGGCAGCACTGAAAGGGTTGAGCTCATAAGCGCTGCATCTCTGCCCTGGGAAAAGCTAATTAGTTGTTGCTGCTGCACCTCTCATCATCATGAGTCTGCAGGTAAGAGTCTGAGTCTGCTCTGGGAGGCAAAGAGAAGCTCAGAGCAGGGGACAAGGGCAGGGATGTATTGTAACATCTATGGGCAATGCCCAGCCCTGGCAGCACAATTTTTTGATAACAGAAGGATTATCATGGCATAATCTGGGTTGTTCTGCAATGCAGCAAAATAACATTTTCTTTAAAGTGTATGATGTTTAACTGGTGTATGGATTTTTGCAGGGAGTCAAAGGTTGCCTCTTTTGAATGTTTGTCTTTGGTTCATGTAATTTTCTGGGATGAATGGGTGCCTGCTTTGATAGATGCATACATTTTGATTGGGTTCATGCATTATTGTTCTGTGTGTGTGTTGGGGGGGTGGGAACTGGGTTTGAAGGGTGGCCCCTGCTGCTGGTTTTCAGGTCCCCACACCTTGCAGCGAGATGCAAACAGCAATTTCCTTGCCCATGTTTTGAGCAATTTAGCCAGTTTTCTCCACAGCAGTCTCATTAAAGCTTGGCTTTTTATTTTCTCTCCCATATTCAGATTTGCAAGTCCATTCCAGCCCAATCTGCTCCATTGTCCTGTTCTCTGGGGAAGTGATACCTATTTTGTGCATTGTGGTGTGGGGGGGGAGGTGGCAGCTCTCTCCTAATTCCCGAGTGACTTGGATTTTGGGATGCCGGGAGTATGTTACCAGTAACTCTGCAGCGTCATTCCAGAGAGAGTGTTACCCTCTTATGGGGTAACTTCATCTCCAGAAAGACATGAGTGACTGTGTGGCCCTTTAGCAGCACAGATGTCTCTGTGTGTCACTGTACAGACAGAACTCAGACCCTCTTCAAGGGGGATGGGAACAGAATGGCCACATCCCAGCTCTCACTTCCACTTTTGTTCAAACCAGGTTTTGTTCAATGCCAAGTCAGGTCTTAAGTTTATTTTTCTGTTTTTTAAATTCATTCTTGAATGCGCAAACTTGCAGTGCCTTTTGTAGACATTTGTCAACACTGAGATTTTAAAAACAACCAACCAAACTGAGCTTTGCTGGACTAAAACACTTAGCACTTATTACAGGAAAACCACCTGCACAAAAACACCCCATCATGCTGCGCAATGATCAAATACACGTGATGAGAGCTACTTTAACTCAACATTTAAACAGCAATGATACAATGCTGAAAAACCTTAATCATGTCCATTGTAATCTTTATTTGCAGTCTGCATCCATAGCCATATAAAGTCTCAGAATCAAATTAGAGAAAAGTAACAAGAGATTGAGGGAGCTAGGCAGTAGCCACTAATTTGGTTTTGCAAACTGCAGAAACATAGCATAAATGGAGGAAACTAACTAAATCCTCTCAGGCATTTTGCTTTACACACTGATGAAGCCATTTCAGCTTATATTTCTCTTCCATCTCATTTCCATGGTGGTGATGCAGTAGTAAATTTTGCATTCAAGTGTACTGAATGGGTTCGTTTGTGTGCATAAAGTTTTTGTCGAAAATTCTACAACTTTTAATTTGAAAATCAGAAAGTCACACATGATTTAAAATAAACTGTATTTTTAAAAGACACAATATTTTTAGCTTCGAAGAATTCCTGTTCTGCAAGACACTAAATCCTACGCAACATTACATGAACAGTGAGTACAGGGGTGCTGATGTAAATTTACACACTTAAATGTTTTATGCAAGGTAATTTTCCCTTCTATTCCTACCTCATGATATACTATTCCTGTAATACCAAGTTTTATGTCTCCCAGTAAACTAGGATTGTATGCCATATAAGATCCTTTAGAGGCATATTAACTTAGTAGTCTCCTTTCACAAATTAATGTATGGTGTTTCCACTTCTCTGGCAAAGGTCATACCAAGCGAATCTCCCTGCCGTGTGAGCACCTGATCTGAAACCCATTTAAGTTAATGACACTGATGGGTGTGGTGTAAGAACCTAGACAGAATGTTTTCATTTTGTTCATCCTAGTAACCAAAATATGGTAGTTCAGCTGATGTATTATCATTGGGGTGTATGTTTGTCTGATTTGTAACAGTTGTGTAAATGCTATTTTTATTTTTAAGTGCTTCAAGAGGTGTGTGATATGGGAATATATAAGTACAGTCTCAGCGTTTTGCCCCAGTGCTTTATAGTCCGTATCTATTCATGTCTGTAAGGTATTTTGGTGCATGTTTTAAGAATCAAAATATGTTTAAAAAAAGGCATAGGCTTGATGTTTAAACTCTCAGGCTCACTTCTTTAAAGACAGACAAATTTACTGGGGTATGTCTTGTGTTATATATTTAAGCTAAAATTTCCAAACTTACCCGAGTACACATAGTCTTCTTGATTTTTCAGAGCTGCTGACTATGCATAGTTCCTCTTTATTTCTGGCCCTATTTTAGAATCAGTTATATGGTGGTTGCATTGCTTAATTTTTTTACATTGGTCACATAATGAATAAACATTAATGTTTTAAAAACATATTTAGGATTGGTGTATTTACTTTGTATGGAGTAAGGCTTAGTTACTTGGGTACTAAATTGTCTTTATGAATCTCAAAAAACTTGGCTTTACATAAGCCTTGATGCTGCAATGTGTAAAGAACCTCTTAGGAAAATCTCACTTACTCTCAAAGAGCAGGTACCTGGCAGTTTGGTATAACTGATAGCACAAGGGAGTGAGACAGAGCATCTTGTGGGCAACATAATGTAAACATTGATTATGTCTGATAACTAGTACACTCTTAAGTGCTAGATTTTCTCACTGCAAATAGGGAAGATGTAGGATGGGGCAGGACCATCAGTTCAATCACAAGTTGCACTGAGACCACCCACATTTTTTTTTTTTTAATGAAAGGAGACTATCAAACATGTATGTCTAGATAAAGATGACGAGTTCCAAAAGGGTAGCTGTGTTAGTCTAGTTCAGCAAAAATAAACAAGGAGTTGGGTGGCATTTAAAGCTATGTCTACACTGGCAAATTAGTCCAGATTAAGGAGGCTTAGTCCAGACTAATTTAGCCCATGCCCACATTAGGCTTTCCCTAAATTTCTTAGTTCAAACTAAGGAACACCTAGTTTGAACTACTAAGTACCAGTACTTAGTCTGGACTCCAGGCGCAATGTGGACAAGTACTAAAACTTCGCTTGGACTTAGGAACTCCAAACTAAGCCGGTTAGTTTGAACTAACCGTGCGTTCTAGTTTGAACGAAGTGTTAGTTTGAACTAGAACATGCAGTTAGTTCGAACTTAGAAGTGCAAGTTTAGTTCAAACTAACCTTGGGTTTAAACTAAGTTTGCCTGATATAGACATACCCTAAAAGACTAACAAATGTATTTATCACATGAGCTTTTGTGGGAATAAACCCTACTTTGACACTTGAAGATGGGAAATTTACAGAATGGGAGCAAAATAAATGCAGGGGAGTACAAATCATAGGATCAGGTCAGACTGTTACAGCAAATCAAAGCAGTTGTTGGGATTCAAACAGTGGGGTACAGCAATCAGTGGATCACTCCATTAGTGATCTGTTAGCAGACATACTCAGGTAAATCAATGAGTAACAAATAGCAGCTTCAAAGAGAAACTGCAGAACTGGAATTCATATATAGATTTGACACAGTGAACTCAGAGCTGAGTAGACAATGGGTTCTTTTCCCATTACAACAGGTAATTTTGTTTTCCTTCCACTACCTCCCAATTGCTGTACTCCACTGTTTGAATCCCAACAACTGCTTCAATTTGCAGTAGCTGTCAGACCTGATCCTACGACACATACTCCCCCAGGGGTGTCACTGGCTCCTGGCATGGCAGAGCACATGCCCTGAGTCCCTGTGCCAGTGCCTCAAATGGCTGGTGTGCCACCTGCCTCTCCCTTCCCTGTCTCCATCCTCATCTGGGTATCTGGGGCCAGGCCGACTGTGGCGGTACCTGCCTCTCCTGGCCAGGTATCCCGGGCTGTGCTGGGTCAGCCGCAGCAGCACCTGCCTCTCCTAGCTGGCCCGTTCATGGCAGCCGCTGCCTCGCCCAGCTCCGTCCCAGGCTGGGGATCAGGGTCTGGGCTGGCAGTGGCAGGAGCCTGGGCCCTGACTCCAGATCGGGGCCAGGAGGCAGGTCCTGGGCCCAGAGGGCAGGGCCCGGGCCTTGGGTCTTTTCCCAAGGCAATGACGTTCCTGTACTCCCCTGTATTTATTTTGATCCCATTCTGTAAGTTTCCCATCTTCAAGGATCTGAGAAAATGGGATTTTCTCCCACAAAAGCTCATGTGATAAATAAATCTGCTAGTCTTTAAAAGTGCCACAGGACTCCTTGTTTGTTCTGGATAAAGATGACTTATCTCATCAGTGTGTCAAGCATGAAATCAGTTGTTTGTTCTGATGACACCAGGAGCAAGCAGTGTGGACTATGAATAGCTTGCACATTAATCTAACAGTTGATGCCACAGGACCAGAACTCGTACAGTCTGTGCTGTGAGGTTTTTGAAGTTCTGCAAGCTAGTCGGAGCTGCACAGGCTAAGCACTTAGAAAGAAAGAGCTAGTTCAGCTGTATTTTGTTGTACCATTCCTTGCGTCTAATTACTTAAACTGCAGATTAGCAGCTTCAGTATTAAAAAATAACAACAACAAAAAGCCACTAAACACTACAATCTCCAGCCTTTACTCAGTGTAAAATGCTGTAAAGCAGCTGGGCCATGGGTAGAGAACTAACTGAACACTACCTTCATCCCTGGCAAAACTCCAGTGACTTCACAAAGGATGAATTTGTTTCATGGTGCCAACTGTTCAAATCTGCTCACCAAGGCTGAAATTTGTGAAGTCTTAGCACTTGGTGACCAGAACTATAAAGAGTTCTTTTGTCCTTTCTTTGCTTAAATTCAGTATTGAGTATTACCTGATTAAATCTCACTTTGACAATTGATACTTGTGCTATTTTAACATGGGCAGATAAGTGAGATCTTAGAAAGGATGTAAATGAAATAACTTCTGCATTAATAGCAAACACTCCAGCCATTTGTCCTGATCTAATACATTAAACAGCCTCAAAATACCTTTAAGACTTGTGTTAGTGATTAGTGCCTGGACCCCAATGGCATGGGATTAAAGCAGTGTGACAAATAACAGTACCTTTGTGGCGGTGGGTCTCGCTCTCTGGTAGGCTAGTGGGTCAAAGGGGTCCCCTTCCTCCTTGTTTCTGCCCATAGGGGCTGCCACTGGTGCAGCTCCTGGTGTGAGGAGGGGGGGGGTTTGGGACCCAGGCCCGCCCTCTCCTCTGGGTCCCAGCCCAGGGGCCCTAAGAGATGCAGCTATGTGCTGCTGACCAAGTCCCAGTCCTACACGCCTTTCCCCTGGGCTGTTTTCCCCCTCCTTTATACCTTGTTAGGGTTTTCACCCAGTCTCTCCTTTTGCTGGGTTTCTTCTCCAGCTCTCTCTGTTTTTTTTTACTGTTTGTCTATCTCCTTCTCTTCTCCAATGCCTTCTTGAAGCTCTGCAGCACAGCACTAACCTCCTGCTCCTTTCCAACTTGTGCAACCTCTGTTTGGAGCAGGCATCTTTTCTCAGGCACCTGGCCACGCCTTAACTGATCTCAAGTGCCTCTGATTGCCCTGCAGGAACCCCAGCTAGCCACTAGGGAAACAAGCTCTTATCATTCTACAGCTTATATACCTCCCTGCTGCCCTTAATATCTCACAGCCTGTACAGCAATTTGAATGAGTAACATGCTGTACAATGTGTAAGTATTTAGTTTAAATAAGGCAAGGTCCTAAACAACTGGAGCTGCTCCCAGCTGTGCTTTGAAACTTGCATTCTAAAGTATATTATAAAACGTGAATGCTGCTACTCTCCAATACGCCTCCCAGCCAAATGAGACTACGTGAGTCTTTGGTATGGTGCTGACCATTTTGATACTACCACAGGGAAATTTAGCAAGAATCAGTTTGGCAGTGCTGGATTAAAGAATTTTGGGGTGCTGTGCAATATGGAGAGTGGAGATCCCTTCCTCCCCACCATGATAGCAGAACAGATGTGCCAAACCTGAGCAGCACTGCCCCTCCACATGCCGGGTTGCAATAACACTCACCCAAATGTGGGCCACTCACTCCTCCATCATAAACCAGGGATGGCAGGGCCACACCTGAGTGGTGCTGGTCGCCATGTGCTAAGTCACAATGCCACCAACTCAAACTGAGGGGTCACTGCCCCCCTAAAATGGGAGACCTGTACAGGTGCACCAAGTGCACATTGGTTAATTGGGATCTGCAGCATGGGACTTTGTACAATAAAAAAATAATCAAATTGCTAGAATCCCAGTTAAACTAATTAAAAAAATATTCCCAAAATCTTCGAGGGAGGTTCAGGCCTTGCTCAAAGAGTTTGGTGCTTTAAAATGATCTGTACATTTTCAGATTCCAGGCAAATCTCTTTCAGTTAGTGATTTGATAGCTTTTAAACTACAAAGCCATCTGCCACATACAGAGAAAAAGTTCTTCCTTACTTTACCCTTCAGTCAGAGGCTGGATGCTATCTCTGTGACTGTAACTTCCACGTTCAGGCTACACACACTACAGTGCCACTATCCAAATGTCCATGATGGAAAATTCCCTGTAACTTGCTAACTATTCCAACATGGGGCACATTTCCTCCCTCCAGATATAGATCAAGTTTGTGCTAATCTATGTCATAAATAGCAGCACAATGTGCTTCAACACCTTCCTGATACAGCCCTGATATAGGCCTCATGAGTAATCTTGGCTATGCAACAACCACCATTCTTCTCATTTATTTATATTTGTGCATCAGGGCAAATGTCAGGTTTTTTTCATGAGGCAACTGCTGGTGGCAGAGACAGGGAGGTCTCTACCAGATTGGTCAGTAGTGGATAGGCAGAGGTAAGGTCAGTCAAGGAAAGATAACTGAGAATTTCTTCAATTTTATTTAACTTATGAAGTCTGGATCTATTTAAATTACATTTGGGCTGATTTTATTTTGTAACTGATACTAAATTATACAGATGCTAACATAGCTTTCATTGTTAAATAGTAACTTTAATAAGATTTCAGAGGTATGACCCACTAATTCCACCAGTACGAATGTGTGTGGAGTCTAGCAGATGTAATTTGTCTTCAAAGGAAAGCAACAGGGAAATACTACCTGCTACCCACATCAAAGCTACATTTGAGACCCTCCAGAGTGTCCATGGAGCATGTAATTAGAGTGATCCCACTTACTCCAAATTGTGCACTCAAATTAGAGGACCAAGAGCAATGTAGATTATAACTTTCGTCAGAGCTACGGGTGAAAGTTTTGAGTTTATCTTGACTGCAGTTTCAGAATTGAGTCCTCCATTGTAGTTAAAAACAAAACAAAACTAATCGCCCAAATGCCTGACAAAAGCTTGGAGCAAAAGTTTTCATGAACTATTAAAGAACTCCACCCCTTCAATATAGGACTGAGAAAGCCTGAATTTTACTGACCTAGTCTTTCAGCCAAATAATCATAATTGGTGTTTCTAAGCAACCTTCTGCACAACAAGACAACCCAGCTTTGGAGAGCAAAATGGTCATACCGGCTTTATACCTCCATTAAACAAACAAAAAAGCCATGTCCATTTCCCCCTCTTTGCAAGTCACTTTTAATCTTAATCAAGCCCTGTTCAGTTTAGAACAGTTTTCATGGTCAATTTAATTTCTTTGAGAACACTGAATTTACAGGGTTCAATTAACAAAGTATACTGAAAAGCAAAAAATATTTAACTTTGACATTGAGAAAAGAACCCATGGTATAATTATTGTAACACTAGGAATACAGATTTCCAGTGTATTCTTGAGCCTGATGTGGCTATACTTGGAGACAACTTTTGATGGGCCCAAGTTAGATACAGCATACTCTTTCTTACTTTTCTAAGAAAACCATGTACTTTGCTTTCACCGCAACTTGTGCATGCGTAAGGGGACTATTAGACCCTCACTGAAACTTAGTGGGTCTTTTTGATTGGACATTGATTCTTAAAGCATTAAACATTGAGAAATAATTACGGAGAAAACATCTTTAAAATGTTAAATGTACATACACGTATGCTAATAAACTTACCAGTGATCACCTCCAGCTCCAACCAGGGCTCTGGTAGGAGTCAGTCCTTCAAATCCCACAAAGCAGTTCTTTTGTGGTTGCAAGTTCATAACAGTCACAACTCAGAACTAGCACCCCCACGAATAGCTTAGTTTTTCCTTTATAGAACTTGGGCCTTGGGACTCCAGAAACAGTGTGTGGTCCTATATTCAGGGCACAGCTTCAAAGTGCTGGGTTTTCCATTCATTATCTCCCTAGCCTATGTCTACACTGGCAAATTAGTCCAGATTAAGGAGGCTTAATCTGGACTAATTTAGTCCATGGCCACACTAGGCTTTCTTTAGTTCAAACTAAGAAATTCCTTAGTTGGAACTAAGGAACACTTAGTTTGAAGTAGTTAGTAACAGCACTTAGTTCAGACTACCCACCTTAGTTTGACCGTTAGTTCAAAATAAGTCCGTCCAAGACCTGAATTAACCCTTAGTTTGAATGTACTAAGTTTGCACTTAGTACACTAGCCTCCAAAATAAACAAGGAGTCCTGAGGCTCTTTTAAAGACTAACAAAGATGGAGGAACTTCAAAGTGTCTGACAAAGTGGGATCTGCTCCCACAAAAGCTCATGCAATAAATTTGCTAGTCTTTAAAAGTGCCCCAGGACTCCTTGTTTGTTTTTGCTGCACTGGACTAACATGGCTACGCCTTGGAACTAGCCTCCAAAAATACTTTTAATTCAATAAAGTTTTCCAAGGATATTGCAGGAGAAAGCCAAGAAAGAAAACAACAGAATGCCTCTAGTCATCACCTACAACCCCCAAGTCAGACCTCTACAACACATTCTCAGGGGTCTATAGCCTATTCTACAAGATGATCCCTCACTCTCTCAAGCCCTGGGAGACAGATCTCTCTTCACTTACAGACAGCCCCCAGCCTTAAACGGATACTTACCAGCAACTACAGACTTAACAGAACTATTAAAGCAGGCACATATCCCTGCAACAAACCATGCTGCCAACTTTGCCCACATATTTGCACAAAAGACGCTATTACAGGACATAATAAAACCAGCTATTCCATCACAGACTGATTCACCTGCTCATCCACCAATGTGATTTATGCCATCATGTGCAAGAAATGCCCCTCTGCCTTACATACGGGACAGACAGGACAGTCTCTGCACAAAAGAATTAATGGGCACAAGACTGTCATCAGAAACCACAACAAACTAAAATCAGTGGGTCAGCATTTCAGTCTTCGTGATCACTCCATTAACAATTTGTTAATTGCTGTGCTCACACAAATGAATACTAAATCAAGGCTTCAGAGAGAAACTAGGGAAATTGATTGCTTCAGGTCTTAATTGGGACATTGGTTTTTTTCTGGCATTACAGCAGGTGCTTTGATCTCATCTTCCTCTGTAGGCTGTTTCCCAGTGTTTGAGTCTTAACAACTATTTTGATTTGCTGTTACAGTGTGACCTGCTCCCATGACTTACACTCCCCTGCATTTGTTTCCCCCCATTCTGTAATTTCCCGCATCTTCAAAGCACCTGACGAAGTGGGATTTTCTCCCATGAAAGCTCATGTGATAAATAAATCTGTTAGTCTTTAAAAGTGCCACAAGACTCCTTGTATGTTTCACAAATTGACTGTGCATTGTGTGATGAAGCCCTTCCTTATGTTTGTTTTATTTATTTAATTCATCAAGTGACCCGCACACACACAATTCATGTGTTATGTGAAGGGATAAATAATACTTCTCTGTTTACTTTTCCCCCTCCCATTCACTTTTTTATAGCTCTCTCTCATATTTCTCCCTCCCCCGCACCTGTTCATCTCTTCTAAGACAAACAGCTCCACTCTTTTTTAATTTCTTCTTGTATAGAAGCTGTTCTATGTGCCAAGCATTTTTGTTGCCTTTTTCTGCATCTCTTCCAATTCTAATATAATTTTTTTTAAATAGGGGTGACCAGAACTACATACAGTACTCAAAGTATGTGTGTATTATGGATTTGTGTAGTGCAGGGGTTAAAGTATGCCTGCATAACCTGAACAGTGTTCAAGGGCCGCCTATTTTTAGGGGTGCAGCATTTCAGGGCCCCCTAAAAATAGGGGACCGCACTGGAATGCTGCATTCTCGGGCCCTGTAAAAAAACAGAGGAACGCATCAGAACACAACATTCCAGCATATTCTCCCCAGGACCAGCTCAAGGGGCTGTGGGCTGGAGCAAGCCTGGCAACCCCTCCTCCCCTTTTCCCAGTGCCTGGGTGGCGTGCGTGGCCCAGACCCAGTCTCAGGCTTGTGTCCCTTCTTGCTGGCTGGCCAGCACCCCAGTCTCCCTTCCCCCAGCCTGGCTCCTTGGCTATGTCAGTACCATGGGTAAGGGGGTCGGCGGGGGGGGTTGGGGACAGGCAGACAACTGGTGGGGAAAGCGTGGGTTGGTGGGGTGGGAAGAAGGGGTCGGATGGTGGGCTGGGGAGATGTGGAGGGGGTTAGGGGGACTGAAGTTGGTGGAGTGGGGTAATGAGGACAAGGGGGCTGGTGAGGTGTGCAGGGGGTTGGGGGGCTGAAGGCAGTGGAGTAAAGATGGGGGAACTTGGGTGTGTGGGGGTAATAGGGATTGGGGTGAGGAGGACATGGGGAGGGAGGGGTCTGATGTGGGGCACTAGGTGGGTTGGGGCAGTAGCTGGGTTGTGGGGCAGGCATTTGTGGGGCAGTAGCTGGGGTGGGTGAAGGGGGTCTGGTTATGCATGAAGGGGGCCTGGAGCTGTGTGAAGGGGGCCTGGAAATTTAGGAGGGTTCCGAGGACTGCCAAATTATACTTTAACCCGGGGTGTAGTGGATTATATTTTCGGCTTTATCTGTCCCCTTCCTGATCATTCGTAACATTGTTAGCTTTTGGACTGCCACTGCCCATTGAGCAGATGTTTTCAGAGAATTATTCAAGATGATCCTTGGCTGTCTTTCTTGCATAGTAACAGCTAATTTGGACCCCCATCATTTTGTAGGTATTGTCAGGATTCTGTTTTCCAGTAGGCATTACTTTGCATTTATCTACACAATTTAAGCCCATATTTTGTTGCACAGTCACACAGTTTTGTGACAGCCCATTGTAACTCTTTGTTAACATTAGACAAATATCTTGAGTGACTTTGCATCATTTCTGCAAATTTTGCCACCTCACTGTTTTGCCTAAATATGAATTGTACTAGAATAAACATGTCTCTGTTATCATTTTTAAAAGAACTTCAATAATGAGGATTGGTGTCTTTGGTCCATATGGTGGTTTATCAGGGGCTATCAGCAAGTCTATTCTGTCCATTTTCTTATCCTTTTACAATTATGGTACAATGCTCAACCTGTTCTAAGTAGCTGAGGATATAGATGTCAACAAGACCAAAAAAATACAAACAAACCCACCACCAAAAACCTTTTATTGGAGATTTGTTTCCAAAGGGCTAAATTTTAGAATTAAATTAAATTCAGTGTCCCACCTGATCCCTACTGGGTATGAAACCATAACTCCCACCCTCACACCTGCCAGGGTCCAAGAGTCTGGGCTCTAGCCCAAGCCCAAACAGCTATACTGTAGTTTAACAGCCCTTTGGCTCAAGCTCTGTAGGCCGGTGTAAAGCAGCACAAGCCACCCATGTGTTTTTAATTGCGTTTGTCACACCCAGTTCCCAGAGTCTTCAGAACCATCTTCTAGGACATGGCTGACATGATCTGTGCCCTTTTGAAGTCCATTCATCAATAAATCCATTTCCAGAAAAAAATCAAAATTCTTTTCACCTCAGCAAGCAACAATAAAGTCACTAGGTAGAAAAGGCCAGATGGCTATGGAGTGATACTGCACTGTTGCTACCTAACTATCCTTCTGTACTTTTTCATCACATTGCTGGCTGAATGTGCTAACATCAGCTGATGCATTGTTAAGTTGATGAGTGCTCAGTTTTATGATTCCATGATGGGTCTTTTGAATAGAAAGAATGGTACAAGACTGCAGGCTTCTCATTAATTCTTTTCTATTTCCCTACACACAATAATCTGTTTCTTTTACTCCTTGTTCATAGAGGGACTGCCATACAGAACACTTGTGTCAGTGACAATAAAATAAAACATTAGATATTTGGTTCTTAGTCATAGTTCTGAGGCCTGGTCCAGCCAGTACAGTCACTTGCCCAGGATGGTTTCAGGATTAAGACACAAATACATGCTAGGGTGTGTTCTAAAATAAGAGGAGGGCCTGACTCCTCCCATTATGAGGGAAGTTATCATCTGACTAATAAGAGCTCCCAACCAGCATGAAGAGGTCCAGCTTGGGGAGGTGTGTGGGGGCGCACACAATCTTCAACCTGACAGCTGGGTGGACTGATAAGGCAAATCTATAGTCCCTGCTGATAAAACTAAGCCATGAAAGTCAAGCTGACCACTAAAGAAACAATGTGTGACATTATTAAATACATAGCATATAATTACACAAACATAGAGGGACTGCATTTTAGTTTACAAATATTAAGCATATGTGTAACATACATCCTATCTGCTGTATTTTTATGATTCTTGCAAACTTTGTGTGGAACTTTCAAAAAGCATGCATGCGGTAATTTTGCAGTGCTATGTAGAGAATTGTACACACTTGCTATTGAAATCAGCAGATTGTGCAAAGGACTAGAACCTCTCAGGTCAGCGAGAGACTGATAGATACTTTTGGAATCAGGCAAGAAAAGGGTTGATTGAGAACTCTGCACTAAGGACTTGACTGAGCATAAAGTGGGGACAGATAGCTCAGTGTGGGTAAGATGAAAAGAACCGTTGAAACTCATATCTCCTCCTTTGTCCCTGTGCAATGAGTAGCTATGATGGCTATGTCTACACCTAAAGCCTTAGTTTGGACTTGCTTAGTCCAAACTAAGCAGTTCAAAGTTAGTTCAAACCAAATGCAGTTTTTTAGTTCAAACTAACTTTTTAGTTTGAACTAGCCACACTTTTTTTAGTTCAAACTAACTTTTTAGTTCAAACTAAAAGTGGCAAGTTCGAACTAAAAAAACATGTTTAGTTTGAACTAACCGCTAGTTCAAACTTATGTAGTTCAAATTAGCATGTCTCCATCAGTCTAGTTCAAACTAAACTTTGAAATAAGTTCAAACTAAGCAGTTAGTTTGGACTAACCAGCTGAACTAACTACTTCAAACTAACCTTTGATTAGTTCAAACTAAAATTTTTTTTAGTTTGAACTAGCCAAAGGCTAATGTAGACAGGGTTCTGACCCTGCTAGCAGGTTCAGAAATTTGAGGACCTTGGGGGGCAATCACTGCACTGGGGGGTTATGGGGTAATCTTTATTAAAGACAGGTATGGGAGTGGGGTGAGTGGTGGGGTGTGTAGGTGGCGCTTGTCACAGTGGTTTTTTTTGTGAAGTGTTGGGGGGCACTTAATTTTGGGGAGTGGGGGCAGGCTGGGGAACAATGGGAATCTTCAGTTAACCTAACTTACAACTATAACCCTACTCACAGTAACCTAAAAGATGTTTTAATACCATATAAGAAAAAGGGAGATGGGGGTTGCAATACAAACTTAGCAGGGGGCAGTGACCGAGAGGAGTGGAAAGCAACAGGGAAGCAGGGACCTAAGAAGAAGGAAGGCAAGTGGAAGGGGGCTCAGGGGTAATGAGATGGGGATGCACGGGGGGCTCGGGGCAACAGGGGAAGCAGGTGGGGGTTGGATAGTTGCAGGGGAGATGGGGGTCGAGCAACAAGTCTGGGGTTTGTGGGAGAGGCTGAGAAGGGGGGTTGAGTGGCAGTGAAGGGAGCATTGGCAGAGGGAAGGGCTTAGGGGAGATGGAAAGCAAGTGGGGGGGTGAGTGGGAATCGCAGGATGGAGACACGTGGGGGTTGGTGCAGGGAGACTGAGGCACGCAAGGAGTTGGGATACATGTGGGTGTTTGGGGAAGCAAGAGGGGCTGAACAGTGGGGGGGGCAGAGCGGGAAGGGGGAGCGGGTAGGGTTAGTGGAAGCAAGCAGGGGAGCAGCAGCGGTGGCTGGAGAGCAGGGATGGGAGCCGCAGGAAAAGCGGGGAAAAACGGGGGCCTGCGGCAAGGAGCTGGCCGCAAAGGGGTGCTGTGGGAGCCACAGGGGGCCAGCTGGTGTCATGGGGTGCTGGCGGCCGCAGGCGGAGAGGCAAGAGGAAAGCGGTTGGGAGGTACCGGTGGAGAGGCAGGTAAGTGGCGAGAGAGCAAAGGTTTCAGGGGGCTAGAGCTGGGAGGGTTTTCAGGGGGCTGAGAGGGAGGCGGGGGGGCTGAGCCTCAGCAGGGAAAGAACGGAACCGTGGCAGCAGCCAACCGGGAAGAGAGGGGAAAAAGGCGGAGGCAGGAGCGGGGGCGACAGGGGGGTGGTCAAGGGGAGAACGAAGGCGGCGGGGTAGCCTGCAGGAAAAAACCGCGGTGGCCGGGGGGAAGGTGGACCCGGGGGGCAGGCGCGCCGGGGGGGGGCTGAGAAACGGCGAGTTGGGGGACAGGAGGAGAAGAGGGTAAGCAGCGAGCCGGTGAGACGGCGAGCCGGGGGGAAGATGGAGGAGCGGCGAAAAGAGGGTCACAGGGGATAGAGGAACTGCGGGAAAGGGAACTGGGTGCAGCCGTGAACTTGGGGCACGTGGGGGGGGGGTTCAAGAAATAAAGAGGGGACAAGGAAAGGTTTAAGAAGAAGAAGTTTTATTCAAGTTGGGTAAGTTACAGAGGGGAGGGCAAAAGCAACAAACAACTCTAAAGGCTACAAACTAAAGGAAACAATTTTACCATCTAACTTAATACTACTAAGGCTACTCATTAACTTTTTACAATGTTGCAACACACGATGATACTTTTAACACCAGTTCAAACAGTTCAGAAGGAAGAGATACACTAAGTAATACAGAGTAGTGGCAGGTAGTTACAGACATGGGAGGCTCCTTTAACACAAAATGAAGCAGTAAGTAAAAAGAGGAAAGGAGAAGACAAAAGATATACACGAGCCTGTAGTGCTAGGAGAAAACAGTCCCAAAGCAGCAGCAAGAAAGGCAAGTAATTTTAATCTTTAAAGAAAACTGCAGGGCAGGCTCTTACCGTCCCTAGCAGCAGCAGCAGCAGCAGCAGCAGCAGCAGCATTACAGGCAGGAGAGAGAGACTCCTACTCGGGCTGGCAGTTCAAAACATGGGGTATGCTCGGGGAAGAACTCGTTGAGTGCAGGAAGTCAGCTTCTGGTTGATCAGGCCAGGCAGCGTGTCTTGGGGACCTTCCTGCCTGAGCCCCCCAGGACCAGAGCTTTTAAGCTGGTTTTTCCGCCTTTCCCTCATTACAGGGAATTCAGAGAACAATGGTGGTATGAGTCATACCTTGCAGGACCTTGCAGTCAGGCAGAGCCCACCTACACCAAGCCCTGCAAGAACAATGGGCACTCAGGGTGGTAACGGCCATCTAGTTAAGTTCAAAAGGGGCCGTCTGCTCCCCTTAACATTCCTTTCATACGTAAGTGATGGCCCGGGAGGGGCGGCCATAAAATCAATACAATGAGTCACGAACAGGTTCAAATTAGTCCAGACTAAGCTTGCTTTCTCTGGACTAATTTGCTAGTGTAGACATAGCCAATGAGTCCTTACACTTCTGGAGCATGAGGGTGAGGCAGCAGTTGGACTGTTGCATTAGACCCCCATATACAGTTTCATCACCACTGCCATGCACGCATAGACAGTTGTCCTGGCATCCGAGAAGTGAAAACTAAGTGAGGGTGTACTCGGCATCTTTTCAAAGGGCATTCCAGCCCCAGGAACTGCTTCTGGGATGTTGTTCTTCTGCATCCCTACCCTCAGCTCAGACTTTGGGCACGAAAGACATATAGTTCATAGAATTTACAAGCGGCTCATGATCATACTTGTGATATTTCATGACATCAGTCAGGCTCTATAAAGTGTACATGGTCTCAGTTGTTTAGCTGTAGCTCTCTTTTGGGAGGAGGCAATTGGCTTTTTTTAAAAGTGTTGATTTATCAGTCAAGCTGGCCAAATTTCTGGCTAACTACAATTTGATTAAACCCCTTCCATAGAAAAACATGAGAGGGATTTACCTTTAAGTATCATGGATGACAAGGAAGCATTCAGTGAATTCATGAGGATGTGATATAAAGCCTAAAGCACACAACATAGGGATTAAAATGTCTAACATTCCATTCTTTGATTTTTCCACCCCCCCTCCTTTCTTCAGGCTGATTTTGACAGTGCTGCAGAAGATGTAAAAAAATTAAAAACAAGGCCAAGTGATGATGAACTGAAGGAACTGTATGGACTCTACAAACAGTCTACTGTTGGAGACATTGCTACTGGTACTGTGTGTGTAACTCTCCCCCCATTCCCCCAGATTATCCCCAAACACATTTAATTCTGTAAATTTAATAAGACTAAACAATCTTTAGGAAAAACGGTATGAGAATAATAAACAATTGTATGCATTTCTTTTGGCAGACTGTCCAGGAATGCTAGATTTGAAAGCAAAAGCCAAATGGGAAGCATGGAACCTTAAAAAAGGTATTTTCACTATTAAGTTTATACTAATGAATTTTCTAGAGCACCAAACAAGGAAAAGTAATGACTACTACTTTCCTTTGCAGGTTTATCAAAGGAGGATGCCATGACTGCTTATATTTCTAAAGCAAGAGAGATGATAGAAAAATATGGTATCTAGAATACTCTGCAATAATTCCCACAAATAATTCAATAGCTACTGAAGAGTAACTTAACTAACTCTTGTGAGGGGAAAAAAATGCAGTACTAATGTTTTCATGTTTAGTTTGCCACTAAGATTTACCAGCATGAGCTACTTGCCTCTGAGGTAGCACTTATACATGTACTATACTTAAGACACTAACTGTACTTATTTTAAATAAATGATTACCTACAAGATTTATTTGGTGTTTTAAACTGTCTTTTTCCCTATTTTTAAAGTCATAGAAATATCATGTTCCTCCTCCTATCCAGCCAAAGTCAATTCTGAAGGTAAAACTATTTATCTGTCTTTTGTCCCAGAAGAGGTAATAGGATACAGGAAGATTTAAGAAGGATGTTGGGTGGGAGAGGGGGCGGGGGGGGGAGAGGAATTTTCAAGATAGTGCTTCGGGCTAATGAGATCTCAAAAGTTCAGATTTAAGAAAAACATTACTTATTTCCTGGATCCAATGCTGGATTAAAAAAAAAATGCTTGCCCAAGTATGTCTCTTTTCTGTTAGTCATAGAAATACTGATGTAGAAAAACTACATTGTAAATGAAAATAACTTTGGGTTCCCATCACCCCATAGCTTACTTTTGGCCTGATTAAGCTATGGTAAAGGCAGAATGTCAGAGGGAAGCCACTGAAGGCAGGCATACTGCTTCTGCAAAGCTTTTAGCCTGCCATCATCCCATCAGCCCCAAACTCTAACCACCACAAGGAAGCAAGTTAGTGTGCTAGCCTTTTATTTTTAAGAATCAGAATTTTACTGCGTATTGACATAAATTATATCCAGGAGAAACCTTTGTTTGTAACATACACCAGTATTAATACAGCAACTCTTAGCTCCATTGCAGCAGAAAGCTTCTTACCTTGCCATTGCGATAGTAGTAGCAAAGGTTCATTATTATTTACTGCTTTGGGCCAGTCTTCGACCTGTCCCTCAATAAACTAAGGACAAATATTCAGAAATCAGCATTTTCTATACATTTTGTCATGTGGTCTATTATGAAAGTTTCATTAGCAGGGTTCAACAGATAAAAGTGGCCTCCAGGAAGCTTGTGAATACTGCAATCTCCACTTGTTACAGCCTTCCATTCTGGAAGAGAATTAAGTATGTAAAGCATGAGAAACATGTCAGTTTGTATAATTGTTTTACATAAATTTTTTCAAGATTATTGAAATCTTTCTAATTCCCAATGAACTGTTCTGGCTTATATACTGCATGAGTCCTTCATAAATCCATGTAAGTTAAAATGAGTTTGTGGACAGAGCTGCTCATTAACTAATCTGGTGGAACAGAAGTATAGCTAAATATAAGAGGTAAAGCCTGTTACCTTCTAAATAATGTACAAAATCTTCAGAGCCACCAAAGCATGTAATGTCACAAGAGAGACGACCCCTTTTTGGTTCCTCAAAGCTGTGAATATAAAGGAGAGCTTTGTAATATTGAATTGTTCAGTTTAGGTTCACCCTACACATACAAAACATCTTTCTCTTCCACTCTAAAACATAACAAAATGCCTTACAAATCTACTCTTTGGGTTCATCTACACTAAAGTCTTAGGTTGACTTAAGGAAGGTTGACTTAAGGAAGTCTTATTTTCAGAATGTATTATAAAATGGTGCTACTTACATGAAGAAATGAACAATTCCAAGATCTGCTCTGGCTGCAGGAAGGAAGTCTTTTGTAATAGTTTTGTTATGCAGAAGTTCAAGAGGTGTACCACCAAGAGCATATATCCATTCAAGAGCCTCTTCTTCATCTCTGTCTTTTAATGTGATGATAGTAAAAGAAGAATTTCCCTGATGGCATCATATGAAATATATTAGGTGTTTCATAAAATATACTGTGAACAGTTGTTCCTAAAAGGTTTAATTCTTAGGAAAGAAGCTTGGAGAACACTTAACATGCAGCATTTTTCCCTCCTCCAGCAGCAAAGAAATATAACAGCTGCATTAGGACTTAGTGGAGACTAGTTTGGAAAGTAACAATCTTTATAGAGGTGATAGTCTCAGAGTGAAAAAGAGGTTGCTATATGATTTCTGTAGAACACAGTGGACTGGTTATTCAATTGATAAAGCAATGTGCCTATCTGTCTTGTGCTACTAGATGATAATCTCTGAAAATGTAGCTTGTAAGGGAGGCAGAAGCATATTCAGGAGCTAGGCTTCTACAGAAATATAAAAGCCTTTTAATTGGTATGAATTTCTTATTCTGAATACTGAAACCAAACTAAAAATATATTGCCTTTATCAGAAAGGGAGGCGTAACTGTGGCCATAAATCCAGTTGCAGGATTACTTGAGGGACCCAAAAGTGCAGAAATCTTGCAGGTAACATTGCTTCCATGGAGGGAAGAGACACCATTCAGAAACACTGTTTCTAAACAGCCCTCAGTGACATGCAGCAGCATGGGGAAAATGGCCAAATCCCTGCTGGTCTTCTAAGAAGAGTGGCAGAACCACTAGAAACTCAGGTGAGGCAAGACGCAAGGCACTAGAGAACGTGGTTAAGAATTAAGTTTCCAAGGTCTGAGCAGAAGGTACAAAAGAGGGTGCTTAGTGTTAGGATGGTCATTTTATGTGATGTAGACTTCTGTTTCTGGGAGGAAGGGTATTTTGGATTTTGCCTGAATCAACCCTCTCAATCTGCGGTGTACATTCATGATGTGAAATGTGCATCCATGATGTGGAGTGTAACAAGTGACAGGCGATCAGGGGAGCAATTGGTTGAGACACCTCTGACATCACAATGGCCTAGGCCATCACCTCTGACCACTTGAGTCACCTCAAGTGTCACAATGCCACCACGGTAATAAAGAAACAAACAATATTTATCTTCCTGAGCCTGTTTTTGCAGACAGTCAATTGTATCTGGCACTCACTTGGGGAAGAAACCATGAAAATCTGAAAGTTTACATGAAGGATGTGAACTACCAAGGAAAAGTTTTAGTTGACCACAAAACTTTTGAAAAAAATGTTTTATTTAAAGGCTATTAATCAATTAAAATAAATAAGTATTCTGTAAATTCTCTCTCCCCTCCCCCATCATTTTTGATGGGTTACAGCTAATACCTGTATAAACAGTAGGCACACCACCATAATATATATTGTGAGATATTCCAACAATCTCAAATTAAGCTCCCCATAGCTAATGGCATATTTATGCATGACCCCTCATGAGTGGTGGTTGTCTTTTTTTCTACAAACTGTACTAAACTCTATAGCTATGTCTACACTTAGAAGGTTAGTTCCAATTAACTTAATGTGAACTAATTAATTCAAACTATAATGATTAGTTTGAATTAAGTTAATTCAAACTAACATGGCCCCATTAGAAAACCAATTTGAACTAGCATGTCCATTGACAGGACTTGCCAGTTCGAGTTAGGAGAGGGGCACCATGGGAGGTGTGGCAAGATGGCATCTGAGAAGGGCCATGCCGCCACCCAATATATAGAAAGAGGAAAGCACCCTGGGAGGAGGAAGGTCAAAAAGTGTTAATGCAAATAATGGATAGTTCGAATTAACACAGTTACACTAGGTTAATTCAAACTAATAAGTTCAAATTAACCCTTACTTTGAAGTTAAGTGAGGTTTTATAACTTTGAAGTAAGCTTTCATTAATTCTAACAAAGGAATTTCTTAGTTCAAATTAAAGAAAGCTACTGTAGCCCTGCACTAATTTAATTCAAATTAATCCTCATTAATTCAAATTAAATTGTAAGTGTAGACACACCCTATGTCCTAATCAGCTGCACTTTAGAAGGCCAAAGCAACTACTTCATACATGATGCTTATACAGCTAAATACTATTATTTCACATTACAAAGAAAATATCACTTACATATGGGGCATCTGCAGCTGATATAAAAAGATGCATTGGTTGAAGTCCATATTTTTCTTTCAAGTGTATGGCAACAGCAAAACTAGCATAAGCTCCAAAACTGCATTGTAAACAGAAACCAAATAAATCTGAATAAAAGTATATCTTGCAGGACACATTTAAACACAGTTAGAATCCCAACTCAATTACTGTAGTAAATATTCTTTGAAACCATAAAAGGTATATGGATGCAGTGTGTGTTAAATTACTAGAAATGGTTTGAAAAACAACAATTTGAACAGTACTGATGCTAGCCAGTTCACTTGGGCTATCTCCACACTTAGAAGGTTAGTTTGGATTAACTTAATTTGAACTAATTAATTCAAACTAATAATGGTTAATTTGAATTAAGTTAATTCAAACTAACATGGCTCCATTAGAAACCCAATTTGAACTAACATGTCCACGGACAGGACTTGCCAGTTCGAATTAGGAGAGGGGCACAATGGGAAGTGTGGCAAAATGGCCCCCAAGAAGGGCCATTCCACCACCCAATATATAGAAAGAGGAAGGCACCCTGGGAGGAAGAAAGTCAAAAAGCATTAATTCGAATTAATGGTTTGTTTGTATTACATGGCTACACTGGGTTAATTCAAACTAATAAATTTGAATTAACCCTTACTGCAAAGTTAAGCAAGGTTTTATAATGTCAAAGTAAGCTTTGATTAATTCAAACTACGGAATTCCTTAGTTTCAGTTAACGAAAGCCAGTGTAGCCATGCATTAATAAATTCAAATTAATCCTCATTAATTCAAATTAAATTGTAAGTGTAGACACACCCATGTAGATGTGAAGTCAGATTGCATATCAGCCCTAGTACAGCACTTTGCTTTTTTTCAGTGTCCTAATGTGCTTATAATATGAGTGAATGTTTTAAACATATCTTGAAACCTAAGTAACCGTCAGAATCTCTTTGCTCTTTCATTATTAGCATAAGTAGAAATATTAACATTAGAAGTAAACACTCATAACCTAAGTAATGATTACTATACAAATGAACTCTTATTTAGAGGGTATCTGTACCTAAAGGCTGTGACTCTTACCAATATACAGAAACCACAAGAATTAAAGAAAGAAGAAAAAAAGCTGAGAGAATGGATGATCCAGAGGTTACGGCACTAGATTAGGCTGGGAGCAAGTCTCTGCTGTGCCACAGACTTTATTTGTGACCTACACTAATTCATTTGGTCTCCTCGTCCCATTTATTCCAGTTCTATAAAATGGGGATAGTGGCATTTTGCTGACCGATGGAGGTGTTGTGAGGTTGAATACAGTAAAGATTATGAGGTGCTACAACAATGGGAGTCTTATAAGAGATAGATAGATCGTGGCTGTAACCACACAGATGGCAGAACTTGTCCTCCCACAGCAGTGCCAGTAACGTACATGCCACATGGCATGACTTGATGCATTCTACTTCAATGTATTATGCTGATGTACACCAGCAGAGGCTCTGGCCTTCAGGGGAAGACAGAGCAGTCCCAGCTCTGTTAATTTCAAATGTCACTCCTGGAGATAAGGCTGTACGTACATGGCAACACAGAGACTGCTCATTTATTAGTTAAGACTTTATGTTATGCATGCTTTGACAGGCATAAGCTGTGTAAATAGTCATGATTTCATGCTATATAGTAGCTGATAGTTGGCTTTCAAGGTTATTCCAAAACAGTGCATTGCACTGAAACACATTGGTGTGGATTCCTACAGACAGATTTCCATTCTGAACGGCTGTGGACTTCCAATATATTCAAAGGAAACTGGAAAAAGCCACTTCTGACATCTACCACAATATGGGTCTCCCTATTCCACTTATGGTTGTAACTAACTGCCCAGTATGAATCCAATTCAGTAAATCTCAGTCAGAGAGAGGAGAGCTACTGAGAAATCAATATGCTCCAGAAGTTTTCTACCATCAAGAATAAAGTTTTATATGCATTACGCCTCATCCATCTGTCCCACATCCATCCTTGCAAACTCAGCAAAGCAGGAAAGGAACTAATTGTTGGGGAAAAACACTAATGTAGATCTGGGCATATTTAACCTGCAATATTGTATCAGTTCTCTGAGTGGTTCCATTTGTACATTGAGCAACAGAGAAGAAACATGATCACCACCAGAATTCCTATAGAAATAACCTCATGGTAGGTATGTAAGCACTGAGGCCCCCAACTAGATCTACTCTGGAACAATATTCTTTTTCTATTCCATGCAGTAGGATAAACAGGTCCTTGTAATTGATGGATTCAAAAGTATCCCATACATTTTTCTCCTGGTAACATCAGACTATCAGCAATGACAGATACCACATACCACTTAGCTGTACCACAACTCAAACTGGATTGGTATGTATTGAACAGTCTCCTTCATAATGCAGATGCTCAAACACCTAGTTCAGCCACCATTCCTTATTTAAAAAAGGGAGACCAGAGTCATGGTAATAAGTAAGCAGGGCTTTTAGTATCAACATTAGGATATTGAATGGCTAAATGGTGGAACTCCAGAGACGGCTTTGGCGGTTACACTGGATCACAACTGAATATAAGCCAACAGTGTGCTGAAGTTCCAACAATCTAAATATTCTGGAGTATCTGAATAGTAGTGTTGTTAGTACAACACATCCCATTGTATTAATTAGTGGTGGGTTCTCCATTGGAGTATTGTGGCCAGTTCTCAGCATCATACTTTCAAGAAAGACATGTACAAATTGGACAGTCTAGAAGCGAGAAATAAAGATGATAAAAGGTTTAGAAAACCTGAACAATGAGGCAAGATTTTAAAAACTGGGCATTTAGTTTTGAAAAAAGAAGACTGAAGAGGGACCTGATAATAGTCTTCAAATATCTTAAGGACTGTTACAATGAGGACAGGGATTGACTGTTCTTCATGTCCACAGAAGGTACAAGAAGAAATAATTGGATTCATCTGCAGCAAGAGAGATTAAATATTGGGAAACCATTTTAAGAATAAGGATAGATGAGCTCTGGAATAGGTTTTCAAGGGAGGTTGTGGAATCCCTGCAACTGATGTTTATTTAACAACAATTAGATAAATACCTGTAAGGGATGGTCTAGTTACACTCAGTCCTGCCTTACCACAGAGACCTTGAGGTCCATGCCAGCTCTTTTCTATTATTCTATGGCCTGGCCTACACCTAAGTCTAAGGTCAATGTAGTTACATCACTCAGGGATGTGAAAAAGTGGTGGATTTACTACCACAATGGAAAAACCCCTTTCATAGCCTTTGTGAATGTCTACAGCTGTGCTGCTGTAGCACTTTTAGTGTAGACCTGTCGTATGAATCTATTTGAGACAGCCCAGGACTCTCTTCAGGAAAGAAAATAAGTAACTATTCAGCCACAGGTTTTAGCCTCTTTTGCCAGATATTTTGAAATACTTTTTTACCTGTGACCAAAAAATGCAAAAGGTTTTTCTTGCAAGTCGTGAAGCAAAACTCTAGAAATTTCATTAACAATAGTTTCCATGTCTTTTGCAAAAGCTTCACTAACACGAGATTGTCTTCCAGGAAGTGTTATAGCGCATACTAGAAGGGAAAAGAAAATATAGTCATTTCAGGTCACTCTAAAATTCATCCTTTTAGACTACCAAAACAGAAGTTAACCACATTTTTATTTATTCTACAGAAAGCAAATATTAACTAGTTACATAAAGGCAAGAGTTTATTTAACTTTTGTAATTAGTAGCCATAATGACTAGATGAAATTTAAACCCGTGGTTGAAAAGTAAAGGGCAGCAGGGATTCATTCAAGAGCTTGGTATTCTTAATTTTTTCCCCCCCAACTTTCTTCTGTCCAGTCTCTTTAGATTGCAAGCTCTTTGGGGCAGGGACTGTCTCTTACTAGGATTCATGACAGCACATGGGCAGCTGGTCTTAGTGGAGGCTTCTAGGTATTACTGTAATACAAATTATAATTAACAGTTCACTTGAAGAATAACTAGTATGAGTGGTGTTTATAAAATACCTTCTCATTAGGACCCTAAACTGTATCAGTACCTTCTTCTCACACAGTATATTACAATCTTTTCTCTTTGCAGACTTTTAACTTATTACCCAGACTAGAACTTGGAATCATGGTATTTATTAACGCAATTATATGCCCCTTTCAGAAGCATGGTCTTCAAAGAACTAGCCTTGGATTTTTATCCCACTGTTGTTTAAGGCAACTGAACAATGCAATAGTTTGTAAAAATATGGTACTGTTTGTTCATTCGTTTTTTCAAAGGATGTGTCCTGCAAAGGTCACGAGTGGGTGAGGTCATGCATACCAAGAAGAAAAATGTACTGTATTTAAAATAAGCCACCACATAATAAAATAGGTAGCACAACAAAAACATAGGGTCAAGCCTTTTATGATTTTTTGAGCAGACTGTAGACAGTTCCGAAAGTGCACAGTGCTCACTCAACTTTATTCAAAGTAGCTGCAGTTGTTCTGGGGTCATCTCTCCCAATAGTTTTTCTGGAAGTATTTCTGTCTGAAAAGATGACTTTTTTTTTTTTTAACTTCAAGAAAAATTGGACGTGACTTGCACAGCAACTCACTGGAGGTATTCAGAGTTAGGGGAATGGTTTTATTTCAATGCTAATGGTCTTGCATAATGGCAAATTATTCTCTTTTCTTTGTGAGAGATCTGGAAAATAGCCATGGCTTCTCAGCTTCAAACAGTGCAAGTATGAGCCTTTTTCAGTGCTGATACAACGTGATAGCCATGAGAATTACTTCACTCTGTAACTAAATGCCACTTTACTGTTACCAAGCCATTGTATGACTTTAGTTTTCATTACAGGGAATGTAGAATCATGCAGAGAAATGTAACTAATGGCAAATTCATTCTAAGCGAGAAAAAGGTCTTGCCAGCATAATGAAATATATTCTTAAATGTTCCTTTTTGAGCATTTTGTTGCATTTTAAAAAATATAATCTTTATATTTATACATATAAAACCACAAACATGTAACTGTGTTGCTGACCCATTTAAGAGATCTGTTTCTGAAACAGTCAAGCTTGCTTTAGGCTTAAGAAAGAAATTTAATTAAGTTGAACATATTGATGTGTATGACCCAGGCACTTGGGACCTGATTCAGAGTGGCATGGGGGTTGAGAGAACTCAGCACCATGCTAAGCATCTTGCAGGGGGGGGAGCCATGATAACAACATTATTGAAAAGGTAACTCAGTTTTCTTTAAATGTGCTGAGTATATTCTATTTAGATCTGACTACTTTGCATCCTAGTATCCTGTCTAGATGGCCCATCTTTGTTAAGCAGTACTAGTCACACAAGAAAATTACTAACCTTCTATAGAGGTGCCAAAGAGTTTGCCCCAGTGTGAAAAAAGCAAGCTCCACTTCCAGGCCAGGGGAAACAAAGCAGCCTAAAAAGTGCATTAGGTCTTCTGTATGTTCATGACTCATTGAATTGATTTGATGGCCGCCCCTCCCGGGCCATCACTTAAGCATGTAAGGAATGTAACGGGAGCAGATGGCCCCCTCAACTTAAATAGATGGCCCTTAAACTTAACTAGATGGCTGGTGTCACCCCATTGTTTTTCTTGGGCTTGGCGTAGGCGGGCACTCCCTGACTGCAAAGTCCTTTGTGACACTGAAGGCATGACTTATATCACCTTTGTTCCCCACATTCCCTGTAATCAGGGAACTGGTGGGAAAAACAGTTTTAAAGCTCAGGTGTTGGGGGGCTCAGGCAGGATGGTTCCCAACATCTTGCCTGGCCTGATCACCCAGATGCTGACCTCCTCCGCTCATGAGTTCTTCCCCGAGTGTAGCATGTTTAAACTGCCGGCCCGAGTGTGAGTCTCTCTCTATCCTGCCTGTAATGCTGCTGCTACTGCTGCTAGGCGTGGTAGGAGCCTGCCCTGCAGCTTTCTTTAAAGATTAAAGTTACTCCATGCTTTTGCTGCTGCTTTGACACTGCTTTCTCCCAGCTCTACAGGCTCGTTTGTGTCTTTTGCCTTCTCCTTTCCTCTTTTTACTTGCTGCTTCATTTGTGCTGTTAAAGGAGCTCCCGTGTCTCTAGTTGTTTGCCGCTACTCTGTATCACTTGGTGTATCTCTTTCCTCCGAATTGTTTGAACTTGTTTTAAAAGTGCCATTGTGAATGTAACATTGTTTTTGGTTTAACTGGTGGCCTTAGAAGTGTTAGGTTAGATTGTAAGAGTGTTTCCTTTAGTTTGTAACCTTTAGAATTGTGTTTTCTAAGTTGTTTTTGCCCTCCCCTCTGTGACTCCCCCAATTTAAATAAAAACTTTTCCTATATGAGCTTTCCTTGTCCCCTCTTTATTTTCTGTATTCTCCACCTGTGCCCCGACTCCCTCTTTGCCTCCCTTGCCCCCTTTCCCGTGGCCACCACTTGCCCTCTACTCCTCCTCTCCCCCCAGCTTGCCGATTCCGTCCTCCCCCCCGGCTAGCTGCCTTCCTGCGGTGCCCCCTTTCCTGTGGCTGCCGCTTGCCCTCTACCCCTCCTTCCCCCCCGGCTCGCCGCATACCCTCTACTCCTTCCCCCGGCATGCCACTTACCCTCAGTTCCGTTCTTCCCCCTGCTGCTGATGCTCTCCTGCGACTCCCATCCCTGTGACCACCCCCCTTTGCCGCTTCCCTATGGCTCCTTCACCCACCCGCTCCCCACTTCTTGCGGCAACACCCCTGTACCGCCACTTTCCACAGCTCCAGCTTCCCCCAGCCGCTGCTTCTGCTCCCTGCTTTTTGTGGCAACCCTCCTGTGCTGCCGCTTTCCGTGGCTCCGGCTTCCCCCAGCTGCCACTACCGCTCCCTGCTTGTTGTGGCAACACCCCTGTGCCGCCGCTTTCCGTGGCTCTGGCTTCCCCCAGCCGCTGCTGCTGCTCCCTGCTTTTTGCAGCAACCCTCCTGTGCAGCCACTTTCCGCGGCTCCAGCTTCCCCCAGCTGCCGCTACTGCTCCCCGCTTCTTGCGGCAACCCCCCCTGTGCCGCCGCTTTCTGTGGCTCCGGCTCCCCCCAGCCACAGCTGCCGCTCCCCGCTTCTTGCGACAACCCCCTGTGCCGCTGCTTTCCATGACTTTGGCTCCCCCCAGCCGCTGCTACTGCTCCCCGCTTCCTGCGACAACCCTCCCCGTGCTGCCGCTTTTCGTGGCTCCAGCTCTCCTTTCCCCGCAGTCCCTTTCTCTCATGGCACCCCCCCTTTTTGCAGCCGCATCCCCCCGTTGCTGGCTCCCTGCTTCTATGCTCCCTTCCCTGCCATTCAGCTCCCCTCTGCCTCCCTCTCAAACCCCTGAACTTCCACTCAGCCCCTCCTGCTTCCCCTATTGCCCTGAACCCTCATATGTATCCCAACCCCTCTCGTGCCTCTGTCCCCCTGCCCTAACTCCCACGTGTGTTTCTATCCCACTGTCCCTAGTCATTCCTCTCACTTGCCTCTCTTCTCCCCCCGGCTGCCCAGCCCCTCCTGCTTCCCCTGTTGCCCTGAGCCCCCACCTGCATCCCCAGCCCACTCACCCTCCTCTTCTTTGAACCCCTCTGCACCAACCTTGGAACCCCTGCTCCACCAGCTGTCTTCACCCTCCTCTGCCACTGCGGCATGCTAGTTTACATTGTACCCCCCCTTCTTTTCATATGTTATGGGAACATCTTTTAAGTTACAGTGAGTAGGTTTATGACTATAGAGAATCCTCATTGCCCCCCTACCTGTCCCACTCCACAGAGTTAAGCACCTCACAACACCTCATTAGAAACACCGTGACAAACACCACACATACACTCCCCATCACCCACCTGACACCCACACTCATTTTTAATAAAGATTAAAGTGTACCCTGCTTCTGCAGTAATTGCCACCCAAGATCCCCAAATTTTCAAACCTCCTGGCAGGGTCACTGTAGAGACAAGTAATAACCTTGTCCTTCTCCATTCTTGAGCAAAAACAAAGAGAAATCACATTCATTTGTTCCAACAAGGCAAATGGTGTAGTAGCTAGCACCGCTGCTTAATATGCAGAAGGTCCTGAATTCAAGCCCCAGGGGGTTGGACTCGATGATCTCATGAGGTCCCTTCCAACCCTATGACTCTGTTCTATCTAGTGACATTATTTAATTGAAGAGTGTGGTTCTAGACTTCATTTAGTTCACTATGTTTATTGTTGTCAAACTGTTTGCAGTATGTCACCTGTCTGTTGAAAAAAAAATCTAGTATTTTTTTAAATAATATCCTATCAGACTGGACCTTGTGCTGTTCCTTTCCTTTTATTTGAAAGTAGTGACATTTGGCAAGGGAATTACAGAAAGGATATAGAGAAACTGGAAAAGATCCAGAGATAGTGACAAAGATGATAGGATACCAACCACATTGTGGAGCAGAGACAGATAATGCAGGGGGACAGGCAGATAATGCATTGCATTTGCCTTTAAAGTATATGTTAGTTAATCATAAGTAAAATAATTTTGTAACCCTGTGTAAAAGACATTATAACCAATGTCTAACAAGGCTCCATATTGTCAGTTTGGAACTCCTGTTTAAACACTGAACACCATTTTGGATACTTGATGAAATCTAGTTTAGGAGTATGCTGTGTATGTTCTTTTAAACGTGTGAACAAGGTGTGTGAATGAAGGGTGTGTGTGTGTGTGAAGAGGCCAGTCTCAGTTGCTGGCCTGTCCTGATGAACCATAAGTACCATCTAACTGGCTGAACAATGCAGACATCTCTGATTAAAGCAAACAGAAGGAAATACCCCAGAAAGAAAAGAATAAAATACAATCAAGTCTGCAAGTGACTCGTGACCAATGATCTCACAGGAATCCTGAGGCTACATGACACAGCAAATCCCATAGACTTACATGAAGGCCTGCAAGTATAAAAGATGGGTGAGAACATGAAAAATTGGGTCTCATTCTGCAACTGTCATCTTGGAGCATCGGATCGCAATCGACAGAGGCCTGGCTCCCTCCTTGTGCCCAGCCTAGTTGGCCACTAGGCTGGCTAAAGCAACACATGAAAGAACTGGTAATTATATCATACCAGGTTGCAGAACTTTGTGTGTGTGTGTGTGTGTGTGTGTGAGAGAGAGAGAGAGAGAGAGACTGCCTTTTGCTATTCTTACTTATTTACAATAAAGGTGGCATATTGCCTTGTCCCCATGAATAAGATCCTTCTAGTCTTTTCTTTTTGATAGGGGGTGCTCTATTGGATGCCCTTTTTGGTATAACAACATGAATAAAGGCTGAAAGAACTGGTATGTTTAGTCTGGAAAAGAGGAAATTAAAAGGAGATATGACAGCAGTCATAAAATACTCGAAAAGTTGTCATAAAGGGATGGGGAAAAAGGTAAGAAAAGACTTAAAGGTTCCTTAGCACGAACTAATTTGGCAGTGTAGACATAGCCAGTGAGCCTTGAGTAAGTCCAAATGAATGGCCCATCATTTTAGCTACTGCTGTCATTGAATGTACACTGCACTCAAGGCTGGATTAAGTGGCCTTGAGCTGCCTACCACTGCAGGCCACCCTAGTCTGGAGCCCCCCAACTTGAAGCTTTAGCCCCCCTGCCATGGTGGCCTACAGACAAGCCATTGCTGGGGATGGAGGCACCCTGGGGCCAGAGGCCACTCCTGCCACAAGCCCTGGAAAGCTGCACTGGTGACCAAACTGCACAACAACTGGCCCAACCCCAGGACCAAAGTGAACAGGCACTGGCCCACCCCACTCCCAGGGGAGGACCAGCTGGCTCAGGGCAGGATGGGAGCGCAGAGCCCTGCCTCTGCACCAGGGCCCTACCCCTCCATTTCTGCCAGGGCAGGGACTCTTCCAGCATGCTCCCTGAACCCCACTGGCACTGAGCAGGGCAGCAAGCAGGCCAGATTAACACAGGGGCATAGGGACCCGGGGCTTCAGCCCCTATAGCCCCTGCATCAGTCCAGCCCTGACTGCAATTTGTCTCAGCAGTTGAAAATCACCTTTGTAATACAGACAGCTCACAAAAAAACACAGGGAGGGTTCCCAATCATTCAAAATACTATATGCTCCCCGGCTTCATTAGGAGGTGAGGGCATTCAGCCCTTTGCAGGACCATGCTGCAGAAGTGCACAGTTTCTCTGTAAGTACTTCATCCTATCCCAGTGAAATCAAGGAGAATTTTGCCATTGACTGAAAAAGAAGTGTCAGGCCCCTGTGCAGCACTACAGAACAAAGTACAGTTGAACACCAGAGATGTGAGACGACCCATCAACCACACACCTCGTTTGGAACCAGTACTACGCAATCAGGCAGCCAAAGAGAGAAACAAAAAACACAGTACAGTGCTGTGTTAAACGCAAACGAATTAATAAATAAATAAATACCCCTGCCCCTGCAAAAACCCCACAAAGGGAAAGCAGCACTTTAATTCTGCAAAGTAGCTTTTCAAAACTATATGAAGTAAAAGACAGCAGTAAACTTTTGAAGAAACAAGCATAACATTTTGTTCAGTTATATGGTACATACATTTTGTAGTTAGAAACAACCTCCATTTCCAGGGTGTTTGTAATGCTGAGGTTCTGCTGTGCTTGAGTCTTGAAACTATTCAGTGCTGAGTGCTTCTGGCATCCACAGTTTCCACGGGGTCAATTAATGCTGCTCAGCACCATGGAAATGGAGCTCAACACCTTGTTGGGTAAAGCTTTAGGGCAGTCATTTTCAAATTGTGGTCTATAAAGCTCTTCCAGGTGGTTCACAATGCTGCAAGTTACACTTCCTGCTACCTTTAGCACAGTTAGAACTCTTTTATAGTTTTCGAGGGTATTAATGATTAACTAAACTTGAATAAAAACAAACAAAAAAACCCCCACCTTCTTCGAGCACTGCTCACATCCAATCCCATTCAGGTGTCTATGTGCCACAGCAGACAGTCTTTTGAAGCTTTTTGCCCTAGCCTGTCTCTGTAGGCTCAGTTGCCAACACCCCCTCTGACCTGCACACCTGTGCGGTATATAGATGGTACTGACCTTGCCCCACCTTCAGTTCCTTCTTTCTGCCCATTTTGATGGTTCTGGAACTGCCCACTCTTGCAGGTTTGCAAGCGCCTGTCTATTCTTCATCTTGTTTTCTCTCTTCTTCGTTGTTTTTATTTCTGGGCTCTTTATTCCGTCTTGAGTGGTTCCCATACACGATCTGCACTGGAGGATCCACATTTTTCCTCACTTTCTGGTGGTAACACATGGCCTGGCACAGACCCAACCAATGTAGGTGATGCTGCCCCTCCAGCTAGAGTGGTGGTCTCCATGCATGGAGGAGTGGTAACAATTGCCCACACCCAATGGCGGACACCATCATTGGCCCTCTGGTGTCAAAAGAGACAGAGAGAAAATACCGCATCCCTGCAGACAAATTCAGCTTCCTCTTTACCCATCCCACCCCCAGATCATTAGTGGTAGATGCAATTAACCAGTGGGAGAGACACGGCCAGCCTGCTGCTACCCTGAAAAATAAAGATGCTAAGAAACTTGATCTGTCTGGGAGAAAAGTTTATTCCACCATGGCATTACAGCTATGCATTGCTAACCAGCAAGCCATCATGGCCATTTTTAACTTACAGAGGTCCAAGCAGAGGTTCTGAGACTTCAACCCCGCCAACCACGCAGTGGACTGTGACACCCTTATTGAGGAAGGTCTATTAGCAGTACATACAACGTTGCTCTCTTCATGGGATGCAACAAAAATGGCCAGCCGGGGGGTAGCATCAGCTATTGCTGTGTGTCGGGCAGCATGGCTACAAGGATCGGGGTTATCCCCGTAAATGCAACAGTCTACCCAGGATCTCCTGTTTGAGGGTCCATCACTGTTTGTGGAGTCGACAGATACAATGTTCCATGGTATGCAGGACTCCAAGACAACACTCTGATTCTTGGAGATGTACACCCCCCCAGATGGCCAGATGGTCCTTTCAGGTACACCAGTTGCAGCCCAGCAGCAGCAACAGCAGCAGCAGCAGCAAGGCCTACATCATAGGCCTTTCCAGTAGTCCCGCTGCCCCTATGGGAACGGGAACAGGGACAAAAATAGAAGTGGAACGGATGCGAAGCCCCAGGGACCCAACCAATCTAATCACCCAAGCAATAGTGGTCACCTGTTGTCCCAGAGGCAGAAGTTTTGACCTCTCACCCAAGGGCTGCCACAGCTCCTAGAACCCCCCATTGCCATCATTTCGAAACAGACTGGCCTCCTTCCGACACCGGTGGTCTGAGATAACATTGGACCGATGGATATTGGACACAGTGTCTCATGGTTATGCACTCCAGGTCAGGGCCAGGCCTCCCAAAAAGAAACCACCCCCCTTATTAGCAAGCTGGGGACCCCTCCCACAAGGAGGGGAATGCCTGTAGTTGGAATGTCACAAGCTCCTGGAGCTGGGAGCAATAGAAAAAGTACCTGCAAAGGAAAAGGGGAGGGGTTTTTACTCAAGATACTTCCTGGTCCCAAAGGCCAGCAGGGCCCTCAGGCCCATCTTAGACCTGAGAGTCTTAAACAAGTTCCTATGAAAAATAGAAGTTCCAAATGGTTTCCCTATCTCAGTTCATTCCCTCGTTAGACCAGGGGATTGGTTCACGGCCCTCGACTTAAAGAAAGAAAAAAAAGTTTTGAGTGGTTTTCATATCTCTGATCATTCTCTCATTAGACTGGGGGGGACTGGTTCACAGGCCTTGACTTAAAGGATGCCTTTCCACATCTTGATAAGTGGAAACACAGGAAGTTCCTTCACTTCATGGTGGAAGGAGAGCACTTCCAATTCACAGTCCTCCCCTTCGGACTTTCACTAGCCCTGAGGGTTTTTACAAAGTGCATAGTGGTCCTAGAGGCCCACCTGAGGAAACAAGGGGCCTGAATTTTTTCATACCTGAACAGTTGGCTGATAAGGGGAGATCCAAAGTCCAGGTCTGGTGTAGCATCAGCTCTGTCCAAAGGCAGTGTGACAGGCTAGGCCTCCTCCTAAACCTAGAAAAGTCAAAACTTACTCCCACAAGGAAAATAGAGTTTATAGGGGCACAGCTGGACTTGAAGAGGGCGAGGGCCTCACTCCTCCCATCCAGGTTTCAGTCCATGTCTACCATAAATTCAGAACTGCACTGTGCCCCTACAACATCAAGGTGATGCCTTCAGCTGCTAGGCCACATGTATGTGATAAGGATGGCACATCTTTGTATAAGACTGCTGCAATCATGGCTGGTGGCTGTATTCCACCCCCAATGCCACCCATTAAATTGGGTAGTCACCATCCCAGGGAAGGCACCAGACTCCCTAACAATATGGCAGGACCCAGACTTTGCTTGCAGGGGTGTCCCATTCAAAGCCCAGAATCCCCACTTACCTTGATCATGGATTTGTCGGATTTGTTGGGGAGCCCACATCACGGTAGGACTTTCTACCCAGGGGACATGGTTGCAGGCAGACAGCACTCATCATATAAATGTGAAAGATCTGAGGGTGATACGCCTGGCCTGCAGGGGCTTCTTGGACAAAATAAAATGCAAAACAGTGCAGGTCCTAATGGACAACATAGCAGCCGTGTTTTACCTCAACTGTCAATGGGGAGCCTGCTCACCTGCGCTATGCGCTCCCTGTGGGAACTGGCTCTGAAATACAACTTCCACCCAACAGCTGCCCACCCACCAGGGTGAGCAATTGTCAAGCAGACAAACTCAGAAGATGATTCGTTTTCCAACACGAGTGGTTCTTATACTCAGGGGTAGTGAACCAACTCTTTGGGAAGTGGGGCTGCCCCATATAGACCTCTTTGCAACATGAGTAA
Organism: Podocnemis expansa; assembly: GCA_007922195.1. NCBI lineage: Eukaryota > Metazoa > Chordata > Testudines > Podocnemididae > Podocnemis > Podocnemis expansa. Next base: position 37,012,591 of record ML681964.1, on the reverse strand, counting down.
ACCACAAATTCAGTCCATTCTGTTCACTCGGGGGCAGAGAGAGGGCCTTTTTTTTGGATGCCCTCCTAATCAACTGGAAGGGCCTGCTCCTCTACGCCTTCCTCCCTTCCCCTTGTTAGAGCACAAAGCTCTGGTAGTCCCCGAGTCGGTCCAAGTGGTCCCAAGACACACAAAGACAGAGGAGGTCACAAATGCATATAAGCTTTATTACCTTACAGAGATCTCATGGAGCTAGCTCCCAGAGGGGTACAATACAGTGGGTTTTATAGTACAGTCTACAGAAAAGGGGTAAGGCAGGCACAGAGCCAATCATAATTCAGGGTCGGGGGCTGTATACCTTATATGGCTGGTCACCTCACCTGGGTCAGGGAAGGGTCATTTCCTAATATGGTGCTTCTGGGCCCATGTGACTGACCTGGAGATGGTGAGGACAGGTGAGATGTGACTACCCTGGGTCCCTGAAATGGTGTCTCAGGACCCAAAATGGAGTCTGCTGACTCATGCCCCTTCACCCTGATCCACAGGGTCCTGTTAAAGGTCAAGAAGGATGGGACAGATAATTTTGATAGCCCCAGCTTGGTCGTGGCAACCTTGGTACAGCACACTTCTTGACCTTTCAGTAGCTCCACCTATAACAGTCCTGTTCAGGGCAGACCTGCTTACGCAGAACTCTGGTTGTCTTCGACAGCCAGACCTGAAATCACTACACCCACATGTGGAGACTGCATGGCTCAGCCCTGACAAGCAAATATGCTCTTAAAAGTTCCAACAGGTTCTGATCAAGAATAGGAAGCCCTCCACAAGTGTTTCCTACTGGGCGAAGTGGAAGTGTTTCTCCCTCTGGGCCACTGAAAAAGTCAGCATCTGCCCCAATCCAAGCCGTAATCAATTACAGCCTAACACCTCCCTCTCTCAGGGTGCACCCGGCAGCAATCTCAGCACTCCATAACTCCTTCGATGGGGTGACCCCTTTCTCTCACCCCACAACTGCAAGGTTCTTCCACTTGATTAGGAGGGCATCTCCCAATAAATGAGAACCCAGACCCACTCTGGAGCAGAACTATGGGCATTTGGTATTTTGTGCTGTTGCATATAGATCTGTTGAGGCGAAACACCATTGACAGAAGATCGTATATAGGACCCTCAGATCCATTTCCCACTTGTGGATCTGTAGAAAATTTGCTTAATGTATCTGCAGTAGTATTTAGCAGCTCTGGGGGATATGCTGCTGTTATGTTTATTCTGCGCCTGATGCACCAATCCCAGAGGTGAACCACCTTTGTACATAGTGCGTGTGATCTTGCACTTCCCTAGTGATTGACATAGAACATGTATGTCATGTCATCTATTAGAATCCTGATTGATTTTGTCTGGATCAATGGAAGGAAGTATTTGCATGCATTTTGCACCACTTTTAGCTCTAGAAGAGTTATGTGCAAATTGGTCTCTGATTTGATCATCAACCATGGATTCTGTTGTTGAGTAGGTGTGCTTGCCATCCTATTAGGGAAGCATCTGTTGTGATCATTAATGATGGTATCTCCTGGGAGAAGAGAACTCCCACACACATATTTTTGGGAAGAGTTCACCATTTTCATGTTTCTTTTATTTTGGTTAGAACTGTAAGTGATCTGCTGAGATTGTGACAATGAGGGGGCATAAACAGTTCCATAGGTGTGCCTGTAGGCTTCTCATATGGAGTCTGGTGTGTTTAACCAGATAAGATGTTGAATCCATGTGACCTAGTAATTTCAGATGCATTTTGGTCGGTACCTGTGGTCTATCCATGATCTTCATTATAAGGTTGTTGAGTTTGCTGAATTTTTGATCAGGCAGGATGGCTTTGCCTTGTACTGTGTTGAGCTATGCCTGTTACCAACTTTGCTCACCAACTTGGAGTATGCTCATTTATTAGGGTTACTTCCTCTGGGAAGGGGAGGTTGCAGTTCTGTTAGTGTACTGCTTGTGTCACTTGTGTTTCTATGTGGAGCTCACGTCTCTCTTCTGCAAGTCCCTCCCAATGGAGCCACTCTTGCAGGACCTAAATTTCCCAAGACCGGGTTTCTAAGTGCGTCTGAGCAGACCGTGTCTATCAGCACTCTCAGCTGACCCATTACCTGTCCCTGAACTCAGCAGGATAGGTTACACAGCACTTCTCTGCTGCCACCCTTCTGTGCCATTGTACTGCACCGGACCAGACTTGAATATGCATCTGAGCAGGCTGGGTTAAAACAGCACTTTCAGCTGTCACCATTATATGCCCCTGGACTTCACAGGCTGGGTCACAGCAGCACTTTCAGTTGCCACCCTTACATGCCACAGGTTCAGCATGCTGGTAATCCTTTAATGAGCAAATCTTACAAGGAATTGGGCATCACAGGGATCTTTGGCTAGGTAAAAGAAGCGTTGCTGCAGAGCAATAGAGGGAAGCCAAGAACACGAAGGAAGTCTGGCAATCAGCTTGATTAGAAAAGTTACTTTATTACCAGGTACACAGAATTTATGAATAATTATAAAAGGAGAGAAAAATACCCAAACAGTTAATAACCATACAAAGGGAGAAAAATGATCAAACAGTTACAATATTATCCAGTTTCAATTATAGTATTGGGGAAATTTAGCCCAAGTGGATTACAAAAGATCAGGTTTAGAGAGTTATAGCTGGACTAAGAGGAAAAAGTATGGGGGGTGGGGTTTGTCTCACCACTCAGTGCAGCTCAAAGGTACCCAGGAACCAGGCTGTTCAACTTAGGATCTGGAGTGCTGGAGACAGGCATAACCCCCACCATGACCAGGAAGGAAAAGGTGAAGTCCCAGTGGGCCTGCTGCAGCTTTTGGGTCCAGGCATCAGAACAGATTCAGAACTAACTTTCATTTAGAAATTGGGTGAGATTTTTGTAGGAAAGAAACAATGGTTCAAGGCAGAACACTAGGCTTATTTTGGGGTAAATAATGACTTAAGGAAGTATACCAGAGGTGTTTTGTTTAGGTGGACAATAGGAGCTGATCATTTCTGGTGTTGGGTTGGCATTCCTCTGAGGGAGCTTACAATGCAATCAGACAAATTCAGTATATTGGATATCAATTGAAGATCTATTGACTAGAATTGGTCTGATAACTGCTGACCTGGGTGGGTGCAGACCACTGTTCCCTTTAAGCTGTGCAGCCGCGCGGCCGTGCAGCCCGCCAAGCCCCCTCCCCACGCAGGGAAGGCTGCCGGCCGCACAGGGACAGCAGCCAGAGGCCCTGCTTACAGCTCCTGTGGGGCAGGGAGTTATTAAAACTCCCGCCCACAGAAGCTCTAACAGAGCATGCCCAGAATATCTGAGCATGCTCCGTTAGTGCTTCTCTGGCCCAGGAGCTGTGGCAGGGCCATGCGAGGTAAGCGGGGGGGGGGGCGCCAGGATCGGGCCCGCGCAGGGGATGGGGGGGCCCCGCGCAGCGAGCAACAAGAGTTGCTCAGCTGCCGGTGGGTCTTAGAGGGAACATTGGTGCAGACATGAGTTCATTTGTCTCAGGAGCAGAGATCCCCCATCGTGCAGTACCTCCCTGCTTTGCAAGTTCCAGAATTCAGTGTGACTCCTACCTTGGAACTTGGTTCTCCATTCAGTATGCTAATTCTGGTTCCATCCTTGATGCAAATAAAGTTCGTGCTGTCCATTCAGTGTGCTAATGGCTCACATCTATGTAGATGAGGCTAGAGGAGTTGCTCTAATTCCAGCACCCTTGTTCAAAGGGGTTTTAGGCGTGTCTACCACTTCCTTTCATTGTTTCTGGTTCAAGCAGAGGCTGGAGGGAAAGGTTGGGGGGGGGGAGGGGAAGGCTAGATACTATGCCCTGATTCTCCAAGTACATAGAGCTCCCAAGTAACATGCCCCAATGAATACCAGTTTTTGAACAGGAATCAGTGTGGATTTTTGTGCATTTATTTTCAGGCCAACCACTTTCTGAGTGGGGTATGTTGCTTGTTGTAGTGTTGTTGCCTTTGGGAGACAATCATCTATATAAGAGAGCATCATGTTTTCATAAGCGTCCTGTAACTACCAAAGTGACTTTTGAGAAGACTCTGGGAGAGGTTGATAGGCCAGATGGGAGCACTTTGTACCAGAAATGCTGCTTTCCCAGTGTGAAGGGTGAATGGCAATATAGGAATACACATCCTGTAGGTCAAGAGAAGAGAGCCAATTGCTCTTTGCTAATGCTGGGATTACTCTTGATAGAGTGGCCATCTTGAAGTGTTGACTTCTGATTAATTTGTTGAGTTTTCTTAGGTCTAGGATAAGTCACCATTTGGCTGTTCTCTTCTGTGTCAGGAAATAGTGAGAATAAAAACCCTTCCCTCTGAAATGCATTTGCACTGTTTATATGGCACTGAGTTGTATAAGGTGTTGTACCTCCTGATATGTTTTTTGTGAGAGGGGTTCCTGAAGAGGAACAGGGAAGAGAAATAGATTGGTGGGACAGCTAGTGGTCTAAGGGTTCTCACGGTACACGATGACACAAAGATCCTGGAGTCAGATACACTCGATGCCATTGGTACCAAAGAGGTCTTAGCAGTTGAAAGACGCCTTTTCTTCACCTGTTCTTTCTCTGGAGAACTGACTCAATGCTTTTTAGTTTTCTTATGGCTATACCCCTTGGTGACCATTTTCATAGATAGCCCCATATCAGAGGCTGCTGACAGTGAGCGTTTACTCAGGGAAGACTCTGGAAACAGTTCTGATGTGATCATATGGATTTCTCCATTAACAGGAGTTCAGCTGGTGTTCAGTTTTTGACAGTGTGGGTACTTTTGAGGGATACGTGATTCTTACAGGAACTGAACACACTGTGAATGGCATCAGAGAGCGGAACAGAAAGCCTGCGTATCAGACAGTGTTTGGCTCTTGGGGAACCAGCATACCCAGATTGTTCTCTTAGAAAAATGAGCTTATGTCTTTTTATGCCTAATATATAAGGCAATAAATATAGTAGAAAAAGGCTGAGATTAAACTGAAGGGTATTTTTTTTGTTTGTTTGCTTGCTTACTTTTCTAAAAAAAATATGAAAGAAGGAAGGGGATAGAAGTAATAATTCTGTAAAATATCTAACAAGGCTAAATAACTACTAGAACTTCAAACCATCTAACTGTCTTAGAAGAGGACAGGGCCCCGCCGCAGGCTCCAACTCAAGCCAAGGGCAGTAGAGAAGGAACCGAGGGACAGCTGGTTGCACAGATCTATCTAACTGCCAAAAACAGCATGAGACACCAACAACACTTGTGGAACCCAATCAAGCACTGATACTGCAACTCTCCTATTTCAAGTGCAGGGTGCTCAAGCTCCTAAAGTGGAGCATCCACAGGGATACTCCTCAAAGAAGAAGCACTTGTATTTCTTTAATGCTATTATTCTAAGCTATGGAAGCTATTTTGTTAAATAACAGTGCTTTTTCACTATTTTCTTAAGCTTTTAGCCTTTTGCCTTGAGTCACTTTGCTATGCAGTAAATCCACACAAGTGTGATTTGCTTCCATACTGCTCTGCACTGCCAGCATTTATGAGCCAATTATCAGTACCAGTTAAGTAAACTAAGGCATTCTCACTTCCCATTATCCTTCTCTCATCAAACGATATGATCACCGTTTGAGATCTGCAATTTAGCAGGTCATTAGTGTAATTACACTCTAGTTTGTGCTGCACTGGTGCTAGCTCTACTGAAGTATATATGGCTGAATTAGGATAACCAGAAACATAGGCCTCTGGAGAAATGCAAAGCTTTTACATTGTATTAAAGGCTGGACACGCACAAGTTGATGGGGCAGATGCAATGTATCCAAGGGTGCTGAAGGAACTGGTTGATGTGACTGCAGAGCTATTAGCTTTGAAAATTTGTGGTGATTGGGGAGGTGCCAGATAATTGGAAAAAAAACAAATATAGAACTCATCTTCAAGAAAATGGAAGGAGGAGGGCCCAGGGAACTACAGACCATTCAGTCTCAGCTCCTGGAAAAATCATGGAGCAGATCCACAAGGAATTCATTTTGAGGCACTTGGAAGAGAGTAAGGCAATCACGAATAGCCAGCAGGGTTTCACCAAGGGTGAGCCATGTCTGACTCACCTGATTGCCTTCTATGATGTGATGACTGACTCCGTAGATGTGGGGAAAGAGGTGGATGTCATATATCTTGATGTTAGCAAAGCTTTTGACACAGACTCCCACAGTATTCTTCAGCACAAGTTAAAGAAGTATGGGGTGGATGAATGGACTATAAGGAGGATAGAAAGCTGGTTAGATCATAGGGCTCAACAGGTAAATGATCAATGTCTTGATGTCTAGTTGGCAGCTGGTAACAAGCAGAGTGCCCCAAGGCCCAGCACTGAGGCCAGTTTTGTTCAACATCTTTATTAATGAACTGGAGGATGGAGTGGATTGCACCCCAAGAAAGTCTGCAGATAACACTAAGCTAGGGGGAATGATAGATATGCTAGAGGACTGGGATAGAGTGACCTGGAGAAATTAGAGGATTGGGCCAAAAGAAATCTGATGAGCTTCAATAAGGACAAGTGCAAAGTCCTGTACTTAGGACAGAAAAATCCCATGTACTTCTGCAGACTAGGGATCAACTAGCTAGGCAGCAGTTCTGCAGAAAAGAACCTGGGGGTTACAGTGGACAAGATGCTGGATGTGAGTCAACAGTGTCCCGTTATTGCCAAGACTAACAGCATATTGGACTGAATTAGTAGAAGCATTGCTAGTAGACCAAGGGAAGTGATTATTTCCCTCTATTTGGAAATAGTGAGGCCTCATTTGGAGTACTGTGTCTAGTTTTGGGCTCCCCACTACTAAAAGGATGTGGACAAATTGGACAAAGTCCAGCAGAGGGCAACAAAAATTATTAGGAGGCCACCACACATGGCTTATGCGGAGAGGCTGAGAGAACTAGGCTTGTTCAGCATGCAAAAGAGAAGGATTGGCAGAGGGGGGATTTAATAGCAGGTTCAATACATGAAAGGGGGTTCCAGGTAGGAAGGTACTAGGCTGTTTTCAGTGGTAAGAGATGGCAGAATGAGGAGCAGTGGTCTCAAGTTGCAGTGAGGGAGGTCTTGGTTGAATACTAGGAAAAAGTTTTTCATTAGGAGGGTGACGAAGCACATAAGGGAGGTGGTGGAATCTCCCTCCTTAAGCGTCTTTTAAAGCGTGTCTTGTCAAAGTCATAGCTGGGGTGATATACTTGGGGCTGAGCCTCTTTTGAGCAGGGTTTTGGACTAGATAACCTCCTGAGATCCCTTCTAACCTTAATCTTCTATGATGCTATCAAAAATGTTTCCATACACTTCATGCTTGGGTTTTACTAACTGTAATGTTTTTGTTTTTTTTTAAACTCCTTTTCTATTTGCTGTCACACTCTTAATATATTAACTCTATGTCTGAGCGAAGGAGAGATTGAGAGTGTGTGCGCACGTCTGTCTTTCTAAAGAATATAAAAAAAAAAGGCCTTATAAAATGCAGTCAGCTAGTGACTGCTACTATCCCACACAGGAAATGTAGTACCTAACATAGTCAAGCGTGAAGTCCAGTGTGTCTAATTAAGATAGCCAATACATACCATCCATCAGTGAAGGATAACAGTTTAATTTTTAGAAGGCACTCCAGAAAAGGGAGCCTGAAAATCGGTTTTCAAAATCTCTTTATAGTCAAATATTAGTAAAATGATACTTGAAGCATAAAAAGCTAGAGTATATGTTTTCCTCTGAGAGAAAAAAAAGTAATAACTTAACACAAGCAATTGTGTTAATACATTATTAAGGCCCAGATATTGTTGCTCATAATCATGTTGAATAGTGCCTTACTCCAGAAATAATCCAAAGGATTTTAGTTTCCTGATCTTCAGCATTCATCCCAATTTCTGGCACAAAGTAATTGTGGGGATCCAGTATATTTCCAGCCCCATTTTGGGAAGAGTGTGGTCAGATCTCTGCCTAGTATTCTTTAAGATGGAAGTAGGTGAGCCCCTCTGTTGTGCTGATTAGGTGTCATACTGTCTGTACTATCACTACTGAAGATCAGTTCACATAGGATTAAAATTTAGTCAATATATAATAAGAGTTGCACAATTCTTGAATCCCATTTTGATCCCAAAATCAGAGTTTGAATGTGATTTAAGGGCTTCATAGACCTTGTTTTGCCCATCCCCCTGCCTAATTCATCCACAAGAGATCACAGATGGCTGTGGATGGAGAAGGGGATCCTCTTAAAAAGACATGTTTTTGCACTCTAGTATACACAGATGTCAGGGGAAAGCAGTTCTTGTGAAGTTACAAGCCTCAGAGCTTCAGTTTCACAATGTAGCCAGTCAGGCCACAGTTGGCTGCTCTATAGAAAGGCCAGGTGGTTTGAATTAGTTTAATACCTAGGGAAAAAGCAAGCAGTCAAGCACCTTTGTTATTTAAAATAAATACAGGGATGGGATGGACCTTTGTTCATGTAATAATGTTGTTCTTCAGCACCCACATGGTGTTTGAATAATACTGTTCACTTGATACACACCCTTGTATGTAGGATGAGGCAATTGCTTGGGTTGGTGTATAAAGATCTGATTAGCAAACTATGTAGTGCTATCACTGCCCAGCTGTCTACTATGTTTCTACAAGACACACTGGTAGTGAGGAAAAATCTTGGTGGTGGCACCAGGCTATACCCTCTTAACAAGGAAAATACAAGACGACATTTTGGGATGTGAAATATCCTCATGCTCATCTCTGTGGAAGTTTCACTCTACAGGAGCATGAAAAGATCAGATGTTATAAATACCTTACAGAAGAGCAACCTAACAAAAACACAGTCCACATCCTGCACACTTGGCTAAATGCTTTGATTCCAAGGAGGAAGAGTCAGGAAGATTGTGACCCAGATCACCCTTGGAAAATAAGGCTTCCAGGTATGAGGAATTAGCACCCCTCACTAGGGAGAAATGATTGTTTATGGAGGAGGAGAGAGATTGCTGTCACCTTTGATGATTGTCTTCTCAAGATAAAAAGGCTGCCTCTCGCCCAAGACAAGCAAGGAGTCCTGTTGTACTTAAAGACTAAAGAGTTTCTTTGAAGATATGTGAAGTTCACCCATCTTCGAAGCATCTGATGAAGTGGGATTTTCTTCCACAAAAGCTCATGTGAAACATAAATCTGTTAGTCTTTAAGTGCCACATGACTGCTTGGGTTTTTTGCTGGACTAGACTAACATGGCTACCCCTTTGGAAATTAAGGAGTTTCTGCCTCCAGACTCCTCTCCTCCTTAGTCGCCCTAGAGGAACTCAAAAAGAACAGCAGCCAGCTTCCCTCTGAAGACACTGCAGGCGGGGCCTGTTTTATGTTCTGTCTCTTCAGGTCTATACTGCTTTCCTCAGGCCAGGTGCCATGCCAGCTGTTGCTGCTGAGGGGTTGTTAGGGCCTGGAGCAAGACGAGTGCAAGGAAGCACACAGTACAAGGATACCTTTTTTCCAGAGAATCTCATTTCAGTTGCGTCTCCCTTTTCCTTCATCTCTTCCCTGCTTCTTCCATTTCCCACATACCCTCTCTCCATCTCCCTGGAATTTAGCCTTCCTTTTATTTTCTCCTCAGTTACGTCCCTTGCTCATATGTTTCTTCTCCCACCCACAGACCACCAAACAAGACTGTAAGATGACTGCTACCTTACTTCCTCTTGCCAGAGACAACATCTGAATGGCCAGTAAAGAAATTTCCATTCCAGGCCCAAAATTATTTCTCAAACGTTTGGATTTAAGCTTTGTTCATATTAGTGTTTATGAAAAGTGAATAATAAAAAGGTTGAAACATGCCAAACCAAAATTCAGTTTCTAATCTGTTGAAATTTTCATGGCTAACTTTTTACTATTAATATAGCTCAACATCCAGCAGGTCTTATTCTCCATGGTGATATACCATGTGCACCTTATACAAACATTTACATTTGCAGTGAGTGCACTCAAATCAGAACGGTCACATTTATATCCACTTAGAACACATGTGAATGTCTATGTACAACACAACAAGACAGTGGGAAATCTGCCCAGAGTGTGACAGAAGACTGCAGTTATCTTGACTTTCATGTATGTTTAAACTGACAAGATCATTAATTCTATCCCATTTATATTTATGAGTATGGGCCACTTCCACAGAAACCAGAAAAAGCAGAAGTCAAGAGAAAGTATAACTGAAATAAAACTAGAAGTAAAAGAGGTGCAAACTACTGCAATATAATTACCATCAGTAGTTTGAGCTACCTACTGAAAGACAGCAAGCAGGGAAAGTCCCCTGTGAACTTACTACATTAAATGTACATATATTATTTATTCTACTTTCATATAAAGAACCCAGAGTAGCTCTGCCTCCTTCAGCCCCTCAACTCATTGCCCCTTTCAATCATCACCTCCTGAAGGGAACTCTACAATCTCTCCTGCAAAGAAATCACATAACCCCAGAACTGTGCCTCCTCCCTGAGGGAAACACCTCTCTCCACCCCTACTGATCAGTTAGGCCCCCTCCTCTAAACAAAGGTGAACATACCTCTTCTTTCAAGTGATTGAAGTTGTACTATCCCTGCACAAAGTTTAAATGTGATTAAGGCACCATGATACTCATAGTCCTTCAGCCATCTTATCATTCAAATAACAGCAACTTCAGCTAAATTTTCCAGTTCCGAGCTTCCATTCTGCTCTCTGCCTTCTGCTCAGTCATTTCACAGATTTGCCCACTTTCTCCTTACCCCAATAATACCTTTATTATTAAAATGACCAAATGCACCTACACACAGCAGCCTGAGAGTTTCCTTTATGTTTGGTGTGCTGTAGCATGAAGCAGCAACAGGCCTAGAAGTGCAGTGAGAAGCAGCTGGAGCAAGATCAGTATGCTCAGAAAAAGATGGAGATGGTGCTCAGGTGGCACAGCGACCTGGCTTCAGTCCTGTCTAGGTATAAGAGAGGAGGAGCCAAAATGATCACAAATGGCACCGCAAATGGAAATACAGCAAGGGGTGGAAATGCAAATAGCAAACTAATGGGAGTGCCCCACATAACATGAAGCATATGACAGATATGTAAGGGTCAGCATGTTCGTTTTCAATCCAAGTCATTTTAAAAGTGCACACAACAAACACAGAACTAATAATATAGAAGAACATCACATGAGCTAACTAAAATAATATCTTTAGTTAGCAGGTAAGTTATAAATGTAGAACTTAGGTGCTGAAACAGTGCAATAAAGACAACCAGCATTAAAGCCCTAAGCTTCTATGAAATAATCTCATATTCTCCAGTATGGGATGTGGCTAATGGCCTCAGAAATACAAGTTGCTGTTAGAACTTCATTTCTGTTACTGATTTTATAGTATTTTGTCTTTTCAGCGTAACTATGTACAAAATAAATGAAGATGCAGAAGAATTTAAGTGCCAGGACATTTAAAAGTAATGGTTAATTACTCCTATGTGGATTTTGATGCTTAACGTTAGGCACCCAAATTTAACTATTTTAACTAATACCTGTTTTGCTTGTTTTACAATTTGATTTTTTACATTATTCTTCCTACATTTCTCTCTACATATTCTTCCTAAACTTCTCAATTCAATATTCTGTAGAGTTCAGCAGTCTGTGTTTTTTTTTAAATCCTAGTTAACAAGCACAGCTTATCCATAGGTGAGCCACATCCTTCTCCCCACCATTATACCTATATCAGACCAACAGATGCAAAGTCAAAAAGGTAATTATACTACAATCTCTAATGCCATTTCTACCAACTATTTTAGTTGCCCTGGACACAGGAGCAGGAATGGATAAGCTCTGGCAGTGGCTGCCAATGCCAAGCACTGCAAGTGCAGATTTGAAATAGTTCATTCACAGAACATAGGGAGTGAAGTTTCCAAGGGACTTTCTTTAGAGTGCTTTTATTTTTGACAAAAACAGCAGGGAACCCATTAGTTTTTGTAGGTGTATAAAAAAAGGAGTCTGAATTGGTTAACTAATCCCAACTCGTACAGTTATACCAGATGTCTGCATGTTGGAAACTTAGACAATCAGATGCTTCCTTTCATAATGCGTATTTTATAATATATGTTGATAACTTGAAAATAATTATGCCTTAATGTTGGTTTCTATCAGGGATCTGCCAAATTATAAAATTTGGCTAGTATTGAAATGTTCTTAACCCTACAAACAATATATATGTTTCCATAATGTAAAAAAAAAAAAAAAAAAAAAATTAAAAGAGTTATGTTCAGACCAGGGTTGCCAATCTTGCATTTTAGTGTTTAATGATACGAAGCTCTGAAGTTGATTGCTTTTAGCATACATCACTAAAAAACCATAAATAATACAATAATTTGACAAAAGGATATACTCACATTTTTCTGTATGCAGGAGTTTGGAATTATGCAATAGTTTTAGTTGCAGTTAATTGATCAATCAGGTACTTTGGGTATGTCCAATAATAGAAATGATAAAGTTGTAGTTTTACGACACAAGAAATAATTCAGAAAAATGACAATATGTTTTATTTCTACCCAGTTTTACAGACATTTTCATTTATTTATGGATTTACTGACAATGTTAAAATTATGCATCTTTTTTTACTGTCTGTCCATAAATTTATAGATAGTTGGCAATCCTGGCTCCAACAAACACTGAAACAGCACTAAGAATCTGAAACTTTCCATAAATTCTGGCTTAACTGGGTTTCATTTTCCAAGCTGAGAGAAATGCAAAAAACAAACAGAGCATACAGAGAAACATGCTGGATTTTTAACACTGATTCTCCTGTAAGGTATTATATGTAACATAGGCATGACAGTTGTTTACATATAATCTATAAATTGACAGTAGCTCTATTTTCATATGGTGTAGCTGCCAAATTCTGTGTGGTTCCACGCTCAAAAATCAGCATCACATCAGTAGTGACCAAAAGATGTTGAAAAGGTTATCCATATGATGATCTGTTTATCTATTGAGGCTTATGTGCTGTGATGAAATGAATCTCTGTATTCACACTCTACAGCAGTGGTTTTCCATCAGTGTACAACGGCACACTGGTGTGCTGTGAAATTTTGTACAAAGGCAATGAAACTCAATGTAAACAAACATTGTTATGTCTTAAACTATATTCTCTCCAACTAAAATTACGACTCATAAAACTCATGAAAATTAATCATCAAATTAAAAGAGAGATATCATCTTTCAGTTCTAAAATGTGACCATTCTAAACATGGGTGGCCAGAGGACAAAACTGAGATGAAGTGCAGTTTTATTGTGGTGGATTTGGAACATTAATACATTTGATCTTTCTTTAGCTTGTTGTATGCACTATACTGCAAACCTCTCTAGTAAGACTATAACCATCGTAAATGAAAGTAAATGTGATGTTCATGAGCAATCAGTTCGGCTGAAAAAGTGGGTGCGGCATGGAATTGTATGTCTCATTGAAGTGTGCCATGTTACTGAAAAGGTCAGAAACCACTGCTCTACAGATTACTGTTATACCAAAAAGAGCACCCAAGAGAGCACCCCTTAATAAAAAGAAAAGACTAGCAGTATCTTATTCAGGGGGACAAGGCAGTATGCCATATTTATTGTAAATAAGTAAGGATAGCAAAAAGCACTCACCCCACCCCCCCAAGAAGTTCTGCAACTTGCTATGATATAATTACCAGTCCTTTCATGTGTTGCTTGAGCCAGCCAAGTGGCCAACTAGGCTAGGAACAAGGAGGGAGCCAGGCCTCTGTCGGTTGCGATCTGATTCTCCAAGATGACAGTTGCAGAATGAGACCTAAAGTTTTCATGTTCTCACCCATCTTTTATATTTGCTGGTAAATTTATGGGATTTGCTGTGTCATGTTGCGTCAGGGTTCCTGTGAGATCATTGGTCACCAGTCACTTGCAGACTTGATTGTATTTTGTTCTTTTCTTTCTGGGGTGGCTCCTTCTGTTTGCTTTAATCAGAGATGTCTGCATTGTTCAGCCAGTTAGATGGTACTTATGGTTCATCAGGACAGGCCAGCAATTGAGACTGGCCTCTTCACACACACACCCTTCATTCACACACCTTGTTCACACATTTAAAAGAACATACACAGCATACACCTAAACCAGATTTCATCAAGTATCCAAAATGGAGTACATTGTTTAAGCAGGAGTTCCAAACTGACAATATGGAGTCTTGTTAGACATTGGTTATAATGTCTTTTGCACAGGGTTACAAAATTATTTTACTTTTGATACTGAAGGACAGATACACAACATTAACTATTATATACTTTAAAGATAAATGTAATGCATTATCTGTCTGTCCCCCCACATTATCTGTCTGTGCTCCACAACTGTAATAATCTTTGTGCAAAACATGCCATGTAAAGTGTTGTTGAAAAGCTAATAACTTGCTACTGAATTTTATTATAATGAAATATCTGTAGCAACCTTGTATGTAAGGCTATAAATTCCCTGTATGATGTTATTAGCACATATCCCACATCTCACTGAGCTATCCAGGCAGATGTCAGACAAGTCTGCCCTGAAGAAAGAACTGTGTCTTTGCTTTAATTTGCAGGTAAGCAGTAAATATTATCATCAAACCAAAAGGGGGAAGGGAAAACCCAGAAAGTAACCTGCATGTAAGCATATACAAGTGAAAGAACCCAGCAGGAGACACCCTTCTACATTTAGGCTCCTTATTCTCACTGGGAAATGTTTTTCAAAGGGAGGACTGAAACTACAAAAGGAGGGGAAAATAACCCAGTTACTGCTTCACTTCTCTCCCCTCCCCCATCCACCTCTCTCTTTGTACCTGAGGAGACAAAAGAAACAGAACTGAACTTTAGGGGTGTTTAGTCAATAATGTGTTACAAGCATGTGGTAGGAACTTTACTTTGAATCAAATGCAGTTTGTTAAGCAAGGCATTTGGGAGATTTTTTATCTTTATTCTTCTCATTTCTGATTTTTATTCCTCATAACTTAATTATCATAACATATTACTCTTTTATTCCTCTTAATTTAAAACCTAACAATCTATTCATTAATCAAAATCAATCCAGTGTTGTGAATTGTTTGGTTATGGCAGTAAGCTGTTGTGTAATGTTCCCCTAGGATGAATTTAATGTATCTTGATTGTCCAGGAAAGGGCTAGACAGCACACAACACATATTTTGGGGAAAAATTTGGGACTGGGACTGGGACTGTGCTGGGGTTACCGTGTAAATGGTAACCAAGGTAGCTAGAAGCTAGAGCGTTTCTGGTGTATATAGACTGGTTCAGAGCTACTAGGCCAGAGCTGTCCCTTTACATAGACACTTCTGGATGTGACCTGCCAGCTGGTGTAGGGGCAGAGATAGAAAATTAATTGCATTTACCTTTAAAGTATACGTTAGTTAATGTTGTGTATATGTTCTTCAGCGTCATAAGTAAAATAATTCTGTAACCCTCTGTAACAGACATTATAACCAATGTCCAACAAGACTCCACACTGTTAATTTGGAACTCCTGCTTAAACATTGTACTCCATTTTGCATACTGGATGAAATCTGGTTTAGGCGTACGCTGTGTACATTCATTTAAATGTGTGAACAAAGTGTGTGAATGAAGGGTGTGTGTGCAAAGGGGCCAGTCTCAACTGCCAGCCTGTCCTGATGAAGCACAAGTACCATCTAACGGGCTGAACAATGTGGACATCTCTGATTAAAGCAAACAGAAGGAGCCATCCCAGAAAGAAAAGAACAAAATACAATCAAGCCTGCAAGTGACTGGTGATCAATGATCTCACAGGAACTCTCAGGGAACATGACACAGCAAATCCCATAGACTTACATGAGTAGGGTTACCAGATGTCAGACAAAAGGAGGACACATCCTTCTTTTTACCTTCATGTCCACTGTTCAGCAAGCATTTTAAAAATACATGATTTTGTCTGGCTTTTTACTTACAGGGGTTAAAGTATGCTGGAATGCCTCAGAACACCCTATTTTAGGGGGAAGCATTCCAGGGCCCCCTAAAAACAGAAAAATATTACATTAATAATATATTTCCTCCATGTGTCCTCCAATGTCCTCCTTTTTGTACTTCTCTGTCCTCCTTTCCACGCTTTGGTATCTGGTAACCCTATACATGAGGGCCAGCAAGTATAAAAGATGCATAAGAATATGAAAACTTTGGGGTCTCATTCTGCAACTGTCATCTTGGAGCATCAGACTGCGACTGACAGAGGCCTGGCTCCCTCCTTATGCCCTGCCTACTTGGCCACTAGGCTGGCTCAAGCAACACATGAAAGGACTGGTAATTATATCATACCAAGTTGCAGAACTTCGTGTGTGTGTGTGTGTGTGTGTGTGTGTGTGTGTGTGCGCGCACACGTGCTTTTTGCTATCCTTACTTATTTACAATAAATGTGGCATATTCCCTTGTCCCCCAGAATAAGATCCTGCTAGTCTTTTCTTTTTAAGTACAATATTTATTGGGGAGTGCTCTCCTTGGTGCCCTTTTTCATATAACACTGGTGGCTGTTTGTGAGCAGTCCAGGTTGGCAGCTACAGCAGCAAGGCATTGCAAGGGACTCCAGAGTGCAGGTCAGGAATCATGCAGTCCCTCATTGGTCTGGATTGCATACTGTTATATAACAGATACCAAAACCCATTGCTTTCATCTCAAAAAGTAAAGATTCTGGCTTTGGAATGTTCTGGCAAATTGTCATCAGTTTTGGGCTATGGAAAGTGAAATCATTTCAATACCCAATTCAATGGCTTTAGGCAAAGTATACCTCAGCATATACCTAATGGCTTCTTTACAGCCCCCATGGTCCTTACAGGTGTTATGATTCCTCTGCTTTGCAGAGTTTCAAGCTTCTGGTGCGATGGATTATCTAGTGTCACTGGAAAGTTCCTTTGTAGTAAGCCCACAGGTTCCTCTGCAGACAAGATGTACTCGAATATTTGTAATAATGTCAGCTTCTACTGCCCTTCCTTACATCCATCCAACCGGCTTGCCTGCTCATTGCATTTATGACTTCAGTGGCACAATCAGGTTCTGCACAATCTTAGGCCTTCCCTGTATTAGAAGGTGGTTGGAAGTGTATACAGTATTCTTCTGATGAAGACACAGCCTCTGTTGTCAAAACATTTTTATTCCAGTATAGCTTATACACACTCCCCAAATAATATAAGCTATGCTGGAAAAGGGATGTTTTTCTGGTATAACCGTGTCTACACTAGAGGTTTCTCCAACATAGCTCTATCAATAAGGTGCATAATTTTTTTTCACACCCTTAACTGATATACCAACAAAACTTTTTAAACATAGACATGGCCTACTCCTTTTTACTTTTCTTTTCTTAGTAAGTATCCATTCTTCCTAGCTGTGAAGGTAATCTTGCAAGCGTGAATTAATTGATGTTGCCTTCTCATGTGTAAAAGATCATACCCATGCTGTAGCATCATCGTCTGGTCCAGTGTGGCTGTGCTGAGGCCTGCTTCAGTTTCCCTTTCAATGGGGCAGCAGTGTGTTCACTTAACACATGACTCCACCAACAGCTTCTCCTCCAAATGGAAACAATCTGCCTGACCCTTAAAACTGACTAATTGCTAGGTCAAAAAAGAACAACATTCTGTAAACTAGTGATTTCACTGCTTATGTCTTTATACAAGTTTGTTCAGTGATCAACACAGCAAGAGCCCTGATCTTGCCTGGGGCCTCTAGGCTCTCCAAGCCGTTTATTTTTTTAGTTTACACATAGGGTTGCATCCTCTTCCGAGATGTGGATGAGGTCCCATGATCTGGGTCATGTATCTCTGAATAAATAAAAACAATATGACTGTCTGCAAACAAGAGATTTAAATATATATATACACACCTTAGGAAAACTGGTACCATAGTACGAGTGTTTGCTGCAGCCCCTGCCAGATTCTCTGAATCTATGAATCCTGCTGAACACTACTATGTAACCAAAGAACATACCTATGTCAGCAGACTGACACAGTCATTAGCATAATTGACAACCTGTACCTGCAGGTTGACACAGTGATCAGTATCACTCAAAAGGCTCCTCCTCCGGACTGGCACTGCAATATCATCAGCAAGTGTCAAAGGGTTCTCAGGTGCCAAACAGGGCTTTACAGCTGATACATGCAATTACTGTAACTTTCAAGTGTTGGCCTCCAGGACCTGGCAGTAGGACTGACAACTGCCTTGCATATTTGGAATATATTTGACCATCAAGAGACCACACGTATGCTATGGCACTGCTATTTTTGGCAAACATGTTCTTGTCATTAACTCTCAACAGTCTCCATATCCAGATCATAGTGGGGCTCATATTTACTTTTCTTGCAGCTAAGGAATCTTAAGCCCAAAGCTGAGACAGGGGACACACGGGGCTCCTCCCGGCTGGGGAAAGGCAGGGCTGCCTGCGCTGTCCCACATGCTCGCTGCGCTGGTGGGGTGGGGTGGGGGGGCACTGCACCCCTGCCCACTAGCGCAGTTTAGAGGGAACATTGCACAGCTCCTATATAACACGGAAGACTGACAAATGCATAACAAGAAACCAGATTGGATTGCCTTTGTGTTAGTATTGTTAAAATAAATGTTATGTTAATGTGTTTAGACTTTACAAAATGCTTGTTGGATGCTGCATGGATTAATCTTATTTATGATATCTGTACCCCATGAAATTAAGTTATATTAAGTGTTTGCATCCTTATACACAATTAAAAAGGTTAAGTCAAACAACAGGAAAGGAGCATCAATTAATGTAGAAATTATCAGTCTGGCTTCCTACAGGAAGTGTTAAATCCTGCCCTCCAAGAAGGCCTTCTGAAACCAAACAAGCCATTGTCAAACATCATAGAACAAAGACTTTTTGATTGATTCCCTGGGGGCAGGGAAGGCTGGTCCAGAGGCAGGGTGGGAGAGCAGAGCCTGGACTCTGAGCCAGCCGTGGCGGGCCCAGAGGAGATATGTGAGCGTGGGCCATGAACAGCCCCACCCCACTTCCACCTAGGAATGGCCCTGCCTATAAGCTATGTTACTTGAACTCTGAGGAGCAAAGATACCTAAACATAAAAGTAAGAGCTTCCCAGTGCTTGGCCTACTGGCATATTTAATCCACTTCTCTTTGGAAGCTAAGACTGTGTGTGTGTTACATTACCTGCTTTAACCTTGTAACTAACTCTCACTTCTTTTCTTAACAGTCCTGTGGTGCTTTTAAAGATTAACAAATTTATTTATCACATGAGGTTTTGTGTGAGAAAATCCCACTTTGTCAGGACTTGAAGGTTGACAACTTACAAAATGGGAGGAAAATAAATACAGAAGTATACGTCAAAGGATCAGGTCGGACTGCTAAAGCAAATCAATGCAGTTGTTTAGATTCAGACAGTGGAGAACACTATTTAGAGAGGTGAGGTCAAATCCCCTGTTATAATAAGAAAAAACCCAAGATCTCTATTTAACCCTAAGGCAACAGTGTCAAATCTGCATATGAGTGCCAATTCTTCAGTTTCTCTTAGAAGCTTTGATTTGTAATCCATTTGTTTAAGTATGTCTATTAACAAATCATCAATGGAGTGAGCAGGGAGATTGAAGTGTTCCTCTACTGGTTTATTAATGTTATTATTTCTGATGTCAGACTTGCATACATTTATTCTTTCGCATAGAGACTGTCCTGTTTGTCCAATGTGTAAGGCAGGGATGGGGGCACTTCTGACACATGATGGTATAAATCAAATTGGTGGATGATCTGGTGAGTATCTGTTTAAGATTGGAGGGGTGTCTGTAAGCAAGGAGAGGTCTGTCACCCAAGGCCTGAGAGAGTGAGGAATCATCTTGTTGAATAGGCTGTAGGTCCTTGATGATGTGCTGCAGAGGTTTGACTTGGAGGTTGTAGGTGATGACCAGTGGTATTCTCTTGTTTTCTCTCACATCAGAAATAATGTAATTCAAAAAACAATAGGAGAATGCCTCGATCTTCCTGATCACTCCATTAATGATCTGTTAATAGCTGTACTTCAGCAAATGGATAACAAATCAAAGCTTCAAACTGCAGAATTGGAATTCATACACAGACTTGACACCATCACCTTAGGGTTATAGGGGCACTACGTTTTTTCCCCCCATTACAACAGGTAATTTTTTTTCCATTTTCTCCCCCACCTTTCTCCTCCACTGCTTGAATTTAAACAACTGCACTAATTTGCGGTAACAGTCTGATCTGATCCTATGACTTACACTTTCCTGGATTTATTTTCCTCCTGTTCATCTGTACTCCATCTTCAAGCACCTGAAGAACTGGGATTTTCTCCCACAAAAAGCTCATGCCATAAATAAATTTGTTAGTCTTTAAAAGAGCCACTAGACTCCTTGTTTGTTTTGCTGAACTAGACTAACATGGCTATCCCTTTGGAATTTGAAGCTGTTGTAAGACAGATCAAACTGATACCAGAAAATTATGACCAGTGTGTTGCATGCTGTCTTGAAGAAGTATATGCCACTAGGCTAATGTGTGAGGACTAACATCTGAGTTACTAGACTGCGATGCCAAATACAAGCAGGAGTTCAAAGCAGACCCATTCATTGAGGATACCATCACCTCTGGCAAAGAACTGATCTCTGAACTAAAAGGAGGAAGAAGTCAAGGATGATTCTCACTGCAAGCATGAACAGGACCCACAACAGCAGGACAGCATGGATTACTAACCAAAAGTTTAATAATATCCAAAGAAAGACAGGACAACTCTACAACATTGCTGCAGATGAGGTCACACACTGATCCCTAGAAAATGGCAGGGCACCAAACAAACCAACCAAGATATGGCTTACGCATCAAGAAGACCAGAAGACACACAATTTTGGGGCACAGTATACAATGACAAAATTAATTTCCTGAATTAACAGCTTTGAGAATGGCAAAGCTGCCAATCTAGATGACATTTATAATGAACAAATCAATACTTTGGACATGCTCAACATTTAGCTTTTTTCTAAAATGTAACAAGGTTTACTGATCATGAAAAAGTGCTCTGGTATTTCAAGATATCAGAGCACTTTTTTGAAAACGCTAAACCCGTCAGCTTTTTTAAAATAAAAAGCCTTTTTCGAGGTAGCTTTTTCAAAAGAAGCCATCCCTGGACACAGCGACACAGCAAAGGCTTTTTTTTTTTTTTTTTTTTTTTGAGAAAGCCTCCCTATCTCTTCCATTGCCTTGCTTTTTTTCGAAAAAGAAAGTCCAGTGTAGACTGTCTTTCTCAGAAAAAAAAAGCTGCAGTATTTCGGGACAACGGACTGTTGTCCCAAAATAGCATTTTTCAAAAAAAATTTTTCAAGATAATTATTTCAAAATACTTATCCTGAAAAAAGTTTTTTCAAAAACGTTGGGCAATGTAGATGTGCCTTTCATCATTGACATGAACAATCAACCAGTTCATCTTGGCACAAGAAGTTTTATCTATGCCAATGACCTGTGCATCACTGTGCAAGCCTAGAACTTTGCCCAGATCAATCTAATCCTAAGATTGGTGATCTTTGGCTCCCTTTTTATTAAGCCAAGAACCAACTGTGTACCAGCCCAGCCAAAACGTTAAAGTGAATCTCCTCCACACCTGGAATCATGAGGCCAACAGATAATTCAACATCATCTGGAATGCAATATCATTTGCCCATTGCTAGAATGCTGTTTACTTTGAAACAATGCTAGATCCCGCTCTCTGTTTAAGGTACCTCTAGAGAAGGCAAACGGAGAAGTTAGCACATGGAACAACATACTCAGGAAGCTTCCAAATTCAAAAGGGAGAACCAATCCAGCAACACTAAAAGCCACCCCACTTTGCTATTCAATAGTCAAATATGTTTGTCTGAGTAGAAAAGACTGGCTTGTGCAAAGAAGCTGGACCCCACACTGACTGTTAAAGTTTTTGTTACATTGAGAAGTTGGATTTCATACGGACTGTACCTTGCACCTAAAATACATATATACTTATACTCAGTTACAGGCCATTACACCCACTAATCATGAGGTAAACTTGAAAGCAGCATGTGCATATATTCAATAGTGATCAATTTAAAAGCTGGAGTTAAAGTCCTGCCCAAGATATTCTACTGTGTGAAAACAACAACTGATGAAAGGTGATGGTGGCCCACCCAGAGCTTTACACTAGAAATCGTAGGTGAAGGGCCAAGGCCTTAAAAGGCAAGCATAACAACAAGATAAGAAAGAAAGGCCTTAAAAGATGAACATAACAGCAGAATGGATGATGCAATGGAATTTGCTATAAAGGATGATGTAAAACACCTGTGCTTTGGAGTCTAACATCAAACCAGAGCTCCGACTTGGAAGAGGTGTGCAGTGCCAGTTCCCCACTCCTCGAGAATGGATTGGATCATGACTGGCCATTGGGACTTCATCCTATCTTTGGACGCTGGTGTAGTAAAACCTGCAGACAGACAGTATGCAAGGTTATTAGAAATAAAGTTCAAAAAAGAGGAAAGATGCAGGCGAAGTGCCCCCAATGGATTAACGCTAAAGCCCCATCCTCTGTTAGAAAGGAGATTATTTCATTTGGGATTTGTCAGAGAGTGCAGGGTGAACAAGGGTGCAGTAGACTGTAAGATAATGATTGACACATTGGGAGAAGTGTTTGAGAAATATGTACAGTTATACAAGCCTAATGCCCTGAAAAAGAAAGCAGCCACGGTGTGGTTGCTATGGCAGGCTACAAAGAAGGCTTGTGTGGAGTTACAAGTTCTGCAACAGAAATTTAAAATTTGCCAGGAAAGTGTCCAGTGTATTTACAGAGTACTTGGCCTTTTTAACCTCCTTCCCAAAGGGGGACCCTATTATTGGCTGAACAGGGAGATTCCTCAAGTTCTTGGTTAGGGCAACTTAAAGTGCCTTTCACATCACCAGGGTGACACAAAAAGGGTTTAGAACAGCCTAGGAAATGTCCTCATTCTCTTTTTAAAAAATGGAATTTATATTTGTAATCTGTGAATGGTTTGTCTACAACAGCTGGCATGCCATTTAGACAGACTTTCTACAATTAAGAGTGCAGTCCATGGGTCACAGTTGCAATGTATTTCTATTGCTATCACAATTAAAAAGTGGGTAAAACTGATCCAGGGCGCCCATCAAATAGATTCTTCCATAAACTTGGACTAAATAATCCACAAGGATTATTTAACAACCAATCAATGGAATTAATTGTAAAATTTACAGTTTTTGATAGGGGCATTTATACTTCATTGATGTTTATGTACCATGACCTATTTTGGCAAGTAAGAGATCTGTGAAATAGAGCAACAGGAAGTCCATGATTTTTCAGTTTATTTAAATCAGATTTGCTACTAAATAATATCTGTTTCACTCAGCATTCTTATTGTTTAGCAAATGTTTGCTTCTCATAGTATTGTTTGTTACATACACCAGATAAGATAGGAATTCACTATGTGTTGCAAAATTGTATTAGCTTTGTCTTCAGCACTGGGGTTAAAAGGTATAGACTGGATCTTGGTGTTCATTTTTTGCTATTCTAACAAATCAGCCATTTGGAACTTCATGGTTGCAACTATTTGACATACCATGGCCACTTTGTGATAGAGGAGATAAAACTCAGATTCTCTTTCTCCAAAAATCATTGGCTTCTGCCTTTCGAGCTAGTATAAGCAGTTCTGATTCCATCAAATGAAGGGGTCATTACCTCACCACTACTCCGTACAAGACTAAACTCTTTGAGTATAGTCCTTTAAAATACGTTAGCACACACCTCAATGGACTTTGATCCTGACTAGGGCCTCTGGGCACCACCATTATATGAATAATAATAGAAAGTTGGTTGTTACAATATTAAGCAATGACCATTTTAATTATATATGTGCTGCATTGATTCCTAGCATACAGGATTTGCACTGTTCCTGTCCTCCCTAGATAAAGTTTTGCAAACTTTCGGGAGTAAAACAAATGTTTATGTAAACAACAACAAGCGATAGCATCTGTTCTAGCAAGTCTCTATATATACAACTCATGTATTTTATTGGATTTAGTGCTTCAGTGCCACACACTTTCAGAAAATGCCAGATATAGTATGAGGCAAGCACTCTGCAGATCTGACTTACTGACATTATATTAATTCTTCATGGAGTGCTTGCTCATGTTGATTCCATTGTAGATGTGTGCACGACATGCATGGTTACTGGAACTTTCTTCCCTTTAGCAGTAGGGCCAGCTCCAGCACCCTCTGGTGCCGCATGTTTATTCTGTGGTATAAGAGGGACCATAGGAGGGGTATGTGATACCACACAATCTCTCTCTCTCTGTTAGGGAGAGAGTGTGGCCCTGCTGAATGCAAGCCATGGGCTGGATGGAAGAGGTTCGTGGGCTGCATTCGGCCTGTGGGCTGCACTTTTGACACCCCTGGTTTAGTGTAAATAGTTAGTGAGGGCTTTTGCCCACAGAGCATGCACTGACCCCTGGAGTTTAAATGCTCTGTGGCATGTAGCAATCCATTCCCACTGAGCAACCCCTATGATAACTGCTTTAAGTGTCTGAGGGAGATGCACAGAAAAGGTAAGTGTGGTATTTGCACAGGGTTCAAGCCTGAGATGAAAAAGGATAGAGGAATTAGCTGGAAGGCATTACTTCTAGAAGCCATGTTGAGTTTGGTCTTGGAACCAACCTGAACAGCCTCAGTGACAAGTGCAACAGTTTTGGTGACCATGGCACTGATCACCTCACAGCACCATGTGTCATACCAAAGTTAGAGCATAAGAAGAAGCACTGTGCCAAGAGAAGTTGTTTTTGCACATGGCTTAAATGATAGCTGTAATTCACCTCCATAAATTGTTCTCTTAAGGAAGAGCCATTTGATTTTTACTAGCATCTTCCAAATTCTCAGCCAACGTGTGGTACAAAAACATGGTGGCTGTGGTCTTTCTCAAGAGACCCACAACAATGGAAAGAATGTGATTAACCAGAAAACATCTACATCTAGAAACAGAGCAAAGGCAGGGGCATAAAAAGACTCAGACCACCAGAAAATCTGGATTTACAAACCAAAGATCTTGCAAAAGCACGGAAGCAGTGAAAGCAAAAACTGATTCTGTATACAGCGCTGACTGTGGGAGATAAAGATAAAAGAACAACAGTAAAGCTTCTGTACTATCTCACTGGGCAACACAAATGAGATGCTATTGCCAAAACACTGGAACAGCTAATCAAGGTACTTGAAGGGTAGTACTATGGCACTAGACAGAATGAGATTGTAGAGATACTAGGTTTGTTTTTTTTAATGGAAACCAAGAAACAGAATAGGAAATAGATACTTACCTTAAACATATGGCATCTACATGTAACTTTGGAGATATAAATGAATCACTAACTAGAGACAGAACAGTTTGTGGAGCATGTGATTCCAGCACAATTGAGATCATTAAAAGAAATACATCTAACCCTTGAGAAATACCTCCAAAAAGCAAAAGGCAGCTGAACTGTTAAGGGAAGAAAGCAAAACAATGACCAATATTAGTGCAGGAAAAATGCATAGTTTTGAGCTTAAGGAATCAGGACAGATTAACTGAGACTGCAGACTCCCTGTTCCAATGTGTATGCTTTGGAAAACAGCACCAGAAGCAGAAAGAAAAATGTCCACCTATAGGTAACTGTGCAAAAGCTATGGAAAACAAACCACTTTATATCCTAATATTAAATGTACTCCAATTTAAAAAAAAGTAGTTCCTGCAGTGATTGAGGACGAGTTGGTTGCTCACCTGTTATAAACTCTGTTCTTCGAGATGTGTGTCCTGTGATGCTCCATCTTAGGTGCGGCAGCATCCCAGCACTGATCAAAGGAGTTTTCACAGCAGTGCGCCCGGGGTGTTGCTTGCGCAGAAGGTGGCTCACAACAGCCTCAGTGCAGCTTCGACGCGAGCGCACCCCACTCCTCTCAGTTCCCTTTTAACTGTAGCTATTATCTGCAATGAAAAATATATAGACAAGAGGCGAGGAGGGAGGGTGGAGGAGTGTCATAGGACACACATCTCGAAGGACAGAGTTTACTACAAGTGAGCAACAATCTCTTCTTCTTCGAGCGCTGTCCTGTGATGCTGCACCTTAGATGACTGTCCAGCAGTTGTTCACAGAGGCGGTGGGTTGTCTTGTAATGTTGAAAGTATCTGTGTCCCCATGTTCGCATCATTAGCAGCAGCTATGTCTAATGCATAGTATGTCATGAAGGTATGACATGTAGACCAGGTGGCTGCTTTGCAAATGTCCTCAATATGGGCGTTTTTCAAAAAGGCTGTGGTTGATACCATGGCTCTGGTTGAGTGTGTGCAAATACCGTCAGGAATTTGATGGTTGTTGAGGTCGTAGGATGTGTGGATGCATTCTTTTATCCATTTGGACAATCTTTGGTTTGATATAGCTGAACCTTTTTACCGTTCTGCAAATGACACAAATAGCCTGTTTGATTTCTTAAACTGTTTAGTTCTGTCCAGGTAAAAGGCGAGCAATCTCCTTACATCTAAAGTATGTAGAGATGTTTCTTGGGGAGTATTATGTGGTTTGGGGTAGAAGGTAGGGAGATGCATGGATTGGTTTACGTGAAAGTCAGAAACCATTTTAAGTAAGAATTTGGGATCTGGACATAAGGAAACCTTGTCTTTGTGAAAAGTTGCATAAGGAGGGTCATATCTGAGCACGTTTATCTCTTCGACCCTTCTTGCAGACATATTGGCTACCAAGAATGAAACTTTCATGGAGATGGAGGAATAAACAAGTTGCTAACAGCTCAAACGACTCTTTTGTTAAGGCTTGAAGGATTATGTTAAGGTTCAGGGGAATTGTAGTATGCTGAATAAGTTTGTAACTCTTCAAAGCATCTGACAAAGTGGGATATTCTCCCATGAAAGCTCATGTGATAAATAAATCTGTTAGTCTTTAAGTGCCACAAGACTCCTTGCTTTTTTTGCTTTACTAGACTAACATGGTTGCCCCTTTGGAATTTAACTGTTGGGTGATTAAATAGGGAAGAATCATTTAGGTGACCATGAAAGGCTGAGATTGCTGGTAAGTGTACTCAAATAGAACTATTCAGTAGTGAGGAATGCTTTAAATGTAAGAGATAATTTAAAATGTGTGGAATTGATGCTTGATCAGGAGCAATCTTGTTACTAGCACACCAGTGAGAGAATCTGAAGTTAAGTTTATGGGCTTGAATTGCCAAGCTTGGCTCTGGAACTGTTCCGAATAAATTCTTTTCAAAAGGATTTCTCGGACCCCACCAGTTCGTCCCCACGGGCGTCTATCAACCCTTGTGCCCTTAACTCCTTTGTGAGGGGTTACCAATAAATCAGACCACACCAAGGTATAACTTAACCAGAAAACAGTTTATTATACCTAACAGAGATAAGCTAAAGCAATAAAGGAAAACTATTACTGTAATCAAGGCAGGCAAGACAAGCAATGGAAAAGTGAGGGAATAGCAACTGAAGCTGCTGTCAATGACAGCCCATACAGGCTATAGAACCACCCCCACTCCCAGGCTGGGTAAGCACCCTGCCTCACCGTAAAGGCTCCCAAATTGGGGATTCAACAACTTTACGGTTGTCTTCGCCTCCTGGCGCTGGACTCGACCTCCGGACTGCTACAGGAACCTCCAGACTTGGGACGTCTGCTTCTGGGCCTCTTGTGGCCAGTCCTGTATTGTACAGTCCTTTCACCCCCTTAACAGAGTCCTGGATCCTCTTCGGGGATTTCCTCAGGTCTTCTGCGCCTCTGGTCCGCTTCGGCCGCTTCGGGGGCCTAAATCCTCGCCGCACGCCGAGCCTGCGTGCCGGATCAATCCCCTCCGTGCACCGATCTGTGCACCGGGCCTCCCGGTCCTGGACCCACGCCGTGCACCGAACCTGTGCACCGAGTCCTCTGGTTCACGCCGTGCACCGGACCTGTGCACCAAACCCTCTGGAACCTCACCGTGCGTCGAACTCACGCACCGAGTCTTCGAGCCCTCGATGGTAGTCCCTCAGACGCCTCGATGGTCCAGCTCTTCCAGGCAGGAACCGTGACTGAGTGCAAGAAACAAACCCAGCACACGGAACCCTCTCCAAGGGGTGCAATACCCCTTAAATTCGCAGGGCCCCAGCCAATCAAAGCTCGCCCTCTTCGCGCCGAAAAGCCTTAGGCCAATCAGTTTAAAGGTAGCTCCGAACCTTCTAGGCTCCTGTGCGCACGGCCCTCTAGTCTGTTCCACACGGCCCTCAAGTTTTGTGCACACAGCCCACAAATCCAATATGGCAGCCCCCATAGTCCAAGGGCTGTTGCCGGGCAGGCTTCACAGCCCCGGCGACCGGCTGGCAGTGGCTTTCCAGGCTGTCACTAGGCAGATTTCACAGCCTCTTCAAGTGTCGCCCACTGCTGGGTTGGAGCATACCTAAACATACACTTCTAATTATAACAAAACATAGGTATAAAATTTACCCCAACAGAACCATTTTTAAAATTTAGCTTCACATTAGCAATCATCCAGCCATCTGGCACAAAAGCTAACTTAATGGTAAGTTATAAGTTCTGCAACTTCACTTTGAGTTCCTACCAAACTCTTGGATGAATGACATCTGGCCCTGGTGACCTTTACTGATTAATATATGAATTTATTGCAAAACCTCCTCTAATGACACCTCCATTTGGGACAGTTCCTCAGATTTGTCACCTAAAGAGAATGGCTCAGGTATGAGTAAAAACAATGAGAGTCCTGTGGCACCTTATAGACTAACAGATTTCTTTGGGCATAAGCTTTTTCAATGCACTTCATCAAATGCATGAAGTGGAAACTACAACTGAGAGGTATATATACACATGCCAGGGTGGAGGAGGGCGTGTGTTAGCAAAGACAGTTCAGAACAGATGGGGCCCATTCATCAAAGTGAGAGAATGTGCGAACAGATCAATTACTTTTTGTAATGTGTTAAAAATGGTAACCTCAGCAAATTTCAGCTATGAGTAATTCCCTCACATCCTCAGCCACCAAAACCATGTAAAAACTGTTACTTGGAGGACTATATTACATTAGGTCCCATAGCTGCACAGTGTGTAAACTTTTTTAGAATTCCACATAACTCCTCCATCTCTCTTTCTATTTGTGCCATTACTCTTTGAAAATGGCTTGGTTCAGGTGTCCTTATCTCTCTTTCACTATCTCTGTCTCCTTCACAATCCTATGAGGGCTGAGTGAGTCACCCACCTTCCCGGTCCTGGCAGGAACAGATCTAGATTTAAATGCAGGTGTCACTAAAACCTGGCTCTCAGTGGAAGGAAGTGGTTGTGGTGCAGTGGCCCATAGGAATGCCTCCCCAGATGACAAACAGTCAGAGTCATTCTATGCATCTCTGTCCCGGTCCTCTCAAGTTCTGTCCTTTAGTTTTGCAAGGGCTACCTTTTTCCGCATCTGTCCTCATGTACCAGGTGCTATAAAAGTACCTGGATTCTGCTGTTGTCCTGCCAAATTTATTACTGGGGACGGCTTTTCTCTTTTTTGTAAGTTTTCAGCAGCTGTCTCTAGAGCTGTATTTTCCTGCTTTAACTGCTTGATCATATCATGTGTTTGAACAGCTTGCCACCCTGCTGGCAAAGGTTGGTTCTTCCAGTGTTTGGCCATTTGAGTTGCCTCCTCCAACTCATTCATCATTTTTATAACTACTTCGGACACTTTAAAAGTGTGTTCCTTTAACTGTCTAATCTAGGTGTCTCAAACTCGCGGCCTGAATTACCTCCTGCAACTTGTGACAATCCCCAAAAATCCAGCAGCTCCCAACCCCTTCGCCCCACGGGTCACTTTTGACCCGTGGGGGTTTTGAAGTGCTGAGCTCCTTTGCTGCCTGGGAGCTCGGCACTAGTATTACTTTTGGGGTGCCCAGCTCAGCTCTCCTGGTATCTGCTCCGCTTTCTCCCAATGTTCACTGCTTCCAAATATGTGCCGCAGCAGTGGGGAGGAGGTGGAAGGCAGCGCTGGGCCCATATTGCTACCTCCTGCCCCTGCCACACCACTGCCTCCCGCCTCCTCCCCGCTGCTCTGGCACAGAGCCTGAAGCAGCACGCGTTGGGGCGGGGGGAAAGGGAGAGCTGAGCCGGGCACCACTTTTTGCTGGTTAGCCCGGGTTCCTCACATGGGGGGCAGGAGGAGAGGCCCAGGAAAGGGGCAGGCCTCTCCACCTGCCCGCCATGCCATGGCTTCACAGATACCTATCCATTTGCCCCCACTGTCCTTTTTAAACTCTGATGGACCACCTTTACTTGGTACCAAGTGCACCTGTAATTCATCAAATTCTGCAGGTATCTGAAAGAAGAGGAAAAGAGAGTTTCCTAGCCTTGGGTTTTCTGTCATATTAGATTGTGATTCCAGAGGACAGCTCATTTACGCACCAGATCAGAGGTCAGGGTTACCAGCATGGTATGCGGGGTGGAAGGTGTTCTTATTAATGTTGTTATGCATCTGACATGGATGTCTGTTTGACTGTATGTGTGAATCTCTGAGTGTGTTCCCTCAGAATTAGCCCCTGCTCAGATCTCTGCTGGGGACTCAGTTAACCCAATGATCTGGAGCCTAGCTTGGATCTTTATCAGGAACTGAGTTAGCCTAGTCATCCTAAGCCGAGGTGTTCCTTTGGTGAATGCTTTGGGTTACCTTTGGCTCAGGTCTCTGGTGAGGACCAAAGTTATCTCATTGACCTTAAGCCTAGGCATACCCTACTTGCAAGAGATAAATTGAGGCAATACTCATAATTGAAGAAACCAACATGACTACGGATCCTTGTAGAAATGAAGGTGCCAGGTTAGGCTTTCAACATAGCACAATGGCAAATGACTTATCTCAACTGATCTGCGGGGAGCATCCATGCTCTCAGTGCAACAGAACAGCTTACGTGACGGCAGGACTCTGTGTCATCCCCTTTAACTACATGAAATCTTGGCTCCAGGGCTCTTCTTCTTATACCCTACTTGAATTTACTGTGACTCAGCCCCCCTTGGGATCCAAATTTACCTCGATTTATCCAAGTACCCATTTTTTGATGCCACCCATTAGTTTATAGAGCCATGCATCACTGGACATCTCCATCCATCAAAGTATCAAGTTTGACCAAAAAATCACCTTTACCTCCTTGGCACTAGGCCAACCCGACACCTCCCACCTTTCAGGTACTTGTCCACTCTTACTGTAGTTGCAGCTGACTTTTTGCCAACTTCTGTGATGTCAGACTTCTTTAGTCTAACTCCTGTCAACTTGACCATTCATCCAGCTCAGGCCTACTCTTTTGATTTGTTTTGTTAAGCCTTAAGCCTCAGTCCTGACCATTTCTGCATGTCTTTTCCATTTTATGTTTTTTACTTTCTTCTACAGTCATAGAAACCCAAGAGTCAAATTTTGGAGTCTATTTCTGTCATAGATTTCTGTGCATGTTGGCACATAAATTGAAAGAAAACAAAATGCGTTTTTGTGGAGACAACTCAAAGTAGTGACCTATATCTTCTCAAATGCCGTTTGCCAGGGGCGTCGCTGGGGCGGGGGAAGACCCGGGCCACGGGCACAGCCCCGCCCCTGGAGGGCAGGCTCCACCCCCAGCCCTGCCGCGGAGGGCAGGCCCCGCCCCCAGCCAAAAGGCCACACCCCCGGCCCGGGATGGGGCCAGGGGGAGGCCGCAGTGCCACCACCGCCGCCAGCTGGGCCGCGCTCCTGTGCGGAGTGGCTCAGCCTAGCCTGGCCCGGCCTGGTGCGGCCGGGCCTGCGGCCGCGGCCCTGGATCCCTGGCCGGGGACGGGGCTGCCGCGGCCGCAGCCAGGCCCCGGATCCCCAGCGGGAGACGGGGCCGCTGTAGCCGCAGGCTGCTGGCTGGGTCCTGGATCCCCAGCAGGGGACGGGGCCGCCGCGGGCAGCCAGCCAGGCCCCGGATCCCTGGACTGGCCACGGGTGGCTGCGGCGACCCCGTCCCCGGCCGGGGATCCGGGACCTGGCCAGCAGCCCGCGGCTGCAGCGGCCCCATCCGCTGCTGGGGATCCAGGGCCTGGCTGCGGCCACGGCAGCCCCGTCCCCGGCCGGGGATCCAGGGCTGCGGCCATGGGCCCGGCCTCCAGCGGCCGCACCAGGCCAGGCTAGGCTGAGCCGCGCCGCACAGCAGAGCAGGCTAGCTGGCGGCAGCGGCGTGGCCACCCCCTGGCCCTATCCCAGGCCAGGGGGCGGGGCCTGCCGGGCGGCCAGAGAGGCCCCGGATCCCTGGCCGGAGACGCGGCCGCCATGGCAGCTGACCGCCAGGGATCGGGCCCCAGATGCCCGGCCCAATTGGGCCGGAGACCCGGGGCACCGGCGTTGGGACCCAGGGCACGTGCCCCGTGTGCCCAGCGCTAGCGACGCCATTGCCGTTTGCCAACCACACGAACAAAACTGAAATGTTGTTATCCTGGAAAAATCCTTTATCTGCCCTCTCTTCAGCACTTTTCCATGCAACTTGAATTTGGCTTTAACATTTAAAATAATGTTTCAAATATTGATCAGCTAAATGAAAGTCATCAAAATTA
The DNA here is from genome assembly GCA_007922195.1 of Podocnemis expansa. Taxonomy (NCBI): domain Eukaryota; kingdom Metazoa; phylum Chordata; order Testudines; family Podocnemididae; genus Podocnemis; species Podocnemis expansa. The sequence goes on along the minus strand of ML681964.1, from coordinate 36,980,033 downwards.
TTTGCATACAGTCATTTATTACAGCAAAGATGCTGTCATGGATACAAAGATGTCGACATAACAGGCAACACTAGGAGCTATGAAGTAATTTTCTACTTTGGATTGGCATTTTTGTGATGAAATTCAAAGGTAAAGGAGGTGGAGATATTCCAGTCACAGATACAGTTCTCTAAACTCCTTTCAAGTGTAACAAATCACTGCTGTATGAATCTCTCAGCAATACTAAAGTAGGAACAGAACAGTATGCTACTGCAGTTTCCCAATGGGTGTACCGTCAGGTTTGAGCAGATGTGCCTCACAGTTTTTTGAAAAAGTACTCAAGGAGCTCCTGATTGGCTCATTGGCTCATGAATATTCATGAGTTTATTTGGAAACTGTACGGTGGGTGCCTCAGATTAATTAAAGGTAGCAAGGTGTGCCACAGCTGAGAAAATATTGAGAATCACTGTGCTATTGTACTGTGTAGGAATAGAACAGTTTTCCTTTAAATAGTTTGGGAACACTCTCGTAGTTTTCACTGTTTTCTGTATTTTAGAAAAGAGCTGAAGCCACACAGAGCAGCCATATGCATTAAGCTAGTTTTTATATGTTTTTATATAATAATAAACAAACAAACATAATTACTGGGAAGCCAAGTGAGCTGACAATTATATTATTAAATTTTTGTGTTAACGAGCAAAACACATACTTCTAATCATAACAAATGTTTTGATTAAAACAAATTTTGATTCATTTCACTATTTTTTGTCTTCTTAATCCAACAAAGCCCCTAGAGATTCATTTGTAAATATCATTTCTTTTGAAAACTGTGGAAAAAGACATTGTTGGGGTCCTAAAGTTATTGACCAAACCTTAGGCCTGTGTATACAATGGGCTACAGTCTGGCAGGACATCTGCTTGTCAGGCCTGTGCTAAAACAATAGCTCTATGTGACTTTATCTCCCAGGGTCAGCAGCCTCATAGCAAAGCAATCTCTCAAGAACTCACTGAAAGCACATACAGCACTGGTTCCCAGCAGTTTTTGAGACCAGAAGAAAACATTGTTTACAGCACCGGATTACAATCAAATTTGTGATCAAGGACAACAATTTCCCGGACAAATGGGGGCAATATACTGATGTGGTGGGCTTTGGCTATAAAAGAAGGCTTAATTTGTTAACTCGTCAGAGGGGTGAGAGGTTAACAGCTTCCCGCACGGCTGAGGGTCTGGCCAGCCCAAAGCACCTTCCCACGCCGGCCTAAAGTGGACCTGCTGAACCCTCCGGAGATAACATCCATGTGGTAAACATAATCTGGTCAAATTTGGGATTCAAATTGGAAAATGCTGTTTTGGGAATGTGTGTATGTGTATTATTATTGCTCTGAACACAAATCAAAATCAAGCTGGTGTTCCACAATCAAATTGGGAGACAGCAGTGTGAAAAAGTGTGATGAAAGAATAAATCCACTTGTGTTCCCCGCCAAGCACCCCAGCTGACCCTTGTAACTCCTAGCCGCAAACAGCCCATGGCTAGCCTCACTGGGCAGTGACCCATGGTGTCTGGAGAGCCAGGGGGAGAAGCAAGGTGTTTGTGCTGTCCTGGGCTGTGTGTGATGTTTCAGTGTGTGTGTAGTAAATAGCAAAGCTCTTTTGCCTATAAACTGTGTGCTCTATCTCTGTCTCTCATAAATCCCACTCTGTTAAGTTATATCAACCAGGATTGGAACTGGGGATTCTAATTCAGGGTTAGGCACGAGGATTGGAATTGGTGTTGTAGTAGTATTTGTACTTTATTTTCTGTTTATTGGGCTATTAATTTGTAATTTGAAGATCTTTAAATGCCTTAAAGAAATAGAGTTCTAAAACCACAGTTTGTATGAGTTTTGATAAGTGTAATTTAATAGGAATTGCAAGTCTTTTAATGTTTGTAATAGAAATATTAGTAATTAGATAATATTAACCTCTTATTTAACCTTTTTATTCTCTTCTTTCTTTTCTGTAATTTTAGTTATCTCAATAAAAGTCACATAAAAAGTAGATAACCCAAAAATTGTGGTTTGGTCTCTTGCCTCTCGATTGGGACTCCTTCTTGCAGTGTGGGGATTGTGCCCCCTGCACCCACTCTCCCCCAACAAAAACATTATCCTTGGATTTGTAACAACCTGATTGTTTCTAGATTAGTTTATTTTCACATGAATATATCATACTGAAGGTTAATAAAAAAAAATAACATTAAATAGGGTGATACATGTCACCCCCAAAATAAAGGTTCACTTGTGGGGCTAAAATAACTCTCTCTTCATAATGAATTAAAGATGGAAAGGATCTTTCCCTTTGGGAAATTTGAAGCATGCTTTGTCACTTACAACAAAAACCCAAGGAGTTGTGTGGCACTTTAAGAGTAAGATTTATTTTCCGCATAAGCTTTCGTGGGAGAAAATCCCAAAGTGGGAAAACTCATGGGAAAAAAAAATCTGTTAGTCTTAAGTGCCACGTGATTCCTTGTTTTTTTTTTTTTGGCTGGACTAGACTAACACGCCTATCCCTTTGGAAATGGTCATTTAGTCAGTCAAAACCCAGCTCCTTCTTCACATCCTGCACAGGATATCACAGGAAGGCCAGGCTGCCTGTAACATATGACAACATATTATTCCTCAAGAAGCAAAGAAAGCTTCTCCAAGCCAGCAAGTCCCAGCACCTTCGGAACAGAGGGAAGGCTGCAGAGCAGGGAGGCATCACCTGGTGGAAAACCCCAAACTTATTTTGTCATCGAGTCAGGCAAAAACCGGCTTTTTATTTCCTCGTTTAATCACCAAACAATTAATTAGAGCGGCAAAGTGCGGGAGGTAACAGCTTTTCCTCGCCCGACTTCCCTTGGTGAACTTTGGAGCCAGCCAGGCACCCGGCCCTGCGGTGGGGCAGCTCCAGCCGGCCGCTCATTGGTCACTGGCAGCCAGCTGACGTCACCGCCAGACCTTTAATCCCGCCTGGCGCTGTTTTCCACACTGGCGGCCTTCGACCGAGGCAGCCTCCCGCGGACAGCACACGGGGCTGTGAGGCCTCAGCCACCCCAGCCCCCCGCCCTAGCTGGGGTGAGCGGGGGGCGGGGCCAGGGCGTGGGGGGTCCGCGAGGGGGCGGGGCAGGTGTGAGCGGCGTCGGGGGCGGGGCTATGCGCGCGCGCGCCAGGGTGCGAAGCGTCGTTGGCTCCCGGCCGCGCGCCCGAGACCGAGGCTGAGGGGCGTTACACTCGCGCGTGCGCGCCCCCTTGCCGTTGGTCGAGGCCTCACGTCAGGCCCGGCCCGGCGCTAAAACGAGGCGGTTGCGGCTGCGCGCTGGACAGGGAGTCGCCCGTGCTGGCGGCCGGTGCTCAGGCCAGGCCTAGGTGAGCTCGGCGGCGGCTATTGCCCCGGCCGCGGCCATTGGCTCGCTCGCGGTTTGCTCCGGCCGGGGGGCGCTGCGCGGGAGACTCGGGGGCGGGATGCGCCTTGGGGAGTGAGGCGGGGCCCGGAGGATCCCCCGCTGGCCGCGCCGGCACGGGCATGGCTGGGCGGGAGACTGTTCGTCGGCACCCGCTGAAGTGACGCCGCAGGCGACGTGAAACAGCTGGGGAAGCCGCGGCCAGGCTGCAGCCTGGGCATTCAGCCTCGGGGCGCCCGAGGCCAAACGTGGGACATGGTGGGGCCCTCTCCTGCCTCCGGGAACAAAGCCCGAGTGAGAGGGGTTTGTCCCTCTTCTGGAGGGGAGCTGGCAGGGTCTGTGTGAGGCAGCCTCCTTCCCCCGTCTCCGGCAAGTGGGGAGGAGAGTGGGCCGTGCTCTCTAGAGCCGTGGTTGCCAGCATTTTCTCCGCTATGCCACACCTTGTTGCTCCCTTTAATTAATTTGAGGCACACCACCATATAGTTTCCAAATGAATTCATGAATATTCGTAAGCCAATCCAGAGTTCTGGGAGTAGTTTTTCTAAAAATTGTGCAGCATGCTTGCTCGGACCTGATGGCACACCTGTGTGCCATGGCATACTGGTTGGGAAACACTGCCCTGGTGGCCGCTCCCCAAGCAGTGGTGGAGACAGCGCTCACTGGAAGGTCCTGGTGCTCACCAGGTGACTGTTCTTCCAGGGCGTGCAGCTTGGGAGGCGGCAGGCTTGTCCATACCAGTGTTTCCCCACCAGTGTGCCGTGGCACGCAGGTCTGAGCAAGTGTGTTGCACAGTTCTTTGAAAAACTACTCAAAGAGCTCTGGATTGGATAATTGGCTCATGGATATTTGAGTTTATTTGGAAACTGTATGGTGGTGTGCCTCAAATTGATTAAAGGTAGAAAGGTGTGCCACAGCAGAGAAAATGTTGGGAACCACTGGTCTATGCCCAAAAGGCTGGCCCAGTGCAGCTGCTGCTGTTGCACTCTGGTGAAGATGCTCTCTGTGCCACAGAGGCTGTCCACCTCACCTATCTGAACTGGGAGCTAGGTTGATTAATCTGCACCACTTGGTGTGGATTTTACGCATCCCTGAGTGATGAGTTATAGCAATATAACTTTTCAGTGTAGTAGACTAAGCCTAAATGCAATGTTAACACTGTAATAATGTTTCCATAGGGGTAGTTGTGTTAGTCCATGAAAAGCAAAAACTGCAAGGCCTGTGGCACCTAAAGACTGACAGATTTCTTTTTGGGGATAAGCTGTAATGAAGTGGGTTGGAGCCCAGGAAAGCACATGCCCAAAGAAATGTGATAGTCCTTAAGGTGCCATGGGACTCTCTTTCTACTATACTAAAGGAATTACAGTACTACAAAGGTTATAACAGACATTATGTATGTATGTAAAACAATATCTTATTTTTAAAATATATGAAAATGTTATGGATGGGGTCTTGACTAAATTGCAATAAGCAGTTACTGACTATAAACAGAGTAATATAAGTTATGAACAGACAGGATAAGTGCTAGATGCTTTCTGTCTTTCCTGAAATACATTTTTGGCCTCTAAAATCTTACTACTTATTAGAGAACCTACTGGACAATTCAGTACCCTTGAGAGCAGAATAACTGCACTTGAGTTACAGGGATATAACCAGAAGAACTGCAGACAGCCTCCAAATAAAAAAAGAAAATTCTCTGTATTGTTTCAGGTATCCTTCTCCCAGTTCTGAGGGTTCAGCTACCAAGAGTCTTCTTTTTTTTTTTTTTTTTTGACCTACTAATGCTGAATTGTTTGGCATTTCAGTTAGATGCGGTGTGGCTTGGCACTGCGGTTCTCAATTTTTTTCCTCAGGACCCAGTTGAAGAAAAAAATTATGTCCATGACCCAACAGTTACATCTTTGAGCAACGCGTTCCTGTCTGTCGGTGGTGGGAGCAGGGGGCACGATGACCCAGTAGCTGAGAGTCTGTGGCTCAGTACTGGATCCCATCCCGACCCGTAGTTTGAAACCGACTGGCTTAGCTTGAGGGGCTGGGATGACCTCTTTAGGTTCCTACATTTCTGTAGTTCTGTGCTTCGTTTGGAGAGAGCCAAACAAAATTAATAAAAGTGGAATTGGGTACATGTGAGTATTTATCTAATTCAGATTTCATAATTACTGTTTTGCTTCAGATCCACATCATGGAAAACCATGTGTCTGAATCCTCTGAAGAAAGAACGTTCCAATACCAGAATTCTCTTCCTTCACTGCCAGTTCCTGCTCTTGCTGACTCTTTAAAGAAATACCTTGATGCAGGTATAGCTGTTATCATTAATAAACTTTTTCTCTTAGAGATCCAAAACTTGTTGGAAATAAAAGTGTGGTTGCCTTTGTTTGTCCACTGTTCCTGTGGTAAATGAACATATTAAGGAACTATTCACATTTTAAGTATATTTATTATTATTAATACAGCTCCAAGTCTGCTTGGGTCTTGTGAAAGATCTGAGTTGGCAAGGATCCTGCCCTAAAGAATGTACCATCTAATAAACAAAATATCACAAAGGAAAAGATGACAGGGACACCACAAATGTGAATGAGTTCTTCTTTTGTTTTATGCCAGATGGAATGGGCAGATCTGTAAAGCTTAGGCTTCTATTAAGTCAGAAGCTCTTATATAGTAAATAAGAGCCAGGTAAAGGAATGAACTGTCCATATATGGTTTCTTTCTAAAGAACTCTGTCCTTCCTTCCTTCAAATCACTCCCAGAATTCTGAAATTTCTGAATCTCTGCAATTACTATAATTTCTCCTGCTAGCTCACCAGTAATGGAAGATTTCAGTAGACTACCTGCCTGGGGGGCATGTGAGGGAGCCTCTAACAGCTTTATCCAGCCAGAAACAAACATGCCATAATTCCTTGATCCACAAATGGGTTGAGCAGTGCAGCACTGAGCACTGTAAAACCTGACTTTTAGACCTGGGGGAGGAGGGGGAATCATGTGATTCACGGAGCCTGCATTAGGTGGGCTCCCTATACAGTGAATTGGGGGGGAGAGGTACCTTGGAATGAGAATCCACAAGAAAGTGTCCTGTGTCCCTCCTCTCTCAGGAAATAGTTGCCTCGCTGTAGCTGAAACTTACACACTGAACTCTGTTTATGATCCACAGCTGGGAAACCCCTCTTCAAGTCAGGAGTCTTAGGCATCTAAGACATTTCTTGTGAGAATGAGTTAGGCACTGCCTCCCTCCACCCAAAATGGTTTGAGGAGGAGATGTTACTGCTTGCTTTCTTTGTAACTTTTAGCCCAGCAATCAGAGCATGCATTTGGGATGTGGGTGATCCAAGTGGTTCAGCAAAACAGACAAGGAGTCATGTTGCTCTCTTAAAGACTAACACATTTATTTATCATATGAGCTTTTGTGCGAGAAAATCCCACTATGTCAGATACTTCGAACTTGAGCCAAAGCCTGGGCTTAGTATGCACTGTAAAGACACAGGGTTTGTCTACACTATTATGATTTCTGTGGCTAGCCCATGTCACCCTAACTCAGACCACCTTCTCCTTTCATGGAATCCTGGAGCTGGGGTTCCAACCTGAGCCGGAACCTCTACATTGCAATTTTATAGCCCTGTGAGGCTTAGTCAGCTGACATGGGGGAGCCACAGGTGGCTTATTGCGGTGTAAAAGGACTCTCAGAACATGGGCTGAAACTTGTGCTTTAGCATGGAAAACAGTGAGAATGCAGCCACTCAAATACAACTCAATCTGCTAATCAAATCACCGTGTGGTTCACAAGTTTTGCTGTGTGGGCACCCACGTATGAGCTAGACTAGCTTGTGTAGAGTAACTTGAGTACTAACTCAACTTGTCTGTTGCAGTAAAGACAGGCCATATGTTGCAATGGTTAATTGAAGTCATTTTTATACTAACACTGGAGCAATATAGCTGTAGTTTACTCCCCTTTACTATATGTAGCCATTACAGCAGTGAGAGTGTTTTGTAGCTGCAGTAAAACTACCTCATCGAGAGGTGGGTAGCTAGGTCAACAAAAGATTCCTTCCACTAATTTAGCTTAGCTTACATTGAGGTTAGATCAGGTTAACTACATCACATGGAATATGACATTTTTCACAGGCCTGAGCAAAGCCAGCATGGTTGACCTAAGGCTATTGTATCACTGGTTTTGATGCAGAGTGATGAATTAATAGGTATAGTGTGTGTGTTTTTAAGTAAAGTGTCACAAACCTTTATTTGTATTGCCAAAAAGGGGGGCACTTCACTTTCTCCCTGTAGTGTGGATAACTAGAATTAAAGGTGTGCTGTGATTGTGGACAGATTGTAACAGTTATATACTAAAACTGAAATTTGTAAATTAAACCTGCCTCTCTAAATTAATAAATAAATCACCTTTGAATGAATTAAGGCTCTCTCACAAAGTTTACACACTTTTCTTCTTGAACTCCATGTGCAGATTAGCATTTAATTTGACAGGTCTCAATGTTATTTAATGAAGTTAGTTCAATTGTTTACCATCACACCCACATAAACTCATAAGGTCAGACAGCATACTGTATTGTCAGTCTAGTACAGGTGGGGCCAAACTACGGCTCTTAGATGAAAAATTGTGGCTCCTGGAAGAATATCAGCAAATCAATTTAGGAAAAGAGCCTCAGCCTAGGAGTTGAGGAGAGGATCAAGACAGTGGTCTGATTTAAAAAAAAAAACAAAAAAAACCCACTAGCCTGCAGTCTTCTACATTGAGCAGCAGCTAAGTTTTTATTGTATAGACCTAATTTTCATGGTAACCTTAAGTAATTATTAGAATCTGACATTAGGAGGATCAATATTTGTTCTCTTTTTACAATTAAAGTGTGCAAAGAATTTTAAACTTAGGAATCTTGGAATAGGTAAAAGCATGTGGCTGTATGCCTCAGTGGGCTCTCGAAGGTTCAATAATCAACTTGTGTGGCTCTTGAGTTCCTTAAGTTTAGCGACCCCTCATCTAGTATGATAAAGGTTTGAGGAAAAAGATGCTACTTAAGATCCTGATCTCGCAGTGACCTCCATGCACCTTTAGGTGGGGAGGTCCATATGTGTGGTGTCCCTTTCTGTGCTTGAGCCCCAAAAAATTTGTCTGTTACAGGTCTCAGCTTTCAATCCTGGTTCTTTACCTCAATTGTAGAGACTTGTGTTTTTAGCTTTGGAAGCACATTGGATTAAAAAAAATCATGTTTTTTAATTTAAAAAAATTGTATTTTTGGCTTAATTTTTTTCTTTTTCAAATTAAACCTGTTTAAAATGAATTTAATGCAAAATATGTGAAGACCTAGACTTATAACCTCTAAAGTATTTTAAATACAAATATATGCTAAACCCATCATCTGACATTAAAATTTTGAGTTAAAGGCAGCTTTTTTGTTTAACAAAAAAAAAAAAAAGACTCAAGGAAAACATGCAACTTCTGAGGTCAGCTTTATGAATGTGGCACAACAAGTCATGTGCTGCATTAAGGGTTTGTTTTGTTAAAATAAAATACATTTTATTCTGTGTTGTGTTTTTAATTAAATTCTGGTTACCCTCCTACTATAGCTTGACACAAATCATGTGCAAAAAGTTATCTAAGTAATCTGTCATTGCCTATTTTCTACCATACTAAAAATGCACAAATAAGGATCTGAAAGCACTATGTTATATAATTACTTCAGTAAATACATATAGTTCATAGTGTACCATCCTAGGTAGCAAAGACATAAACCAAATCTAGCATAAAGACTCTATTTACTTGTAAATAAACATGTTTAGTTGTTAGCTTAATCAGTGAGTGTCTTTTTTTTTTTTTTTTTTTGTAAGGGGAAAAAAAGCTGAAGTACAGATGGGAATTTGCCTAAAATTATTTAAATTGAGGCTTTTCACACAGCGATTTAAATCCGTCTGTCTTGTCTGAAAGTCCCTATTCAGAGTCTGGTATGTTGACTAAGAAGTCAGCTATAACATAGGCTCCTTTGTGTGTACAGATCCCCACTGCAGTCAGTGGAAAATATAACAAAAAAACCTCTACTTTTGTAAGTTATACTGTCATGATAAAGATTGCACTACAGCTGTTTTTGAAGTGAACTGAAAATCACTATTTTCTTTCTTTTTTATAGTGCAAATGTTTTATCAATAGTTATATGAAGTGAACACTTTACTTTATTCTGTTGTAATTGAAATCAGTCTTTGAACATGTAAACACTGAAAATATTTAAATAGTATTCTGTTTAATAGTGCAGTTAAAACAGATTAATTGCAGTTTTTTAAATTTCACAGTAACTTTTAATCATTTGACAACCCTAGTTAAAATGTCTTGACTTCTGATTTATTGGAAACTATCCTAGATCAAATTTTAAGTCTGAATAGCCATACTGTCATTTTTAGTAAACAAAATATTACTAATGTTTAAAAAAAAAAAAAAAAAAAAAGAGGTATTGGACCATACAAGGAATCAGTGATTTTTTTTGGCAAATGTAAATATGTTCTTAAATGGTTCTAAAATAAAAGCTGTGCTGTTTTTCTATCAAGAATTCCGTGTATCTAGGTATGTCATGTACATTCATCACTGAACTGGAGGTAAAAAAGGAGCCCTTAGTAAACAAAAAAAGTTATGCTGGTAACACCATAAGAAATATACATACACTCAATAGCACAGGCTCATGGTTAGCCAAAGGGGATGCCTAAGGCTTGGATAGTACAGAACACCTAGTTTCTGTGACAATCTTTGGCCATAGTGCATTAGTGACAAGTCCTCTTAGAGGGAGGAATGATTACTGATGAGGCATTTGCTGTATTGATGCTTTGTCAGACCCCATACTACCCAGAACAAATTCCAAGGTTCTCAAAATATAATTGAAAAATATATTTCAGCAACCCATGATGAGATGTTTGGAGAGAGACTCCATAAGACCAAAATCCTGCTTTCTACTCCCACATAGGGATTGTCTTTTTTTTCTGCTGCTGCTAGGAACATAGTATAAAGTTCAGTTTGTTCACCCAAACAGATAAGTGTCAGACTGTTTACTATTCTGTGTTCCAGATTATCTTTTCCCCAGACTGTGAAGAATGAGCAATGTGATCATGTGTTCTTTTTCTGAAAACATCAAATGACAAACCCAATAAAGAAATATATTGTATGAAATATAAGGGTGGGTATTACACTTCTGGTGTGGGAAGCTTAAAAAAAATTATAGATCATCTTTGCAAAATGCATGTGAAAGCACACAAAAAAATGGGAGCCAAAATTGAAGAAGAATTGTCAGAAGTTTGAAAAATGTATTGAACTCATGGAATCATTACAAGTGGTTTTAATGTCTTTAAAGAGCCACTAAATGATATTTACATTAAACTCATGTCTTATGAGCAGAAAAAGTAATCTTGAAAGAGTAGTGGTCAATATGAATATTCATAAAATATCAAGGCTAATACATCACAGAAATAGTACTATGCCCATTTCAGAAGTATTGTGCTATTAAATCAGGATAGCAGTATTTGTCATCCACTTTGCATTTACTTTCTTCAGATGTAAATGCCTACAAAAGGTGCAAAATATGAGTGAATCAGGCTTATTGATTCCAACCAAGCCAATTTTGTGATGAGCAGGAGACTGTCAAAAATCTAAAGAGGTTATCTAATTTAATTAATTATAAAGACTACTTACGGCTGCTGAGAGAGTTTTCAGTGCATAGTATGGCTCTTGGTGCTGCTCGTGAATAGAAAGACGGTTGTCTATTAGCCTGAGACTCAGCAGATTGAGTTTCAATACCTGGCTCTACCAGTCTTTCTGTGTGATTTTGGACAAGTCACTTAGGCCTTGATCCACAAACTTGTGTTGCAGTGCCTAACTTTTAGGCATCGTTGAAGATACTGGAAACCAGCGGTTCCCAACCTTTCTAAGGCTGGGGACTACTTTTCAAATTAAAAATTTTTTGGGGCCCTCCCGTGTGCTGCTGCTCTGTGGTGGTGCAATGCAGGCAGAATCTGGCCCATGGGGAGGGGTCAGAATCTGGCCTACACCACTTTCCTGCTGGGGAGCGGAGTGCACCCCCCCCAGCAGAGGGCCATGGCAGGGGCATGGGGCTGCAGTGGCTCCCGGGCAGTGGCAACAAGCCATAACCATGCACTGCTGCGGCCCCATTCTCCTGCTGTGAGTGTGGACTGCCACAGCAGTGGCCCCCTGGGGGGGGGGGGGGAGAGATCCACTTCCTGGCAGGAGAATGGGGCTGCAGGCAGCTCCCAGGCAGGGGGCCATGGCTGTGGCAGCCCCACTCCTGGCAAAAGAATGGGGCCATGGTGGCTGCAGCGCACAGCTATGGCTCACTGCCCCTGCTCAGTTGCTGCTTGCAGCCCCATTCCCCTGCCAGGAGTGGGGGTTGCCATGGCTATGGCTCCCAGCCAGCCCTTGCAGGGAAGGGAAGCCACCCTCCTGCTAGCATCAGCAGCTGGAGAGTGGCAGCAGCAGCCAGCCCTCTGTGGCCCCCACCCCTGCCAGATCCAGCCCCAGCAGGAGCATTGGGGCCACAGCTGGGCTCTGGCCCCAGGGGAGGGAGCAGTGCCGCAGACCCCCTGGAAGAGGTCCACAGACCCCAGGTGGGGAACCACTGCTGAAAACCACAAAGCATGAGTTAGGTACTTAGAGCCCCTATATACAATGCATGGGTGGAGAGAGGCACCTAAGAATGAGAGGCACAAAAGCTAGCCTGTTCAGCGAGGTGTGTTAAGCTGCACCCTTCTTGTAGAGTTAGGCACTGATCTTCAGGGTAGTGCCTGTTTCTGCTTGTTATCCACTGCTATGTCTGTTCATAAGCAGTTTCTCACAAGGAATGCTACAGGAAGAAGAGCAGCAGCAGCCTTCCTTTATAACTTTACCCCAGTGGCTAGAGTACTCACCTGAGACTGGAGAGACCCAACTCCAGTTTCTCCTCTGAGTGTGAGAAAGGATTAGAACAGATGTCTCCCATCTCTCAGAATTATGTTCCAGCTACTGGACTGGGGTAGGCAACTCCTGGTGCCTGTGTGAACAGTGGCATAAGAGCCCATTTGGAGCAGTACGTGACATCCTCTGCAGTGCCACAGAAACTGTGGCCCCTGCTACTGAAAGCCACACCAGGCATCAGCTTTCAGGGGCACCTACGGTGCAGAGGGTCCCCACAATGCCCATGTTTCAAGCATTGTGCGGAAGGAAGATACCTGTAATGGCTTTTCTCCATGGTGTGCAGCAGCCAAGGAGCCACGCTGGGTAGCTTCTTTCCACAGTGTGCGTGGGGACCCCCCCCAAGAGGAACCACTCCAGGCAGCTTCTTTCTCTGAGTGGCTCCTTTCAGCGGCATGCCAGGGAAGCGCCCCCCCCCCCCCCCCCCAGTCATGGCTGTCAGCAAATTTTCAGGCAGCTGCCACTTTTATTTCTGTGGAGGGAGCTACTAGCACTGGCTGACAGTTGAGGAGGGGCTGGCACAGGACTATGGGGGGGTATCCCACAATGTCTCCTGTTGAAGCTCTTCCACTTTGAGTAAATAATTAAAAAGTGATTAGCACTAAGGAACTTTACCTGGGTCCCCCATCTCAGTTGAGTGCCTTAATCGCTAGGTTTTAGAGTCATTCTAACTCTCTGCCCCAGTGACTATGTAAGTACTTATACACAACAGGACAGCTCCAGCAGCAGGAATTTTAGAGAGCCCTAGTCCAGAATATCCTGTTGCCTTGTTATTACGGCACTATCCTGAGAGGTGGGAGTCTTCTGTCCAATTCTTTTCTCTCTATCAGTCAGAGGAGTGAGATAACCCTGATCTTGCATTCCAGGTTAGCGTTCTAACTACTGGGCTAAAATTTGTAAGGGGGTGTATCTTGTCCTTTTCAATTTTGATTGGCATGCAGCCTGGCAGGTTTGCCTACAGCACAGCTACTGGATCAGGCCCAATGGGTGGGAGGTACACCTGTCTTCTAGTTTGCGGATGACTCTGGAGCTTAGACATCTGTGCACCAGGAGTGAGATGGCTATGTTCGTACTCAGAGGTAGAAGTGTGGACATCCAAGGGACTTTTATAGCAAAAATGTAGGCGCTGAGTGAAGTTATGTGACAGCCAAGCAAGAATTCTGTAAATCACAATGATACTAAAACCGGCACTTATGTGCAAAAAATCCCTTCATGGATCTGGGGTTTAATCTTATTTGTGGCTTAGTTCATCTTCCATCAAATAAGAACAGCATTGGTACTTTTCTTTATTTTGTGTTGGAGTGCCTTAAAGAAGGCATACTGTAGCAAAGAATCTGGCCCTCAGTGTTTTAGATTATGTATCCTGAAAGGAGGCCCCTGGTTCCTTCATGGTACAGCAAAATGTGTGTTTTAGAAGTGAAAAATTGTTACAGTTTCCAAAGTGATTGCTCATCTGTAATAGGTGAGAATCCTAGAAAAACATATGTTATGTATAGTTGTCAGGAGTTATAGTTTATGTGTCCACTTTTATACCAACAATTCATGGATCGAAAGTCATGAATTTAAAAAATAAATGCTTCTCTCTAACCTATGTTAAGCCTCCTGGACTAGTCTGAATGGCTGAAGACAAGATTTTAGATGATACGCAAAAATGTGCAATAGAGGTACACTGTTTGGGAATGGAGAAAGTGACAGCTTAAAGAGAGATCTGAAGCAGTCGTTAAAAATAATACTGCCATGAGAGCAGGGGACTGGACTCAATGACTTCTCATGGTCCCTTCAAGTTTCTATGATTCTATGAATGCCATAATCTAAAATTTGTCATTCACAGAAGCTTTACCTCCTGTATGGTATGTATCTTTATTTGTAAGGTATACCATAACCAGGACACAACTGGCAGAAACCAGAAGAATCCATTTTCATATGTTGTGGGAATATATTCTAAAAAAAAGAATCCAGTATTCAGTGTTAATTTGTATTATAATGTCACCCACATTGTGTACTAGATGATGTTCAGACCTGTGGCAATGTAATTCTTGCTTCAAAGACCTCAGGAAAGGCATTCATTTCTCTGTTGCCTCAGATTACTTCTCTGGTGACCTCACCAGCCTGTCCTATTACTAATAGCTGGGATAGCATCATATATTCCATTAGCATCTGCAGTGACAGATGCTTCCTAGTTTTATCAGGACATGGAAGCAGTTGTGATTTTACCAAACAGAGGTTTTATTTTATGTCATTTCTCCCAACTGGATTAGAGGTGGAACATCCACAGCTCCAGTAGCTAGTAGCTGAGGACTGACCTTTTTTATTTTTTTACATAACCCTAACCCTTAATCTTGCTGCCCCAATTTATGGATTATTTGAATTACTGCTGTGGCCAGGACCCATTGTGGCAGATGCTATACAAACACAGAACTGTGGTTGGCCCTTCTCCCACAGAGCTCACCATCTAAGTATAAGAGGCTACAGAAGATGTAATACAGATGGAAGAGTACAAGGAAATGATGAGACAATATTGGTCAACATGGTAGGTAGTGGTTTCAGCACACTGGCAGCCTATTCTCTCTCAAGTTTTTATAAACATCATGGCAAAGGAGAGTCTGAAGGAGAAATTTGAAACAGGATAATAAGATAACTTAGTGGATATTTACAGGGAGTTTCTCAAGTGAGATGCAGCATGGGAGAAAATACTAAAGTGATTGTTTGAAAAATTAACAAGTGGTCAGTGGAAGATGGCGTCATTAGCCAGTTGGAGGCAAGTATCTCTCTAGAAAGTGAATGACAGGTTACTGTCAGGTAAGGTTAGATTATCAAGGGTCTTCAAAGTGAGGACAAATACTTCGTTTGTTGCAGTAGTTTGACAGATGTGTCTTTCTAAACCTTGTGGACTCTTCTGAGGTTTTAGGCTAGTACTGTACCCACAAACAAAATAGAGACAAGTTTAGTTAATGATTGAGTTCTATGGAAGCCTGCACAGTCACAGAACTCCATAGTATCTGCTATCTTAAGCCATAACTATCTCTGGTTTCAGTCTCTTGGGATTTTTTCCCGCAAAAGCTCATGTAATAAATAAATTTGTTAGTCTTTAAGTGCCACAAGACTACTTGTTTGTTTTATTTGATTTACTCTCTTGTTAGGTGTTGCCAGGCTTTTGTATCCACTCTTACTTGACAGCAGTGATAGTCTTATTTAACTTATATTTTTTAAAATGTACTTTCATATTGTTTCCTAGAATAGGTTCTGCTCTTTTAAAAATACTATAGTTTTCTTCCAAAGACCTTTTATTTTAAGAATGTGTCTTGGCAACTGTCAGCCTCAAGTACTGCATGGGTGGAGTTGATATGAATCTTTATTTATATACATTTTAATTTTTTTAAATAGTAAAGCCATTCCTAAATCATGAAGAATATCAAAGAACGGAGGACATAGTTAAAAAGTTTGAACATGGGATTGGAAAAGAGTTGCACCATAAATTACTGGAAAGGGCTAAAGTGAAGAGGAACTGGGTAAGTTTTGAATTATGATTTTTCTAAGCATGTAAAATATTTCCTATACGAGTCTCTCATACATCTTGATGTGTCCAGTTTTCTAAAATAGAAGACAATTAGTATGTTTGCAGAGAACTGTAAGAAAGTGAGCTAGTTTGGGCTGATCTTGTGAAGTGCTGAGCTTTAGGATCGGCCCTTTCTTAATCATGTTACATAACCTTCTGTGAATAGGCTTATTTATAAGAGTAATGTTTTCAGGGTCAGGCCCAGCCTTTGCATACGAAACCCAGTACTAGTGTTTACTGACTGAGGAAAGACTATATATTTTAATAGATAAAGAGGAGGAATCGATTGAAACAGTGGTTTGTTGAGCACTTTTATATTTATGAATTGTTAGAGGCCAGTTTTATTACTCACTTTGTTTACTGTGCCAGCCCTAACAAAGATCATGTACATAAATAAGATTACAGTAAATAAGAACTTTGGTTTAACTCGGCGTGCCATCATGTTCACCATAGTGCATAGGCTCAGGATGATCAATGATTTGCTTTGTGATAGTTCCCAAAAGCCCAATGTGCTTGATGCTAAAGAACTCAGACAACACAGAGTAAAATTCTGAAAAGCAGCCAGGTAACTGAGGCTCCTTAAGTCCTACTGACTTGCAAGAGTTCTTACATGGCCAGTTACTGCTTGGCAAGCCATTTTGTGAACCTATAGTGCAAAACTGTTCTACACAGAAATATCCTGTGGTGATACTTTGCAGCAAAAGTCCTGAAGTACGTAACAAGCTGATGTGCTGTAGATTCACATCCTGGCTTGTTGCATAGTAAATTTCCAAAGGGATAGCCGTGTTAGTCTAGTCCAGTAAAAAAACAACAAGCAGTTGTGTGGCACTTTAAGACTAAGTGCCACACAACTGCTTGTTGCATAGTAAATGACTCTGTAGACAATCACTTATGCCCGTAATTGTCTACATCATTTTAGAAAGTGGAACTTAAGCTCCTAAATAATTTAGGAAGTGCCACAGAAAGTGTACAATCCAGTCTCTTTTCTAGTCTGAAGAACAATAAAACAAGGGATAGCAATCTGGAAGTCAGGTTGCCTTGGGAAGAAGAAAGTAAAAAAGAACTACTGTACTAGTACATTTCAAACACTCTTTGGAATTCATGGCATTGTCATCATTCCCAACATTGCTGTGCTTACGTTATCTCAGAGAAGGTATTCTGAAGAATTTTCATGGTGTGGAACACCTAATAAATCATGCTTTGAACCATTCTCCCTCCTCCCCCTCCCCCCCATTACAAATCACTCCTAAACTCTCCTCCCGTTCAGAATACATAGATTAGAAAACCAGAAGGGACCTAGTCTGACTTTCTGCATAACACAAACCATAGAATTTCACTGAATTATCTTTTGTTTGAACTAGAACATATCATTTAGAAAAATATTCAGTCTAGATTTAAAAATGCCAGTGATGGAGAATCCATCAGGATTGTTGGTAAATTATCCTCATTGGGTGTGTCTACCCTGGAGCCTCAGGTTGACTTAACCTGCCTTAAGTCAACCTAAGGTACTCCCAAGCCCCAGTCAGCATTTATTGTCTAATTAAGCATTTGCTTATCGACTAAATCACTCCTACCACGAAAGTCTACTTAAACATTAAATCGACTTGAGGGCAGGAAGGGTTGGCATCCAGGCCCATCCCCCCTCCAGGTCCCAATCAGGCTTGGGGGCCTGATCCAGTCCCAGCCACCGCTGGCAGGTGGCTGGGAGCCTGATCTGACTCTGAGCCCCTAGCTGGAGGTGGTGGGAGCTGGGAGCCACCTCCTGCTGCATGCAGGGAGAGTAATCCATGAAATTGACCAGGTTGGCTGGTGGTGGTGAGTGGCTCACACCTGGATTGGGCTCTGAGCCCCTTGTGGCAAGCGACTTGGGGCTGGATGTGGATCTGTGCCAATTGCTGCTGGCAGCAGGAGCTGGCTTCCAGCCCCTGCTGCCTGCGGCAAGGGGCTTGGAGCTGGATCAGGCTCCCAGCCCTTTGCTGCTGACGGCAGGAGCTGGCTCCCAGCCCCCACTGCCTGTGGCAAAGGGCTGGGAGCCGGATCTGGCTCCCAGCTGCTTGCTGGCGGTGTCAGGACCTGGATTGGGCCCATGGAGTTGGATCTGCCCAGGGTGGGGCCTGAGCCTGGGCCTGAGATATGTCTACACTCAGACATACCCTTAAGTCTACTTCATGAGGTCGACTTTAAGTCGACTTAAAGTCAACTGGGTTAAGTCAATTTAAAATAGCTTTCCAGCGTAGACATAGCCGTTGTTAGTTACCTGCACTATTAAAAATTTGTGCTGCATTTCCAGTCTGAATTGGTCTAGCTTCTTCTTGCAGCCAGTGGAATTTTTTTATGTCTTTGTCTGCTAGGTTGAAGAGCCCATTCTCAAACGTTTGTTTTCTATGTAGTCACCTATAGATGGTTACTCCTTTATCCTTATCTTTGTTAAAATAAACAGATTACACTCCTTGAATCTTTCACTGTAGGGCATATTTTCCAGTCCATTAATCATTCTTGTGGCTCTTCTTTGAGTCCTCCCCAGTTTGTCAGCATCCTTCTTGAAGAATGGATGTTAAACCAGGATGTGGTAATGCAGTAGCAGTAACTGTGCCACATAGAGAGGTAATACAACTTCATACTCCTACTCAGTGTTCTCCTGTTTGTTCATTCATGACATTAGCCCTTTCAGTCACTGCACCACAGTGGGAGTTCATGTTCAGCTGTTTAGTCATTAGTGCATAGGTCCAGGCAGATACAAAGGGGAAAAAAAGGGGGGGGAGGGTGAGTGCATCTATGTAGGTTCAGGAATGGAATAACTTATTTTAGGCCATGTACCCCTTTTGGCATAGTATTTAGTGCTTCCTTCTTGCTGTTGAATGAAGGAAATTGTTTCAAATTATTTGCAGCATTTTCAGAGTTACTATTTCCCAGGCTACAGTCCCCTCTCCTGTAAGTAAAGCCTGTATTCTTGTTCCTAGAGGTATACATTTATATTTGGCCTTATTCAGATGCATATTGATTGTGTGTGTCCAGCTTTGTCAGCTGATCCAGATTGCTCTGTATCAGTGACTACCTTCTGCATTATTTACCACACCCCAGTCTTTGTTTCATCTGTAAACTGTTTTCTTCCTAGTCATTGATAAAAATGTTCAATACTGTAGGGCCAAAAACTGATCGCTGAGGGACCCCACCAGAAACACACTTGCTCAGTGATTATTGTCCATTTATAATTATATATTGAGAGTGGGATTTTTCCCCATGGAAGCTCATGTGATAGATAAATTTGTTAGTTTTTAAAATTGCCACAGGACTCCTTGTTTGCTTTACTATCACAGAACTATGCCTAAAGTACATTGTGATGCTAATCTCTGTTCCTTTTCAGCTGGAAGAATGGTGGCTGAATGTTACTTATCTTGATGCTCGCACAGCCACACAAATATATTACAACTTGGGAGGTGCAGGCCCTTATCTTGAACACTACTGGCCACCAAAAGAAGGAACTCAAATAGAAAGAGGATGCATAGCTGTATGGCATACCTTGAAATACTGGGAACTAATGAGAAAGTAAGATATTTTTAAAAACTATAATTTCTTCTAAATATCAGTGTGCTTACAGTCACGAACAATATGGGCCAAGTTCTTTCTTGAGGTAACTCCATTGTACTCAGTAACGAATGTGGCCATGTTTGACTTGTTGGTGTAATTTCACCTAATGCATAAAGTTAATTGGAACTAATTTGTATATTCTATTTACTGCAGGGAAAAATTAGTTGTGCATAGATATGGAAACATGCCCTTGGACATGAACCAGTTCCGAATGCTGTTCTGCACTTGCAAGATTCCAGGAATTACTAGAGATTCTTTAAGCAACTTTTTTCAGACTGGTAAACAAAAGCAACTTTCCTAGGATAACAGACAGCTGTTATGTTTTTATCTTATAGGACTAAAGTGTGGCCATGCTACCCATAAAACAAATACTATATTTTTGTTTGTTTTAAGACCTTGCTGTAGCAGAAGAGCATTTTGGTTAGCTATGTAGTGGTTTATAGGTTTATAGCTGGTCTGTGCACTCTATGTCTCTGCTGCACCTTCTGAACTGGTAGTTATCATTATACTTGAATTGAGTACGGACTAAGATAAAGAGGTCCAGGCAGATACAAAGGGGAAAAAAAGGGGGGGGGTGAGTGCCTCTATGTAGGTTCGGGAATGGAATAACTTATTTTAGGCCATGTGCCCCTTTTGGCATAGTATTTAGTGCTTCCTTCTTGCTGTTGAATGAAGGAAGTTGTTTCAAATGATTTGTTTGCAGCTTAATCATACTTACATATACCAACAGTAAACATACATGACCTGTATTATAAAATTACAGTTCAGAGTTCTAATTCCCACCATATTTCTGTCTCCATAATCCCCTTTTGAGGGACGTGCTCCCTATGGGTATGTCTACACTATAAAAGCAAAGTCGACTTTATTAAGTTGACTTAGTAAATCCATATTGCATTAAGTCGACTTAATTAAGTTGACTTAACTGTAAAGTCGACTTTGTAAGCGGAAGCATTAAAGTCAACTTTTCCTGATGCTAAAGTCAACTTTATTGCCCTGCAGTGTAGACAGAGCTTTGTTTAAGTCGACTTAAGGACCCTTAAGTTGATTTAAACACACAGTGTAGACGTACCCTATATGTTCTGGGCCTCCCATCTACCCGCCTTCTTATCCAACCCTCCCTTCTGTCTTGTTAGAAGTCCACTTCCCTCTGTGCCTCCTGTAATCTATCCCTCTAAGCTCCTAGGTCTTGTGTGGGACCTGTAAGCATAAGAGCCATGGGAAGACTGGGTACAGGGAGTGCCTTACAAGCTTTGTAAAGACTGATGATATCTTGTAAGGCTCAGCAGGATATTCATGCACTTATCTCAGTACATCCATACTCTGGTCTATCTCATAAGAGTCTCAGAGGCAACCCTTCCTTCCATAGACTTTAGGCGGTGTGCCTTAGTGAAGTATCTCTCCATAGCTCAGAAGTCAAAAGGAGGCAGGGAATGTCTTCCCCATGCTCTTTCCTTTTCCAGTCCCTTGTTAGGACTGTAGCAAACTTTTGTATATGGGAATTTGTTTGATTTTTAAAGAAATATTAAGGTTTCAGGCACATATCAGTGACTTGAGAGTGCATGGCCCTTCAAGAACCTTGATTATTATTAACCTCCCCAATGTTTGCTGCCATATTCATAACTTAAACAGGTTTATAAGTGTGGAGGCTATTGTTACCTCAGGGAGCAGAAATACTATGTGCAAAACCACCACATACTGATAAAGGAAAAGATGATACTGGCCCAGGTTTCAAAAGGTGGGCACCGCAAGTGCTACAAAGATAAGCATGCTGCCAGAAGACTTGACAACGCATGCTGCAAATTTTTGTCTGTGCAAGTCAGGAGTTAATGCACAAATGGCCCAGTTAGTACCTAATCTGCATATGCAAATCTGGGTATTTGTGCACTAATACATGAATGTTTAACATTATGCTGAGATGCAACTATTGCACTCACCACTGGAAATCTTGCCCAGAAATGCACGTATTATCTTGTTAGTTATGCCACAAATAACACATTTATTAACAAAGTGAAGGTTTAACCACATTTAAGACTACTAAGAAAAAGGTTAGAATGTAAGAAATAAAGAGTTAAAGTTGCAGTTCTCAAACAAGGCCCCTATACAGCATTTACTCTGCCCCGTAACTCTTCCTTGGAAAAATTAGAAATGTATACTATAATATCCATAGTTTCATTTAATGAATACTCACTAAAATGCCTTAATCTTTTTCATTTAGTAATTGTGTTGCGTGTCATCCTTTTTCATGATCATATAATAAAGTACACAAAGAAATTCCCCCTTTGGAATGTCTTTACATGTAAATATCATCTACATAGATCATGAAATTATAGCAGTTATAAGAAGAGAACAGAAATTAGTTGGGGAAAATTAGGACTTGTATGAAAACTTACAAAGATACAGTGCTGTTGTGAACATCTGAAATACATGACATGCCAAGAAAGGAGATGGTAGACTTGCATCTTCACTGGGACACAGCTGTTTGGGTGCTTTGTTTGAGAAATATAACCATAACTTTGCATTCCATGAATTTCTAATGTTTGGATTATGGCCTGTGTTTGGTTTGTAACCCAATATTATATGATCTATGGATCTTGTCTGTCAGATAATCTTGGAAAAGCAGCCTGAGATTTATTTCCAAAGTGCAGAAAAAAAGATAGAATTGATCTTTGAAAGCAGATGACCATTTTGGTCTTGGTTGCCTTTTTTTAAACGTACAAAGTCTTCAATGTTAAAGGCCAAATACTGTGTTACATTTGTACACATGCATTTTTACACCTAATCACTTGTGTGTCTATAACATGTCTCCCTTTCTCTCTCATTCACATTATAACTTCATCCAAAAAATGTGTTTTCTTGTTTGTTTTGTCTTCATTTCAGAGATCGAAGGTGAATGCCCATCCCACTTAATAGTCATGTGTCGAGGTCGAGTGTTTGCCTTTGATGCTGTACATGAAGGTCATATACTGAGCCCTCCTGAGATTTTCAGGTTGTCAGATTACTTTGTATTAATCAAGCCTGCCTAGACCAGAATGTCTCTCTGAAGCAGTGGTCCCCAACCTGTGGCCCAGGAGCCAAATGTGGCCTTTTGGGGCTTTCAGAATAGCCTGTGGCTCCACTCCTGTTGGATGCAGAAGGGAGCCACTGCCTGAGGATCCAGGCAGAGTATGTTTCCACAGGGCTAAAAGGGTGGTGCAAACTCCTTGCTGAAGCCAACATGGTGGGAGATCAGCACTTCCTTCTCCCTGGCTGTATCAGGGAGCACAGTAAAGCACCCTGCGTAGGTCCATAGGCACTGGAGTTCTTGTTGGAACTTGAGGGATGGGAGATCAATGCACCCCTCCCCCAGCTCCGTCAGAGAGCAGAGTGCTCTGTCTGAGTCCCTAGGTGCTGTGGTCCCTGCTGGAGCCAGAGGGAGGAAGCACTGTTCTTCCGTTCCCCTAGCTGCAGAAGGGAGCTACTGGCTAGGGACCCAGATGGAGTGCATGGAGCTACAGGAGGTGTTCACTGCTGCAGCCAAGGAGACAAGAGATCAGCATGGAGGCAGCCTCCTTGCTGAACTCTTTCCATCTGACAGAAGTGGTGGGTTGGGAATGGGGAGGAGGAGACTCATGCCCTTTAGAGTTGTACAAATTATATCTGTGGCCCTTAAGTCAAAAAAGTTGGGAACCAGTGTTCTAGAGCTATCCAACAAAATTCATTGAGCTTTATTTGCAAAAGATCAGTACTCCATGAAAGTCCAGATTATGCGAAATTGGAATTCTTAACATGAGGATGCAGGTCTCCCATTGTGTTACTTGTAAACTATTGTAGGTACTCATTTTTGAGACAGAAGTGTAACTTTTCAGGCCAGGCAAATAACTTTAAAAAAACCAGTATTTCTGTTGAAGTTTGGAGGGATTGAAACTTTCCCTTCATGCTTGTATTTTGATAGTCTGTGCACCTAAGTAACTTTCATGAACAGATTATAAATTTCAAATGTTTGGGAAGATGAAGGAAATCTTGTAATAGGAATGAAACATGCACCTGCATTTAGCACTGTAAAAATATTGTAAAGCACCCACAACAGCAAGCAAGTGTAGGATGCTGAAACTATATTATGCAAGTGTTTAAATAGCAAATGTCGTTTACATATTGGTGTTCATGGCATGAACCTGTATTAGGATTATATGTGACATCTTTTTTTGAGAACCAATCCATGTGACAATGAAATAGTCATCGGAATCATTAACAAAAACCCAACTAAACAAAACCCAGTACAGTACCACATTTTCCTTCTGCTCCCTCTTGACTACATTTTAAACATGACCAAAGCTGTGCATGTGACATCACATTTTGACAGTGATGTATTGGCTAGATTTGCTGCAGCTGAACTCAGAGGCGGGATTGAGCTATAGACAGGGCTGTCCCGGGGGGGGGGAGTTGGGGGGGTGTCGGAGAGGTGAGTGGAGTGACCATTTCAGGTCCTGCAGGCCCCACTGCATTCAGTGGCAAGCCAGGCTGGGGTGTGTGGGAACCTAGAGCCCAGCCTGATCTGACCTGCCTTGGTGTTGGACTAGCTGGTCCAGGGGTGGGCCAGAAGCATGGAGCCTGGCTACTGGGCTGTCCCCAACTCCCTCGTCCCTGGATGGCCCTGGCCATAGCATAGATTGGCTGGTAACACATTCAAGTGACTTTCCTGCCAGGTGGGGATCACTAACACAGCAGCGCATTAGCCAAGGTTCTTACTCCTACACCAGGAAAATCTGGCCTGGTCTTTGGACTTCTTTGCAACTAAGGAAATTCAAATGAGCGTTGTTGGGGAGGAAGAGATGGAGTAGAGAGAGAATCTGGCCCTATATATTGTAGAACTCAGTGTTAGAATACTCTGCTGACTGTTTATTGATCTGTCACAACTGGTCTGTCTCCAAGTAGCTGCCATTTGTATTCTTCCTCTTAGTACATGAAATTTTGGAATTTCCTCAATAATTATTATTGATTGCCACTATTATAATCATTACACAGGTCCCAGAAGTGTTTTGAAATATCAGAAAAGCAGCCGAAGATGCAAGCGTTCTAGATTGGCAGTATTATGAATCTGGGCATGTGCTGATTTATCCTACAGGCCAAATTTTGCTGGTAGCTAAAGTAACTCCTGTAGTCAGTCCAACCCATTCCTGGTCCTTATCCCACGTAATTTTACTAGCCAGATTTAAAGATTTATACCTAGGAACAAAGTATGTAGACTATACTTACAGGATGGGGGACTCTCCTGGAAAGTGGCAGCTCTGAAAAAACTTGGGGTCACAGTGGATAGTCAGTTGAACGTGAGCTAATGGTATGATGCTATGGCCAAAAGAATTAATACGATCCTTGGATGTACAAATGGGGGACTACTGAATAGGGAGGCTCTATTTGGCATTTGTGCGACTGCTGTTAGAGTATTGTGTCCAGGTCTGTAGTCTACAGTTCAAAAAGTCTGTTCATGATTAAATGGAGAGGTTTCAAGAATGATTAAAAGACTGGAAAAACATGCCCTACCAGGAGTAGATTCCAAGAGCTCAATTTATGTAGATTGACAAAGAGAAGGTTTCAGGAGGACTCAGTCACAGACTATAAGTGCCTATATGTGGAACAATAAATTGATAATGTGTCCTTTAAGCTAGAGATAAATGACTGCAAGCTAAAGCTAGACAATTTCACACTAGAAACAATCCACAAGTTTTTAATAGGGAGGGTAATTAACTATTGGAAGAACTTCCTGAGTTTTTTGGTGGATCATGCAAACACTAAAGAAAGAAACACGTAGAAATTAAACAAGTTTCTTAAAAAAATGCCAGACACAGATTAGCTTAATGCTACCTGTGCGTACTGCAGTTCTGCTTCACAGGTAATGTTATCTTGAGGAATCTTGTGGCATTTTTAAAGACTAACAAGCTTATTTATTGCATGAGTTTTCTTGGGAGAAAATCCCACTTTGTCAGATGCTTTGAAGATGATGAACTTACAGAAGGGGAGGAAAATAAATGCAGGGAAGTGTAAGACTTGGAATAAGGTCCCACTGTAACAGCAAATCAAAGCAGTTGTAGATTCAAACCCTGGGGAACAGCGTATAGAGGAAGGTGAGGTCAGATCACTTGTTGTGGTGGACTAGACTACCACAGCTACCCCTTTGGAACTTGTGATCTTGAAAGTGGTGTATGTAGTTTACCTTCTTTGCTGTGTGAGAGTTCATTTGTATTAATGTTATTTAAATACTGATTGGTACTAGTGTTTAATAGGAGGAAGTGCCAGATAATAGTAAATATCAATAGCATCAGCATTCTTTAAATAAACTAGAGGGTTTTTTTTGTTTTGTTTTGTTTTTTAAAGGGGTAATGCCATAGACAAAATGCCAAGTACAGTATGTGCTGGGCCACGTTTACAGGCATACCTGTCAGTACAAAGCTTGGAATGTTTTCTGAAGTGCTGGTGCAAGCAAAGATTAATAAGAAGAGAAATATGATTACATTGTTTAAAGTCTGGGCATAATACAATCTCAGCTGACTCGGATGGAGTAAACGACTTCCCTCCTATGGTTCTCAGGCTTTGTGTGGACTGGAGATTTGTCATTAGTGCAGCCATTGGTGGCTAGTCACAAATATAACTATCAGTGCAGACCTCGAGGGCACGTCTACGCTGCACTCTTATTTCGAAATAACACTCGTTATTTCAAAATAAAAGAAATTAGGTCTACACTACGTTCTCTTATTTCGAAAGGACAGACCTTGTCCTTTCGAAATAAGAATCATCCTTTCGAAAAAGTAAAACCTGCCCACCCCCTCGAAACGGCCATTATTTCGAACGGGATATTTCAAAATAACGCCATTAGACCTGTTGTTTCGAAACAGCGGTCCAATTGGCATTATTTCGAAATATCCCTTTTGAAATAATGGCCGTTTTGATCGCACGGTTTTCCTTATTTCAAAATAGAGCCCATACAAAATAAGGGTTTTATTTCAAAATAAGCCATTTTGAAAGGACTGATTTCGAAATAAAACTGTGCGTGTAGACGTGCCCCTAGTGTCACTTGTATCAGCAGAGATGTCCCACATTTGAATCTGAGTTGACTGATGCTAGTGCAAGTTATGGTTTTCCTTGTCTAAACTATGGATTTGTACTGGTGCAGCAGCCCTCTGAGGCTGAAGTCAGAGCAAATCCTCAGTGCAGAAAAGGCCTTCATCTATCATGTACCCTGAGCAGCGCTGACACACTTCCTGAAACTTCACTTAATTTGATGTTTAGCAATGGAACAAAAAATATTAACCAGGCTCCTGGTTTACTAAAGGGAACAACTTTAATCCGTCTCAGTGTTTTTGTTCTATTTTACTAATTTTTAAAATCTTCTTAAAGGCAACTCACATATATCCAAAAAAGGTGCCATATTGAACCTGATGGAGCAGGGCTGGCGGCCCTAACAAGTGGGAAAAGAACCCAATGGGCAGAGGTTGGAAAATTTCAGTGGTCTTTCACAAAAATTTTGATTGACTGGATTTGCAATATTTCAATTATTTAACCACTTTTTTCACTGTTTTCTAGACACGTGAATATTTAATTAATCTTGATCCAAAGAACTTATCTCTACTGGAAAAAATTCAGAGCAGTTTGTTTGTGATCTCTTTGGATGATTCTAGTCCCCATGGAACCCCTGAGGATTGTACTCAGGTAGTTATAGATTTCAAAGTAATTTTATTCCTCTCTTTTAGCATCTTTTGTTTGTGTGTATATTTGATATAGATAAAATTGTATATGTGATGTGTTTATTTAAAATAGTCTGGAAAACCAGTTTATCTGCCTGATGATTCCCTTAGCAGTCTAGCAGCTCTTACACCATTGTGTCTTGGCCAGGAAAATGGGCTTAGGCAGGATTCATTGCCTTCTGTTGATGGGCAAGACTGGACCAGTACCTGAAAGTTTAAATCTACCCTCACACCCTTCCGACCCCCTGACCACCAAGATCTCTCCTTTTATTGGTAAACTCTAAACATCAGACTTGTACACATTGATTTTATTTAGATAGATATATTTATGGAACATCTACTGTCATGCAGAGAACTTTCTTAGTTGTGGCTCATCTAAGAGTTCCTTGGGGCAGGAAGTGTGTCTTGTCCAGGCTAGTAAGTAATAGCTACTTTCAAATGTGGAGGCCAGTACTCATTAAAAACAGATCCAGATACTATCGCATTACACTGGATGTATTCTTGGTGCATGGTCAGATGTTTCTAAACCCCACAATATTAATTCTTGATTTAGATCATCAAGTTGTGTCTGACAGGAGATCCAACTATACGGTGGGGTGACAAGTCCTACAACTGCCTAATATTTTCCAATGGAACATTTGGTTCAAACTGTGATGTAAGTAAAATACAATTCCCCTTTTCCTAATAGTTTTGCAATGGGCTACTCTGTGTTTTTGCCTTTCTACAAATGAATATTTTTCCTTTTAGTCAATTACACTTATAGTGCACCTTATCTGGCAGACAACCCAAGGCAAGTGTTGTACACTTCTGAAGAAGAGATTATGCAGTATACATGTACTAAAACAAGATTTCAGATGTCTAAATCTTACTTTCAGAGGCATTTTAATTAGGGTGTTTCTTGAATTTGATCAGTAGAGTTCCAAAGAAAATGAGAATATCATGCAAATAAATGGTAAGTTATCACTATTACTATTTGCTTGTATTACAGTAATGCCCAAACCATGCTAAGAACCGCATTCACCTACAGGACGACATTGTTTTTGCCCAGATCTGTCTCTCATTCTGGTGCCTTATTGTGCCAGTTTACATGGCTACAGAGCAATCAGGAGAGTGGATGGATAGTGTATTAGGTTCTGTTTGTACAAGTAGAATGTCTAGCAATGTAATCTCAGACTACTGAGTTCTACATCACAGTGGAAAAAGTTCATGGTAATTAGGAAGGAATAGGTGTGGAAAAAAGACTCAGTTTTTAGCTATGCTATTATCACATTATATTATCTCATGTTTTAGCATTCTCCTTTTGATGCCATGGTGTTGGTAGCCCTGTGCACTTATCTCGATCAGAAGATTATTGAAAGTGAGGGAAGATGGAAGGTATGTGTCTGTTAAGTTTCCATTCTTGTTAATTAGCCTCTATATCTTCTCATGTGGATATTGATTCCTTTTTTATTTAAAAACAAAACAGGGATCGGATAAAGTGCGGGACATCCCATGGCCAGAAGAACTTATTTTCACATTGGACCAGAAAGTCCTAAATGACATTGGACATGCTAAAGAACTGTATTTTCAACAGGTGGAGTTTCTCTGTTAGAAATTGCATTTTTCTAAGTATTTGTAGCTGTACATGCCAGAAGACAGATTACTGGCTCAGATTTAATCCTGATACAGCTTCACTGAAGCCAGGGAAATTACACCAGGGTAAACCTGATCCATTGTTTTGTGATATGAATGCATTTTCTTGTATTTACTTAAAGTAGATTGTGGTAGGTGCAGTTCTTCAATTATCCTGTGGTAATGTAAATTCTTTGTTTGTTAGGTCTCTGACTTGCAGGTAGTAAATTATGCCTTTACATCTTTTGGAAAAGCACTGACCAAGAAGAAGGGACTTCATCCTG
The DNA here is from genome assembly GCA_007922195.1 of Podocnemis expansa. Lineage (NCBI taxonomy): Eukaryota > Metazoa > Chordata > Testudines > Podocnemididae > Podocnemis > Podocnemis expansa. Next base: position 36,950,940 of record ML681964.1, on the reverse strand, counting down.
ACATATTTGTTCAGCTTGCCCTCCAGCTGGCCTATTATAAACTTCATGGACAGTAAGAAAAGTTTATTACTCATGCTAGCAATTAAATGTACAGTTGAAGAAACTGACAGATCTGGGCCAATGCAAAGGACTTTGCATCGCATTGTATGTTTGCTGCAGTCATGGAAGAATGAAGAAACAAGTCATAATGTTTTATTTAGTTCGGTGAGAACTGATCCTCCACCCTGAAATCAGTGGGACTTCTGCCATTGACTTCAGAAGGTGCAGGACCAAGTCCCTTATGTCACACTGCAGTAAATGCTTCACTACATGCACTGTAATATGGAGGGCAACCAGCCAAACTTTATTAATGATCCATTGAACATACACATCAGCTGTTCTGGCCTAAATAATAAGCAAGCACATGCCCCACAACACTTTACTAATTGAGAGACAAGGTGGGTTAGATAATATCTTTTGCTGACACAAACTGGTCCTGCAAGAGACAGGCTTTCAAACTCACATAGACCTGTTCTGGTCTGTATAAACTTGAAAGCTTGTCTCTTACTGAGAAGAGTTGGTTCAGTAAAAAAAAAAAAAAAAAAAAAAAAAAAAAAAATTCCTCATCCTCCTTGTCTCTACAATATCCTGGGACCACAATAGCATGCCTTATTAATTTCTCATTCTTATGTAAGGGGACTTGGCTGAGGTGCAGCTGAAACTTTATCTTTAACCTGTAATCAATCATCCTGTAATGCTAGGACTCTCTTCCAAATCCCAACTCTGTAAAAAGCCTTAGCAGGCTCACTATTGTCATGCTGTCCTCATTACCAGAGGCTCTCTATAAGAGTTATAACAGCATAACACAAGAATGCTAACAACCAACTTTCTGTCCTTGTGTAAGCAGGTGCAGTACTAGACCTACCTGGAGAGCACTTCTTGGTGGTTTTTCAAGGGCACTTAGCTCAAGTGGGCTCCCTCCAGGTGGTCTGTGCTTCACTTCTTCACACACCAACTCTTACTCATAAGTCCAGTCCCAGGACCGTAGCCCTCCAGCTAAGCCCTAAGTCCAACCCTTTTGGGGTACTGGCCACTAAAACAGTCTGTGAGTGGCCAGAACAAGGGTGAGTTGGTCATAGTCAATGGCCTACGAGCCTGTGCCACTTCTGGCACCTGTGCCACCCAGCACACTGAGGGACCAGGGAGGGCCTCAGCCTGCCTACTTCTCCAGGCCCCGGCCCAGGGACCCTAAATGCCTCTACTGAGGCCTCCACCTCCCTCCAGTCACTCCACAGTCTACATCAACTCCCTGGGCCACTTCCCAGCAGCCCCAGCCACATGCAGTCTCACCACTGGAGTCCAGCCACTGTCTGCTCCTTGGCCTCCTTGCCCTGGACCACTGCTCCAGCCACTCCCACAGTCTATTCTCCAGAGACCCCCAGCTCTGGTCAGCTCCTAGGCCTGCTTCCACTCAGTGCTCTCCAGGGTGCTAGCTCCCACAGCCAGCTTTCCAGAAGGAGAACCTTCCCCCTGCAGATCCCAGTGCAGGCTGACTCTAACTAACTCTGTTGATCCCTTATATAAGGCACCTGCCCTCTGATTGGCTCAGCAGCCCTCTCACCTGATTGGGTGCTGTCTACACACACCTTTTTAATTCCTAGTGTGCTGTAGCAGAGCCACTGCACTGCTACGTTTTGTACCCTGGGCAGGTGACTTAGGAAAGCTGTATTTTGTAATCCCAACCAAAAGTTATTGGAGACTCCCTCTTTGCTGGTGACCATGTCCCTCCTGTACCATGGCCTTTACTGACATCCAGTTAATGTTTAAAATTGTTTAAATGTCAGTCATCACAAAGCTGGCAAATAGTTGCCTGACAACATCAGGCAAGAACGCCACATTCTTTGCACAGATCATTGAACAGGAAGTTGTATTAATTGCCCCAAAAAAACACAGTTGGGGTAAGAACCCTTCTTAAATTTATTTGTAGGTGCCCTTTGTTATTAGTGGATCCACCAGTGTATGGGTTTTGTGTAAGGCAAATGTCTTCTCAACCTTAACTCTGATGTAGCAATACATAGGAAATTGAATCTTGCTTACTTTCCACTCACCTATAAAGGGGCAAATGGGAAAATGTGCAAAAAAACAGCTCTTGAAATAATCAAAATTTATGGCTTTATGAGGGCACCTAACTTTTCTAAGTTTTAATTTGGCTCTTAAAAACTTCCTTATGGTTGAGTAGTCTGTTTTATATTTGAGATACTTAGAAGAAAATGACTGGCTTACTCTTGCTTATAATTGGATAGAATTTAATAGATAGAATATCTTTTTATATGACATTTTTCCTTTAAAGAGGAGAAGAGATTTGATATTTTAGAGTGAGACTGTTCTCATTTTCCTTAGCCCAGGCTGCTGTTATGAAACTGCTATGACCAGGCGTTTCTACCACGGACGTACAGAAACTATGAGACCATGTACAGTGGAAGCAGTGGAGTGGTGCACATCTATGCTGGATCCATCTTGCAACGTAAGTACCACAAATCTGCTTTGGCTGGGATGTATTAGAAAAAAAAATCTGCTATCTGATGTACTTTAGATAAGAAAATACACCATTAATTGTGTCAGTAACTGGGGACAAAGTCATCTTCAGCTAGTATAGTTAAAGTGGAAGTTTCACACCAAGGCTGGTTTTCAGCATATTACTTTCGTCTGTGTACTATGGTATTTGACCCTGCTCTCTCTTTTTAAATTTAATTTTTTTCTGTAACCCTACCTTATGTTGTATCTTTCCCATACACACACCTCCCACCTTTCCTGTTCCTTTTGAACCACACTCAAAAGTTCATTTGTGTTGGGTTTTGGTGGTTGTTTCTTTGGTTTTTTTTGGAAGCATGGTCAGTGCTGTGTCACTGGCAGATATACGTTGCTGTGAGGCATGGAGCCTGGGAGTTGCATGTCCTTGTGTGAAATGTGTAAGTTGCTGACAGCAAGCCTGATTGTAGAGTCAAAGAGCCTTTCATCTCCTGAATACCTGGCCTGGGGAGCTGATCTCTTTCCATTTCGCCCTTTTCCTGAGGTTCCAAAGGTTTAACTTACCAGCAGAACCTGACCCTCCTCCCCAGGTGATGGCAACTGTTGAAAGCTTCTTCTCCTGCTTTTCCCGCTGCATCTGTCTGGGAGCCTGAAGAAATGGCAGAGGGAAGAATTTTGCAGTACATGTTCCTTTATCATCTTAGAGAAAATCCAAAGCTTTGGTTTATGTTCTTCATCTTGGATACTGAGCTTACACAGCAGTATTCTAATAAAACTGTGTCTGATTGATGCTTTGTCTCACTATCTTTATTTATTCTCTGTTCTTTAGTTCACTAGCTTCTTATCCATTTGGGTGCTGCCACTTTAAAACTCTCTCTACCAACACTCAAATCTGTCTTCCCTTAGTGTGCTTATCTTCCTCCCTGCTTTTTTGTTTGCTTACTTCATTTATCTTCTTCCAGTCAGACTCATATAGCCAATTAATACTGATCCTAGCACTGATCTGTCTTCCTCTCCATTTTTCTAATTCACCTCATCATGTCAAATTTCATTCCAACTGCTCTCCCTTCTGTTTCTTAATACTGTTGCTTTTGATGAACTCTATAGGACATGAAGCACATGCTTGTCTGCTTTGCTGAATGGGGTGCGCTCATGTATGTACTTAAAAGTTAAGTATGTTATGTGCTTTAGAGCTTTGCAAAAACAAGGCCTTGCTGTATCAGCTCTTCTCTTTTCCTTTTAAGCTTAATACAGTGGGGACCCATTAACGCGCAGGTTTCGGGGGCACAAGCCATTGTGACCATGTGTTAAACGGGACCAGTGTTCCATCTAAGCTGCGCATGTGCAGCAACAAGCACTGACCGGCACACAGATCATTGCCAGCAGTGCAGAGCCAGCAGCCAGGGACCCTAGCCAAGTGTGACACATCTTACCACAATGCTCATGAAAAGAAAAAGGCAGCGCTCATAAGGCTCACTCCACGTGTTTCCGTTCACCGGCCAACTTCCGGTTGTAGGCACCACGCGTTACTGAGTCCCACGCGTTACCTTGTTGGCTTCCGGAGACATGATCGGAGCGCACGTTAACTGGAACCACACACAAACGGTTCATGCACTAACGGGTCCCCACTGTAGTTTGTTTTTGCTAAGAACCCACCAGTTATTGACTGTTGTAGTTTGTGTTCTTCTGTTACTATTATCCACCATTTTTTGTCAAAGTGGCTTCATCAATAAATAAATGGAATGTAGTCTAGGAGCTGAATCAGTTCATGGGCTTACTGCCTCAAGTAGTTTGCTGACAACTGTGGCATCTCTAACCTATATTTTTGCCTACCTTGGTGGGGGAACAGCCTAACTTATAGGACTTACTTCTTTCTAAGCTCTATAGTTAAATATAATCATAAAACTCTTGTACTTTTAAAAGACAACAGCACTCCTGTGCAAACAAACAAGTCAGTAGCCAGCCAGATGAAGGAGAGGGAGCAGGGTCAATAAAATTTGCTTCCTGAGGCTGACTGAGGCCAGCTGACTTAAACCTACCCTTGTTTATTATCCAGTGCATGAGGCAATGCAATAGAAAAAGGAAAGGGTTGGGGGGGAGAGTGTTAAAAAAAAATAACACATACTTACCAGCATAGTGACAGAAAGCTGCAGCAGCTATTTTGCAAAATAACCCATTCAGGGCTACAGCTGTTTGCTTCTGCCAAATGTAAAGGGCCAGTTCCAGAAAAATGCTTGCTGGGTAAAGAGTTCTTACAAATGGGCAATTCTCCTTAGGGAGAACAAATAAAGACCAGAGAATTGCAGTTGGAGTGCTTACGACAAAAATCAGCTAGTATGTTTGAAGTCTTTTTGCAAGTACTCAATAAATCACGTTTTCAAAAGCTTTCAGAAAGCCCTGGTACATTGAGCCTAATTTCTCATCTGTCTAAACCAGTTGTTGTTAGAAAAGTAATTCAGTTAATCTCTCCTCTCTCATGCAGTCTCACTCCATCTGAACTGTGCTTTTCCAAATGAATTTTTAAAATATCATTTCTAACTTTTAAAAAAGTAATTGTTAAATGTCTCGCACTGTCATTTTCAGCCTCTTTCCTATAACTCCCTCTTACAAACATTTGAGCTATGAATTAGCTGTTTTCAGTCACATGGCACCTGTTTTGTATCAAAAAGACTTTCTAAAAATAACTGAACAGTTCCAGCTCCTTGATTTACTCCTAATGTCATATCATCCACAAAAGTAAATGACAGCTAAATAGTTCTTTCCACTGTTTAAATGAACTAATCCCCCCTCCCCCAGTTGGCCTCATTAGTACACAAATAAATCAGTCATGGATGCATTGCCAATATTCTGCTGATGCAAAGAAATCATTATTTTTTCAATAAACACGTTATCCTTGCTTTGCTGTATGTTAATGGGCCCTTTGGTCCTCTTATTTTTCTGTCCTCTGATATAATTTGATAGCTTGCTTTCTTAAAACACTTCTAAAATCTCTAGCTGTTTTTTCCTACTTCTCTCTCTCCTTCTTTCAGTAGCTTCCTTCTGCTAATGCTGTTGTCTTTTGTCCCCTGTATTCTATTAGACTTTTGTATTTATTTATTGTTAACTATAACCTGTTAGGCCTGGATTCTGTAGTCTGATCTTCCATTGAAGTTAGTAGAACTTTGCCTGGGCAGATTGAGTGAGGGCCTTGCAATGATCCAGCCTTTCCGAGAAGCCTTAATAATGTAATAAATCTGATAATTTCCCCATGCTCATCTCTTTAAATGATCAGTTTGTTCTTCATTTAATCTGTTTCACTTGGCTTTATGGCAGCTGTTTTCAGTATCTCACTAACCTAGACAGAAGCACTGCTGGACTAGATTCACAAGGGGGGGGCTAGACCAATGCAACACATACCACTCCAAGTTGGGTGCTAATCTGTGCTTGGGACTCACAGTCAAGAACCCTCTTCTGGAGATAGACATGTATGCCAAGTCAGCCCTCTCTGAAAAACAGCTGCTCCCCCATGCTTAGTGGTTACAGCACTCTCCAGCTGTGCATTTGGATCCATATTATGCCATTTTGGAGCATAGACTTAAACCCAGTTTTCCCACCTCTTAGGTGAGTGCCCTTCACATTGCACTATGGCTCTGTGTTACTTGTGGAAGCTGTTCCATTTTGTGTGAAAGACTTAAATATTCCTTAGAGCAGGGATTGGAACCAGGATCCACCAGGCTATAGAATCAGTCTGTTTTTTAGGCCCAGTGTTAGTAGACCAGCTTCAGCAGCAGAACTTGAGAGCACCCACTACAGAATACCATAGAGCTCAGTGGTTAGGGCACTCACAGGAGAGGGCTAGCTTCACGGCTCTACTAGGAATCAGGCAGACTTGGGATTTGCACCTAGGTTTCCCATGTGCTTGGTGGCTACTCTAATGATGGGGGATGGCAGCATCTTCATTGTCATTTTGTACAGCGTCAGTAGGTGTCCTTTAAGGTTGTCTCAGAGCATGCTTATGGGATTGGGCTTGTGCGTGAAATAGGGATGGAGTGCATAGTCAGGGCCATACAGAGGTTTTGGGGACTCAAGGCGAAATGTGAAACTGAGGCTTCTGCCCCCTTCCAAAAACATTACCACTGTGAGTGTTGGTTATGTTGGGTTGAGAGTGAGGATTCACCTTGCAGTGGCAGCTTGGATTCTGTCCCACAGTTGGGCCTGGAGCTCCTCTCTGGGCATTACAACCTGGTATGTAAGTCATAGAGCCATTTGAGTTTGGCCAAACTGCCTTTCCCTCATGAGGAGTTTATCAGTGGAAATTTACAGGCATTTAGGATTAGGTGGCAACTGAACAGTGGTTTTGTGAATGCCAGTGGTATCTCTGTGGACATAGCTGCCTGACACTTTTGGTGCTTAAGCCCCCTGGTGCATCAGCTGCTACATATGTTTGATTTAACAGGAATGAAGTGAATGCAATTTCATGCCTGTGGAAATACAGTCACGTACACCACTTTCTGATATATTTCCAAGTAGGGATGAGTGTGGAAAGCCATTGTATTTAATCTCTTCATTTTAAAATGACCATTTTCCCTTCCTTCAAATTTCTGTCATTAGTGGGGGAAAAAGAGAGGGGAAGAGCACAAGGTTTAGAAAACTGGTCTGCACAGAAGATGACCAACTTAGACCCAGAAAGCAAATTATGAAGAATTCTTATGCAAGAAACGGGGGGGGGGGAGATTACAGGGAATTTGAAGAAACAAGAGAGACACAAAGCACACAATGTAGATTTTCTATACTCCTAAATTTTTCTCTCTTAAGCTCTGAAGGAATTTGCTTCTCTGTGTCTCTTGCTGTAATTAACTGGTTTAGTTTTGTTTTTCTTATTTAACAGTTTCACAAACGGCAACAACAGATGCTAAAGGCATTTGCAAAGCACAGCAAATTGATGAAAGAATGCGAGAACGGAAAAGGTATTTTCTTTCAAACCATTCATTTTAATTTAAAAACAAACAAACAAGGAGTCCTGTGGCACTTAAAGATTTAACACATTTATTTTTTGCATGAGCTTTCATGGGAGAAAATCCCGCTTCGTCAAATGCTTAAAAAGACAGGGGAACTTACAGAATGGGAGGAAATAAATGCAGGGAAGTGTAAGCCATAGGAACAGGTCACACTGTAACAGGAAATCAAAAACAGTTGTAAAGATTCAAACACTGGAGAGCAGCATACAGAAGGAGATGAGGTCAGGTCCAGTGTCCCAATTAAGACCTGAAGCAATGCAATGAAATGTACAAATAAATTCAATTTCACTAGCTTCTCTTTGAAGCCTTGATTTAGCATTCATTTGTGCGAGCACAGCAATTAACAAATCATTAATGGAGTGATCACGAAGATTGAAATGCTGATCCTGTTAAGATTTCTGATGTCAGAGTTGTGCCCATTTCTTCTTTTGCACAGAGGCAGAGAGGCATCTCTTGCACATGATGGCATAAATCACATTGGTGGATGAGTAGGTGAATGAGCCTGTGATGGAATAGTTGGCTTTATTCTGTCCTGTAATAGGGTCTTTTGTGCAGATACATGGGCAAAGTTGGCAGCGTGGTTTGTTGCAGGGAATATGTGCCTGCTTTAATGGTTCTGTAGTTGCTGGTATCTGTTTAAGGTTGGGGGGCTGTCCGTAAGCAAGGAGAGGTCTGTCTCCCAAGGCTTGAGAGAGTGAGGGACCTTCTTGCAGAATAGGCTTAGATACCTAGGATGTGTTGCGGAGGTCTGACTTGGGGGTTGTAGGTAATGACTAGAGGCCTTCTGTTGTTTTCTTTCTTGGGCTTCTCCTATAGTAGTCAAATTCGGGGTACCTGCCTGGCTCTGTCAATCTGTTTTGTCACTTCTGCAGCTGGGTACTGTAGTTTTAAGAATGCTTGATAGAGATCCAAAGGTGTCAGCATCTATCTGAGGGATTAGAGCAAAGCCAGTTATATCTTATGGCTTGGCTGTAAACAATGGATTGTATAGTGTGTTTAGAATGAAAGCTTGAGGGATGTAGGTCACTATACTGATCAGTAGGTTTTTGGTATAGGGTGGTGCTTAAGTGTCCGTCCCTGATTTGTACTGTAGTGTCCAGAAAGTGGATCTCATGTGTGGAGTGTTCCAGGCTAAGTTTAACAGTGGAATGGAAATGGTTGAAATCTCTGTGGAAATCTTCAAGGGCGTCTCTACCATGGGTCCAGATGAAGATGATGTCATCAGTGTAGTGTAAGTAGAGGAGAAGTGCTTTGGGATGAGACTTGAAGAAACGGTGTTCTAGGTCAGCCATAAAAATGTTGGCGTATTGTGGGGCCATGCGGGTACCTGTAGCAGTGCTGCTGACTTGCAGGTATAAATTATCCTCAAATCTGAAATGATTGTGGGTGAGCACAAAGTTCAGCCACGTGTTGTGCTGTGGCATCATCTGGGATGGTACTTCTAATAGTTTGTAATCCATCCTTATGTGGGATGTTGGTGTAAAGAGCTTCGGCGTCCATAGTGGCCAGGATGGCATTTTCTGGAAGCTCGCCAATGGATTGGATTTTTCTCAGGAACTCCAGGGTGTCTCAGAGATAGCTAGGAGTGTTGATGGTATAGAGTCGGAGAAGGGAGACCACATAGCCAGATAAGCCTGCTGTAAGAGTGCCAACACCTGAGATGATAGGGCATCCGGAGCTACCTTTTTTTTTTTTATGGATTTTAGGTAGTAGATAGAATATCCCTGGTTGGGGTTCTGGCAGTGTGTCTGTCTTTATTTTCGGGGAGTTTCTTGAGTAGGTGTTGTAGTTCCTTTTGGTATTCCTCAGTGGGGTCAGAGCTAAGTGGTTTGTAGAATATTGTGTTGGAGAGTTGTTTATAAGCCTCCTGATCATAATCTGATCTATTCATGATGACAACAGCAGCTCCTTTGTCAGCCTTCTTAATAATAATGTCAGAGTTGTTTCTGAGGCTGTGGGTGGCATTGTGTTCCATGGCTTCAGCCTTCGCACAGTGGCGGAATCAATCAATGTACTAGTCTACTGTGTTGTTCTGACTGTCAGGAGGGGTCCATAAAGAATATTTCTTCTTGTAGTGTTGGGAAGAAGCCATCTCTAGGTCACTGTGTAGCTCACTGGTGTGGTGGAAATATACCTTGAGTCTGAGATGGTGAAAATAGTCCATTTATCTTGTGTTTGAAAAAGGAGGGTTTCATTGTGCTAATGTGATTTCTCTGGCTTCTTACTGTGTCAGCCTGGGTAATCTCAGAAAACCCCGGGGAACTGAAATATTGTGAATTTCTGTTGGGGACTCCTGCTTTCTTATAGCCCAAGCATTCCTTCCAGCTTTTGTGTTGACCCTCTTCTCTCTGCAGGTGGAAGTGGTGCTCTGGGAGTGGAAAGCAAGGGCCCTACCTATGGACATTTAAATGAGTCCAGTCTCATGGGCTAAATCCACAAAGGGACTTAAGCACCTAACTGCCACTTAGCTGCTTACATCCAATATTTAGGTGTTCAGATCCCAGCTCAGCTGCTGCCTAACCTTGTACATGCCTAAGTTCTGCAGCAAACTTCATTGGATGCCTAAATATCCAGTGCTGGGCATGCGCACAGCTGCCTTTAATATGTAATGCTGGGCATCCACAGAGCTGCCTGACTCCAGATGCCATCAGCATGCTCAGCACCTAAGCACCGGTGGGATCCTCAAACTAGCTGTGGCCCCAGACTAGTCAGTTCCATGTTCAGATTGGTACACATGCTGAGAGAGCACCTTAGAGCATGCCTACCAGCTCATGCCCTACACAGAATACAGAGGAGCAGGAGCTGGTGGTGCAGTCTTGGGGCTAGGCACAGGATTTAGGCAACATCCACTCCTCAGCATTTCTGGCTGGCTAGCTTAAGTACCTGTGGGCTCAGCAACTATAATTTTTAGCCATGCATCAGACCTGAAAAGCCACCTGGACCCTTGTGCCTGGAACCTAAAATATATTTCTGAGGTGTGTGCAGCACATTAGTTTCTGCTTAGTTTGAAAACTGATCCTTTCTAGACACAACCTTTCAGTAGCCAAGTTTCAGGTATCATTGATAGTCTTTTCATCTGTAAGCACGCAGGTAGAGTGCTGTGACCTTCAGAGCATCTATTGCCAGATAAATGAAGGAAATGTCAGAACAGGTCATATCTGTGCCCTTGATCATTCGGTCCCGTTCCAAGAGGTGCTGATTGCTCCTTGCATGAAAGGGGAAATGTTTCTCATCGAGGCAGAGTGGGGCTAATACTGAAGTAGTCTCTTATCTCCATTAGAGGCTGAATACAAAGGCCTTTTTGGACACCACATTTTGAAGATGGTGTCAGTGTGCTGCAGTCTGATCCCTCTTTCTTTTTAGGGCTCTCCCATAATCTGGTCTGAGACTTGTGTTTGAAATTCCCACCGTCCAGACCACAGAGTACTGGAAATTTGTCTCAGTGATGAGGTTTCTTGTTTCTTTGACAGGATTTGACCGTCATCTTCTGGGTCTCCTTCTCATAGCAAAAGAGGAAGGACTCCCTGAGCCAGAACTCTTCACAGACGTTGCTTTCACTAGAAGGTATTTATTAGTCTTGTATGCAAGTAAAGCCCCTTGACATTGATGGGTTCATCACATTTGTATACAGTTTGTCAATCTCTTGCTTCCAAGAATGCAATAATTTTCTATTTCATAGTTCCACTTTTTAATACTAATTTAAATTGAACAGTTTGGTTTTTTCACTTTACAGCGGGGGAGGTGGAAATTTTGTGCTTTCAACTAGCCTGGTTGGCTACACTAGAATCAGTGGAACTGTGGCTCCCATGGTACATCATGGCTATGGCTTTTTCTATAAAATCAGAGATGATAGGTAAGTATATATTCTCATCTTCTTGGGCCTGCTGTAACTCAGAAATAAAACTAATGTTATCTGGACGTCTCCATTTTTATGTTGCCCAATTGTATCAATGTCACAAAAAATAAAAACAATTCACAGCTAGAAGGAGAGAGAATGTCTGGAATCTTAAAACTAGTCACAGTAAAGGAAGACTCTTGATAACACTTTCAAATGTGATTGAAAGTAGGTATCTAAATCCATTTAGGCACCTAAACCACAGTAACATATTGTGAGTTTGTGGTGCGTATGCTTAATGTTCATGATCTAAAGTAACTTGTTTATATTTGTACTGATAGGATTGTTGTGAACTGCACTGCTTGGAAGTCATGCCCAGAGACCGATGCTGAATTGCTGTGTAAGAACTTTTTCCAGTCTCTTCAGGATATGATGCAGCTAACAGCCAAAGCCCACCTGTAGAGGTGATCGTGACATTACAGTGCCTTCATATATTGTTCATTATTGTATCTAGCACTTGCTGAATGAAATGCTAGTCATGGGGTTGTTTAACTCTATGTAAAGCACTTAATGATAGTTCAGTATACACAATGAGCACAACTAACTCAAAACCTATCCTTTTCTACAAGATTTACTGCAGAAACAATGCAAGAATAATATATCCAATCGCACCAACAATGCAAACTGTGACAAATGATCAGCATAGAACTATGCAATATTAGATTACGCCTCAACAATGCAAATATATATTGTGATCTCTGGAAAATGGAGAATTTATTTATGATGGCTTGTTTTTATAACTTACCTACTTTTAGCTGACAGAGTACATTATAAGCCTATGAAGTTTATTTCGGTGATGCATTTACTTTATGCTTCAGAGCCACCATTCCAGTCCTAATACGTTGTTTTGTAGATGGACATTAGTGACAGTTTATGAATTTTTGTGAAAGAATCAAGGCAAAATGAGGCTAATAGACTGTCTACAAGTTACACATTCTTATTACTAGTTATCGTCTTATGTTCACTGGTGGGATGATTTCAAATCAGAGGCTTATTCATGACTGGCGAGTTTCTTGGGTGAAGGATGAGATCACTACAGTTTGAAAATGCCTTTAAATTCAGGGTGGCTCTTTTTTGAAATAAAGAGGAAACTATGATGCTACTTTTAAGTTTCCAGGGGGTGACACACTTGTGATAAAATAAGTACAAATATCAAAGCTGCTCTACAGAAATAAAGTGCACATTTAAAGCTGACACTAACTAGTGTTTGGTAAGATTCTCAGGATTTTAAAATTTCTTTGGATTTTAAAGAAGACTTTTGTTTGATAAAACTTTGTAACTTTCTCTCTTAGAAATAAAATAATCCAAAAATCTTGCTCCATATTGGTTGATTGGTTTATAGATATACTGCTTTTAATGCATAGCAACCAAACTTTCTAAAAGGGGAGTTTCCTGTCTCCAGCTGATGAAGAAGGACTTCACAGTATTTGCCGTTGCAAAGATGTTAACAGCTCCTGGAGAAATCAGGGATTACCATCTTATTGTGTTACTGTAGTAACTAGAATTTTCAGAGAGCAAAACATCGTTGTGATGGCACAGTAGCATCACTTTAGTTAGAAGCTGAGACTAACTTAGCCTTTGACAGTCAACTTTTTTAAGTGCTCTAACATAAATGTAAGTCTGTCCTTGCTTATGCTGGAGATTTATAGTCAAAACAGACAAAAGATTTGAGTAAAAAGAGACTGCATTCAGGACTCTTTGTTAATTTCCATCTGTAACTTGCTTATGCTTTAAGAATAAAATGGTTGTGGTTAAGAATTCCTTCACTTAGCCTGTGTTCATTGTCTTGCTGCCATGTTGTCTCTACAGGCATAACTAGAAAAGCACAGCTAGGTGTACTCAGAAAGCAACAGGGGGCTTGAGGGGGTTGGGGCACTGCTTCTGGGGGCTAAATGGCCAGATTGCAAGGTCCCCCTGCCCAAAAGAGATGACACTTACAATTAGATCTGCATCTGGGTGTGGGCCTGAGAGATCCCAGACCTAGGAGTTTTGATCAGTCACTATCCAAACCCAGGAGGGCTTAGAAGCATTGGGGATTTATTTGTTGGATCCATTCACAACAAACTTGTGTCCATGCAGAGAGAAAAGCATAGGGGAAAAAAAATAGTGATTTTTTACATCCCAGATAAGCATAGAAGAGTACAACCTTTTGTATTCCTTAAGAAGGCAATATTTAACTTGTTTGATAGAGATTCAGTCAAGGAACATATATGTTAGTTGCTGTCGCTGCTTTTTGCAATTTACTCATGTATGGCACCTTACTGTTATTTCATAGGCAAAGTTCTTAGCAATACAGCAATTAAATGATCAATTCTTATGAGACAATACCAGTCTGAGCTCTAAGCCATAGGTATTTAATGCCTTTCAATTTTGGCTATCCAGCTGCCAAAATGCAAGAATATTTAAATTTCAGATGCAGTTAGGCTTTGGATTGACCTGAAAAAATGTCACATCAACACTTCTATGCTATACAGCAAATATTACCAATTCTTTGCAAAGTATACTATGATTTTAGTGGCTTCATTTTCTTTGTAAGGACATCTCCTGAAAGAATGCAATTCCAATCTCCAGTTCACTTTGTTAGACTAGCTTTCCAATCATGAGCCTTATTTTTGCTAGTATTCCACATACTTATAAAAAATATAGTGATACATAAAACACTTCAAAACTAGTAAAATCACAGCCTTTGTACAGACAAAGTTATATCAGAATAAGCTACATCTCAATTAACCCACTTTAGTTATACGGGTGTAACTCCCTATGTGGGCACACAGTGGTTTTTATGGTTTAACTTAAACCACTTCCAAAGTGACACAAGCTAAAACCACAAAAAGGCACGTCATGCGTCCACACAAGTAATTACACCAATTTAACTATGCTAGTATAAAACTTATGTATTCAAGGCATTACAGTGAGAGAACGTTGGTGCCAGGTAGCTAGTTTGAAAAAGTTCCCTTTGAATCAAGAGGGTTGTCTTTATTAGAGGTAAATATAATTTTTGTATTGTCTGTGAAAGCTAGTGATGGACATCCAGGATGCACATTACCCACATCAGTGTTCCCAAAACAGCATGCTTTGCTTTCAACTAAAAAACACTCAATTTTGCTAATATTCCAGAGCATCATTGTGGTTATCACAAAAAATTAATATATAAAAGGGATTTATACATGTTAAATAAGTAGTATGAAGTTTGTTTACCTTGCATTTATTCCAAATCCAGAGTGTTGTAAGCCATTAGGCGGCATCCATCACAACAGTATCTGAGTTAAATGGTATAAATTGGCTTTTTAATGTTAAAAAGTAAAAGGAACAAAACCACCGTATTTCCCGCCTGCTCATAGTTTCAAGACACAAGGCGGAGATGGAGATGTATTGAATTATCCAAATGTAATTGTTCAAACAGCCCCCACCCTCACCCCTTCCTGGGGTCTGGTTAACTCCTTGTACAGAGTGCAATCACTTATTTAGTCTGTAGGTGTCACACACAGTCTGGGTCCACATAAGCACCCCACATTCAAGAGTCCCTAGCCCTCCTTCCAAACCTGGGCAGTGTTTCAGGTTGTAATAACCCTTGGGGAGGAAGGGGTTAACACTCTGGTCAGTGAGTCCCAGGACAGCCAATAGGAACGAAGCACAGCTTTTTGAATGGTAACAGCAGCCTGGCCTGGGCCTGTTGGGATGCAGCAGAGCTCCTGGAAGGATCAGGAGGAGGCCAGAGGGGCCTGAGGAAGAATCCAGCAACATCCTTACCAGAGATAAGCTAAGTTTGGTACTGACCAGGCGTGGGTAGAACAGGGAATGTTTACGTAGACGCGGTCAGGGTATTTTCTTTGTTTTTGGCTTGTTTTTTGGATTTCTCTGTGCTAAGCACATGTAACCCAACCCCCCACCCCACTACCCTGTAACTACCTAAGTTAATTCCCAGAGACGCAACTCTCTGTGTTTATCATCTGTTCTTTTTGATTAAAGAGTTTACCTTTTAAGCAAGTTCTGGTTCTGTGTCCTGAGAGGCAAGAGGTTTGTGTGCCCATGCCTTAGACTGCACAGGCAGCTACTAGAGGGAACCCTGTTCCAGTTCCAGCTCATATTGCAGCTGGAGTTCAGTCATTTTCCTGAGAGAGGAATAAACAGGATTGCAAGTACCTCACAGGGAGGAATTCCCAAGTGCGCCTTCCTGGGTCTCAAGAGGGTTTTTTTGCATTTGGGTGGTGGCAGCGATACCACTCCAAGGCCAGGAATTGGAGGCCTTGGAGACTTTTAAGAGCAGGCTTTAAGGCCAGTTTCTGGCCTGTTGCAGGCCCCCACTTTCTGCACTCAGAGTGCCAGAGTGGGGAAAAAGCCTTGACACAAGTAATCCCACGCAACGCTCTCTTCTCAAGGCAGGAGGTCCCAGCCTTCCTCTTGGAGCTGGGTTGTACTTCAGGCCGCCTGCAGGGGCTCAGCCAGCTTCTCCCAACTAGATTTTTCTACTGAGAGCAAGCCTTGTGGAATCTGTGAAGTTTCTCCTGGCAGGGTGTAGACCAAGCAAATCTCTTTGCATGTGGTATCTGTTCAGTGTGGCACTCTCCATCTGATTTCGCTACTCCTTTCAATAATTTTGGAAACCTTTTCCTGATCTCCGGTTCTAGGCCCACAGCAACTGGTTCTGTTCTTATAACCAAGCCTAGATCTTTAGTTATTGGTCTATCACTGCTCTGCTCGCTTGCCCCTCTATAAAGCAGACTTCTTGGGATAGAACAGGGGGTCTCAAACTCCAATCACTACATGGGCTGTATGAGGACTAATGTTTGCCCAAGGCCTACACTGCTGAAACCTTTTCATACAACAATATTGCAAGTATTGGTAACAACAGTGTCGTTGTGGGCCACAGGAAATAGCTTTTGGGGCTGCATGTTTGAGACCCCCTGGGATAGAGTCTTCTCTCCAAGTTCAGAACAGCCAAATATTTTCCTTTCATGTCTAATAGGGACTATCTTGGGCAGTTTATTACATTTTTTTTGGCTCTTTGTTGTTGCTTTCATCCTAAAAAGATTCTGGCGTAAGTGTTGCATCAGCACCTACATCTATTTTAAAGTCTATTGTGTACTTAGCCTGAAAGATAATGGTAACATATTATGGTTCTTTTAGGACATCGCTTGTGGCTCCAAGATGTTTGCTATAAGACAGCTACTACTATTAGCTCAGACTGTTGCCTGTTGTCGTCTTTCCAAACATTTCCTGACTCTGGTTTCCCTTAGTGGACAAAGCGATTTGCTGCAAGGTGGATTATCAGACTATGGGCATTTCTTCATGTGCTTTTCTTTAGCTTAGCTTAGACCGCTTTGGATCTTTTTGTGCTTGTTACTAGTCTGACTTGGTGGTATTTCTAGCCATCCTGAGGTATTTTCCGCTCCATGTCTATGGCTTGTATATATGGGTTTCACTTCAAAGTTATTCCTGAGAAGATCTGTTGCTTCTGTGCATGCTGACTGGGGAATACTACATGCTTTGTGTGACGTTAGGAACATTTTAGAGTTTGACAGTGGGCTGTCTTTCAGGCCTATAGTGAGGCTGTCTGATAAAGTCTTGGCTCATTTCTCCAGTCACAGTACTGGCTTATGTTGTGCAGGACTGTTGTGAAATCTTTCACTGACTTACCCTTCTCAGATTGCATAAGTGAAGTCGTGAATGCTCAAAACTCACACTGCAACATGGCATGAAACACTTATCCAGTTCTTTAACTGTATTGAACTCTTTTGTCTAAACAGCTGTGAAGCCTCAGTAATGAATAATGTCCACCACTGCAGATCCCATCCTATAGACCAGGATATTGTTTCTCCATTAATTGCTGGTCTAAACCAAAAGCCTGACAGTCTCTGGAATCTTATGCAGTGTGGCCACCCCTAAGGACATTGGAAATGAAAATCTGATGTGGATAGTTTCTGCACAAAGGATGTGGTAGATGTGGTCTAAGAGTTTTAAAGGTTTACAGTTTCAAATTGCAGTTTGAAGTCTTTTTAAATTAAGGAATGGAGAAAGAATATTTAAGCATTTTCCAGTGCCGTGACAAATTCTCAGAAGCATTTTCCTGCAGGCAGCTCATGAATGCTATACTTACTATGATTTTGATATGATATGGATTTGAATCATCCTCGTGGTATGTAAGGGAAAGGTTAAAAACCCATATTTTTTTCTGAATTGCATGCAGTGCTGCATTTAGTATTTTTCTGTGAATTTCTAGAAGAAAAAATCATCTTGGTTTAGCATAAGAATCTAAACAGACTATTGATTATGTGTTATGTGCCTATTCTGTTTCCTTTAACATACTGTATCTTTCTAAAAGCTGTTTCAGTGGTTCAGTTTGTCATTCCTTAGTTTGATTAAAAATCACAAGCATAGAAAAATCTAAACCATATATATATTTTAGTGTGAAGCCCTAGTATTGATTCTGTTCCTTCAATAAATTAAACTAGCAAGCATATTCTGTTGTAATTAGTCAGCTTATGAAAAGCCACCAACTCATTTTCCCTTGTGGTACATGTCTTTAAATTGCCACATGGTGGCCTTGTTTGACAGGCTATGCCCAATCTGATTTCTAAGTGCCACAGGACTCCTTGTCTATTTTCTTTCAGTAACCTCTCTTTTTTTAAACTTTTCCTAATAGGAAGTTTTAAACCTGACACCTATCAAACAAATGCAGCATACCCATATAACCTTTCAGTAATTTACTTTTTTTGCAAAAACAGAATATAATCAATTTGTAGTCCTAAAGGGACCATGCACATTAAAAGCAACTGTTGTCATACAGTTTGTACTTTGTTAAGCAATCCTATTTTAAAATGTCCTGTAACTAATGTTTATGATGGAAACTAGCTTACTGGCCATTCATGTTATAACATCTCTACCTAACTTGATCTCATTTATACTAAGCAAGTAAAAGTAAAAAAGTAGCTGTAACTGGGACTCAAATTATTATTTACTGTTGACCAGCTTTTTGGTAGGATAGTCAGGGATTAGGATACCAGCCTGAGACTTTACTGACTGATTCAATTCCACAGCAGTCTTCTTGTATGACACTGAGCAAGTCATATAGACCAAGCTCCTCAAAAGCTTTTATGTATCTAATTGCCATTGTAATCAATGGGTCCTAGTTGCCACAATACCTTTGATGATCAGGGCCTTAGTCCCTCTATGGTTCAGTTAGCCATCTGTAAAACGGAGATAATAGCACTCCCGTCATTTACAGATGAGTTACGAGGATGAATACATTTAAGAACGTGAGGTGCAGCGATATTACCATAATAGGGGCCATAGAAGTATCCAACATTAATTTCTTTTAAAAATGGTGTAGCCAAATCCTTTAGTTTGAAAATTAATTTAGGATTGTCAATCAGTCTTAATGAGTTGGTTTAGGTTGTTGCCTGAACTTGACCACGGAGATATCTAAAGCAAGAGTCCCCCAGGGATGCGTGGTGGAGGAGGTCACACAAAACAGGTTAATTTTATAAAATTCTTTTATTGCTAAAAGCATAAACGGTAAGCACAGAATTAAGAAAGGGTTAATTGAGTCAATATATATCTACCCAAATTACAATTAACTTCAATTTGATACATATAAGAAATTGTATAAGTTAACTAAGTTTGATATTTAAAACCCTATAATTGGTACTCATGCCTTGGTTTCCCAGCTTGGTTGAGGCAAGAGGAAGGGAGCTCAGGAAAGAGTTTACTAACTTAAACTGATAGCTCTAGACTTATGAAAGTAACATAATTAGTTAATAAGAGAAGTAAGATAAAGTTGGTCTGCATTCTTTTAGAGAAAAGACTAGCTGAGAGCTGAAGAAGCTCAGAGCTAGAAGCTGAAAGCAAAAGCAGAAATCTGAAAAGCTGAAAGCTACCAGCTGAAAAAGCTAGAAAACTGCCCTGAGTAACAGGGTTTGTGCTTTTATACCCTTTTTAACATATACCATGTTAGATCCACCTCTGTCACCCAAATATGGGCAGATCACCTCAGAAATTGTAGGGGTACCTCTATGATATTGGTCAAGGAGTTAGTATGTGGGATTGATGGATAACTGACATGATTGATGCATGTCGGCCCTTCAAAACGTTTCATTATTATTTATGGATGCTTTTGTGGGCTTTGTGGTGTTCTACCAAATGTCAAGGGGTCAGAACCGGAAAATCCTTCGTTGTCTGTCTACTGATCTAGGTGCCATGATCAAAATATAGCCTCTTGGAGCTATGCATCACTGAACACAGATGAAAAACAGACCTGCACGTCTCACTTCTAATCTCATATTATCGTAAGTTTCCTACTTATGCCTATGCCCTTTAGCCGTTCACACAAGCTGTATAATTTCTTGTATAGGTCTGTCAGGTACCTTGCGTTTCAGCAATCACTATAAAAGTTAGGCTAACTTATACACTTACACTAAGTATAAAAGCCTCTATATGTCTAACAGCACACTTTCTTAAACCTATAATGAAAGATACATAGATGAATACTGTGGAGCACAGACAGATAACTGTAACCCTGTGTAATGGACATTGTGACCAATATCCAGCAAGACTCCATATTGTCAGTTTGGACTTTCTGCTTAAACAATGTACTTCATTTTGGATACTTGATGAAATCTGGTTTAGGTATATGCTGTATATGTTCTTTTAAATGTGTGAACAAGGTGTGTGAATGAAGGGCGTGTGTGTGAAAAGGCCAGTCTCAACTGCCAGCCTGTCCTGATGAACCATAAGTACCATCTAACTGGCTGAACAATGCAGACATCTCATTAAAGCGAACAGAAGGAGCCACCCCAGAAAGAAAAGAATAAAATACAATCAAGTCTGCAAGTGACTGGTGACCAATGATCTCCCAGGAACCCTGAGGCTACATGACACAGCAAATCCCATAGACTTACATGAAGGCCTGCAAGTATAAAAGATGGGTGAGAGCATGAAAACTTTGGGGTCTCATTCTGCAACTGACATCTTGGAGCATCGGATCATGACCGACAGAGGCCTGGCTCCCTCCTTGTGCCCACCCTAGTTGGCCACTAGGCTGGCTCAAGCAACACATGAATGGACTGGTAATTACATCACACCAGCTTGCAGAACTCTGTGTGTGTACGTGTGTGTGTGTTAGGAATTAATTTTACATCTTATAATAAATATGGCACATTGCCTTTTCCCTCCTGAAAAGATCCTGAGTGTTTTTGCATAACAATACATGCATGCAAGCAAAGCATAGGTTAAGTGAAAGGCTACAATGGGTGCCTAAAGTTAGACTCTTAAATCTGTATTTACCCAGTATGCATCCAAATTAAAAAAAAAAGGTGCAAGGGAAGTTGCTGGCCACTCAGTACATGTGTGGGAGAAGAGGCCACTTATTTTGCTACCTAAATAATATAGATGTAAGAGTCTAATATTAGTTACCAATTTGTCTAAGATGTTGGTCTCAGTGGCTGTGTTCACACAGCACTCTTATTTTGAAAGAACAGAGGTTGTTTTGAAATAAGAAATACCCTGTTCAAACGACGCATGATTGTTTCGAAACAACTTAAACCCCACGTGGGGACGAAACAATGCCATCCAAACATGGTGTTTCAAAACAACAGTGACTTGTTTCAAAATAACTGTTGCCTGAAACTGCTATTTTGCTTTGAGCTTTTTCCCTTAATTCAACTTAACAAACTGTTAATTCAAATTAAGTTATTTTGAAATAAGGCATTATTTCGATACAAGTTGTTTCGACACAACTTGTATCAAAATAATGCCTGTGTGTGAACACAGCCAGTATATGTAAGGATTATATGTAGAGCTTTATATGTAGGCCTGCAATAGCATCCCTTTACATAATTTGTATATTACCTACCTGGAACATCCCATTCAATTTTGATCATGGCTATGGTTTATGAAGGATTAAAAAAAGGCTAGACTTGTATACAGAATTACTGAATGAAAAACCTTCGCCATAACAGGATCAAAGCTCCTAGCACAAGAATCAATGGCGTAAAGATATAAGGAAGCAGCTGCCTATTTTAGGGAAAATTCCTAATAATGAGTACTGGGTATTCAAAAGAGAGTAGCAAGAAAGTTGGTGGAGGCACTGATTAGTGACATGCAGACAGAGGTTGCATAACCTAGCGGGAATAAAATGCATAGCCCTGGAAAACATAGGCACTGTAATAACGTGGGTCGCAAAAGATAGACCATTGTGGGAAGTGGAGGGGAGCGGGGGGGGAGAACCAATCCAGCACCACACTTCCCCAAAAACAGAAACAATTGTCACTGCTGCCCACCTCCTGCAGCAGCAGCAGCCCCCCTACAGCTGCCAGGCATCCACCCTATGTCATCACATCCCTGCAGAGGTGGGGTGGGGGGCTCACGCTGGCCAGAGGCGCTAAGGGACACCGCTCAGCACCTCCCTCCCCATGTGTCTTGAAGGGCTGGCCTTGTCTCTCATCCCCTGAAACTAGGGGATGAGGCTGACCTGTCTGAGCCAGCTCCAGGCTCCAGCAGCAGCGGCAGGGTCACGAGCTGGGCAAGTGCAAGAATGGGGGAGACCCCAGAGACAACTATTTTTTTCCTGAGAAGGTAGGGATTGGGGTTGAGGGGAGGGTGGGCATGATTGTTAGGGTCTCTACAGCATGCAAAGTGCCCCAACAATAACAGCCCTCCCTCCTGGAAAAACTTAGGGCCTATATCATGGAAAACTCCCCCACCCTTCAGAAAAAGGAAAAGGGGCAGGGTGCAAGCTGGGGGACTTGAAGGGTGCAATTATTTGACAGAAGGCCACAAGGGGTGGGGGATTCAAGCCTTCAGTTAAAAAGTTTGAGACCCACTGCTCTAGTAGGATGACTGTAAGGATTCTTTGCTATTGTCCCTCTGTTTTGGCTGCCCTCTGTCACAAGTGACTTCAAGAGCCTCTTGTTTAGTAAGCCTGTGCAGCACTTACTGTGTACAGCCCCCACCAGCCTTGTCTCATACAGCTTGCTTAGCTGCCTCTGGAGCTTCTGCAGCAAGGCCAATGGAGAGGCTCCTTTCCCCTACTGCCCTCGCCTGGGCTGCTTATAGCCCCTGGTTCATCAGGGGCCCAGCTGTTTCGCTTGCAGCAGTCAGATGTCAGCGTCCCCCAGCCGGCTCCAAGGTACCTCTCTCGGTTTTAGCTGGAATGCAGAGGGCTGGCTAAGGGTTTGCTATGCACTTGCCGCACACTCTGTCACAGACGCTCCCCCTTATTGAGCTGCTAGCTTCTTCCTTGCCTGTCCCCTCCTTCCTCTACTTTAGCGGTTCTTCCGGGGGGGGGGGGCATTCTTTTTGGTGACCCTCAGGGTCCTCCTTGTGGAGACCACTTATCCCCCCACCCACAGACACTACACTGTATGGAGGGCAGCCCCCCCCCATTCCCATAGTGCTGCTTCTGCCTAGAGGTCTTCACACCAGCTGCAACATCCATGTGGGGCCACTCCCCTTTTTCCCCACCCCTTCTGGCAGGGGCTCAGGGTCGATCGCCACCCACTCACAGGTACCCACAGCTTTGGGCCTCTCATACCCATCAGGTAGGGCTTCGCTCCCTTTTGTTAGGAATTGCATTTAAGATTGCTCAGTGGGCTGCTTCACCTGTACTGAGATTCAGGCCAGGCATTTTCCCCCCTCCCCCATGGTGTTGTTCCTTGTTTCTCTCCTCACCCCTTGGCTCCTGGGGGCACTTTGCTCCCTGCATCTGATGTTTTCTTGGGGTTCTAGCTTCCCTGCCTTGCCCCACTTGCCCATGGGCTCCTGCTGATACTGCCACTCCTTGGTCTTACTGTCTAGGATGTTCTTTACAGGGACTTCCTACCCCAGGAGCATCTACTGCTTTCTCTGGGGAACTTCATGGTTCTTCTTCGAGCAGTGCTCCCAACATGCTCCACTTCAGGTGTTCATGTTCCACGGCACCCCAGCTCGGAGATTTTTATAGCAGTGGCTCAGGCAGCTGACAGCGACGTTCCTTTTCCCGCTGTTAGTGATGTCAGCTGCTTGCTCCACCCATTGCCATTTCTCCTCAGTCCCTTTCTACTGCCCTGGACTCCAGACAGAGTCGGCGGTGGCTATCCATCAAAAGATCAATACATTCATCTAAAAGGATTCAAGACAGAAACACAAGATGACATAACAAGAAAACTAAAAAAAAAAAAAAAAGGCGGAAACTGACAAGTAGGCTCGCCTGCACTATGCTGAACTCAGCCGGCTTCAAGCGCTGCGAGACTTGCCATGAGGCGATGCCTGCCTCAGATGGGCATAACACCTATGTCACGTGTTTGGGAAAAAACACATGTATCACACAGGTGCCCTCACTGTAGAAGCCTAACGGCAAGAGCCAGAAAGGAGCAAGAGGGGAAGCTTAACCTCCTCTTGTTAGAAGGCTCTCTGCAACCAGCATCTGACCCCCGTGTCTCTCCTCACTCAGCTGAGGGAGTGCACAAACAAGGGTCCGCTGCCTCTTCCCCAGTCCCTAAGAAAAAACGGAACGGGACAGAAAATCTCCACAAAAACAAACAGTGCAGCTCGAAGCAGGCGGCCTGTAACCCTGCTGAGCTTGAAATTTACAAGACCAGCTCCACGCTGATAATGGCACCGCTCAAGCTTCAAGCGCTGCCGCCGGCTGTCACGGCGCCAAGCTCCGCACCGCCACTTGCAGTGCCTGTCATTTCGCCAGCACTTTCAACCGTGTCTGTGGCACCGTTCCCAGCACCGTTGCCCTTGTCTGCAACGGCACTGGATCGACAGTGTATTCCGTCAATGACTTCCCTTGAGGGCCAGATGCCAGTGCAATTACTGGCTCTACAACCACAAGTATCGACTCAAACTCTGACAGCTGTGACCAGTGACCCTATCCCGCACCACGTGTTAGCTCGTCAACCGTGGTACTCTCTTCTCATGAACATGTCCAAAACGCCACCAATCACATTACCTCTGGTATGAGATCTCCTGTCCTAGAACCACGGCAAATGTCTCCACACTTATCTAGACTGACTTCACCTAACAGCCTGGAACCTCGATGGTTCAAGGATATGGAGCTCCAGTGTTCTGAGCAGGTGTGCAACATCCTCCTAAATAGTAGAAAACAGTCTACAAGAACTTCTTACCTGCAGAAATGGACCCGATTCTCTTCCTGGTGCGTTGATCGAGGGTTACAACCTGTGGAGGCACCCATCCCGGAGTACTTGCTGTACCTGCAAGGAAAAAAACCTCACAATTAACATGATTAGAGTATACTTAACGGCTATCTCTACTTTTCGTGACCATGTAGATGGCACATCAATATTTGCTCATCAGATTATTAAGAGGTTCCTGCAAGGACTACACAACCTATTCCCACAGGCTCAGCTATCCGCAACAACTTGGGATCTTACCTTAGTTCTGAGGTCACTGACTTGGCCACCATTCGAGCCATTGGCCTCTGCCTTGATGCTCCATCTCTCTATGAAAGTGGCATTTTTAGTTGCGATCACATTGGCGAGGAGAGTCAGTGAACTAGCAGCACTAATGGCTTATCCACCTTACACAAGTTTCTACAAAGACAAAGTATCCTTACAATTGCATCCTAAATTTTTGCCCAAAACATCAACATCTTTTCATATTAATCAAGTAATAAACTTACCTATATTCTATCCAAAACTGCACTCCACACCACGAGAGAGCATTCTGCATACCCTTGACATCAGACGTGCTTTAGCCTACTATTTGGAAAGAACAAAAGGGTTTAGAAAATCAGCACAGCTGTTTGTCTCCACTACAGAACGATCACAAGGACAGCCAATTTCAAAACAGAGAATATCGAACTGGATAGCTTCATGCATCCGCATTGCATATTCGATACAACAAAACGACCCCACCTGACACAATTCATCTGCATTCCACTAGAGCTGTGGCATCGTCCATAGCATTCCTTAGCCAGGTTCCACTCCATGTAATTTGTCAGGCAGCTACCTGGGCCTCTAATGATACTTTTGCTAAACACTATGTGTTGGAGAGTATTGCAGCCTCGGATACTGCCCTGGGGCAAGCAGTACTCCATACAATCCATGGGGTAGACCCGAAGTGCCTGCCACCATAGGATGACGACTGCTTCGAAATCACCTGAAGTGGAGCAGTCGGGAGCACTGCTCAAAGAAGAAATGGAGGTTACTCACCTTCGTGCAGTAGCCGAAGTTCTTCAAGACGCATGCTCCCAACATGCTCCACTACCCACCCTCCTCCCCTCTACTTTGGGGTTTCTTTCTCATTACAGGATACTTCCGGGGTAGAAAGGGACTGAAGAGAAACGGCAACGGGCGGAGCAAGCAGCTGACGTCACTAACGGCGGGAAAAGGAACGTTGCTGTCAACTGCCCGCTGCCTGAGCCACTGCTATAAAAATCTCCGAGCTGGGGTGCCACGGAATGTGAACACCTGAAGTGGAGCATGTTGGGAGCACGCATCTCGAAGAACTTCGGCTACTGCACGAAGGTGAGTAACCTTCATTTCTCCCCATGGGATTCCTTCTTCCACTTTCACTGGATGGTGGATAGTTTTCACTCCTCCTTCCTCCTGTCCATATTAGGCCATCTACACAACTCCATCCTCTCACACACCATGAGTGTGTAGTCTCCCTTTTTACGTTCTAATTGGCTACATTTCTAGCAACCAATTGGTCAGAATCCACTGGGAATGCCTCAGCTATCCACTCTTCTGCCCTCTGGCCCCTTTCCAGGCGGGGGTTCTCTGGGCGCTCTGTTGGACCCCAATTCTTCCTATGGCCGTCCCTCCTTCCTGAGAGAGTCTGCCTCTGTGTAGTCCTCCATTAACTTCACTGCAGTCTGCCCATTGCTTGGCTGATGCTGCCAAACCCAGCCATGTCACCAGGGAAACTATGTAAAAGCTATTCAAAGATGAGCCCTTCTGTAATTTCCCCCTTGTCAACCAAAACTTCTGGTTCTACTTCTTTGCTAAAGTCCCATCTGATCCAGGGTGGCCTACTTCACAGCCTCATAATTCTTGGTTGGGCCCTCACTCAGGGCCATATATGCTGTGTGACCTTCACTTTCCAGGAAGAGAGCAAGCTATAGGACCCAGGTAGCTCAGTCCCATCCAGCCTCCATAGCTATCTCTTAACCCGGATGTGGTCCTCCACTTTTATCTTCAGGTCCCATCTTAAGCCCAGCATGCAGGTGCCTGCCATCCCCTGCTATTGGACTCACCATTTTTTGTAGGAGCTGCTATCATACACCAGCCTGTTCCCATAAAAAATCCAGCAGGATAGTTTGTTGTTCAGTCTGTCAAAGTACACAAGGCCTACTGCATGCTTGCTGGGGTTGCTGAAAGACACATATGGACTTCATCTCCTCCTGATGCTTTAAGAGCCATTGTAAGGTCTCCTCTATCACTGGGCTGCCAGGACTCATCCCGGCTCAGCACGTCCCAGAGAAGCCCCCACCTTAAGATTCTCTGCTGTCGCTCCCCCACTTCAGCCACCCTTTTTGTCACAAATTACATCAAAACCCTTTTGTTTAGCAACCCAGGGAAGTTTATATAGAGTGCAATCCTAGCATCTTCTTACCACATACAGCAGGGGTCTCAAACACAAATCACCGTGAGGGCCCCATGAAGACTAGTACATTAGCCCAAGGGCTACACCAGAGGTGGCTTTAGGTTTTCTGGGGCCCTAGGTGACAGACCACGCATGGTGGGGCCCCCTAGAGGAACTTAACTCACATAATAAGCATAGCATTTTTGTTCACTTTAAGACTTTGGACAGTGAACTGGACTGCTTCCATATTGCTTGTTCAACAGCCAACTCCCCCCCCCCCCCCTTCAGCTCCTGACATGTACTTCCTTTTATTACCCAACTCATCTGTCATTGAAACCCCCATACACTCATCCTTATTCTTTATTATTAATAATCTCTTTCTGCTTGAACCTCACAATACAATCCTGAAAATGAAATGAGTGTCACAACAGATCACAACGCCACATCAGAGCAACCACATTTCCCACATATAAAATTTCATGGAAGAACCACAACAACAAAATCAAATTTCATAAAATGTCAGCCCATTTGTGTAAAAAAGAATTCTTCCAAGTTAGCAGAAACCATCCCAAAATGCAACTTCCTCAGTATCACAAATGTTGTGCAAGGGCTAGCAATGTCATGAACTAGGAAATAAAAGCTGCCTCCAGCCCTGATGGAGGGGGGAAGAAGGGCAAGGATGAGAGTTGTGACCCCCCTCTTCTAGCCCCCTAGAGCTCTGATTTGCTGTTGCAGTATGACCTGATCCCATGGCTGACACTCCCCTGCATTTATTTTCATCCTATTCTGTAAGTTCCCCCTCTTCAAAGCATCTGACGAAGTGGGATGTTCTCCCATGAAAGCTCATGCAATAAATAAATCTGTTAGTTTTAAAGTGCCACAAGACTCCTTGCTTTTTTTGCTTTACTAGACTAACATGGCTGCCCCTTTGGAACTTAACAAGAGCACTGTAACTTAAGCCCCCCTCCTTACATCCTCTGGAGCCCCCCCAACCCCAAATGCTCTCCTCTCCCCTGGCCCCGCAGTTCAGTCACCCCAGTTTAGGTGCAGTCAGGACTTCTAAATTCCCTGACCTACCAGGCTATGGGATATCATAAGAAAGGGACAGCGGGAGCCAGGGGGACTCCTAGAACTGAGGGTGAGGGGCATGTGAGCTATTAGGTGCTGGAAAGAACGTGCTCATGTGGTGGTTCCCTCATGTCCTGCTTCAGGGCTGAAACTGCTTCCAGCCCTGAAGAAGCTAGGGAGGAGGGGAGAGATGGGGGCTGAGACCATCGTCCTCTCCCTCAATGTCTGAAATAGCCACTGCTGTCCAGGGAAGGAGAGGGGAAAATACCTGCTGAATCCTCAAACATGACTTTGCATTAAAAAAAAAAAAATCAAAAGCAGGACTAGTACTTTTTTTACCAGTAGGAACCATCTATATTAATACTGCCTCCCCTGCAAAAATACATAACTCCCTCAGGCTGCCTGATCCTGTGCATGGTGCTCAGTGCTAGTAGGAGAGGGTGGGGGCGAGAGTGAGTAAAGCCTGCATATCCACTGATCCTCCCCTGCCCCACCGATACAGACCCCCTCCTCAGGGCAGTTTGGAGATGGTACCAGGACTCCTCCTGCCTTGTGCGGGGAGGGGGGAGATGTAAAGTTGGCCCCCAGGCACCAGAGACTCTTGGTAGTCCCCTGTGTTCTGAGTCCCTTTAATAGCTGGTCATCCATGGAAGAATTATGCATGTTTCCATTACTTAACACCTAATGTTTCCAGCATTCAGCACATCACCACACCCACTTTTTTAGTACTAGCATTCTTTCTCAGTATGGCTGCCCTCCACCCACTTGGCCCTGCTGCCAGCCCCAATCTCCTCCCTGAAGCCCTGGCAACTGTGACATGGTGGGTCTAGGTCTGTCTATCAGCTATTTCTGTGGACCCCATCACTGTAGCATTTTGAGCACCTCACAGTCCTTAATGCATTTATTCTCACCCAGCCCTCTGAGGCAGGCAGTGCTTCTAGTGCCAGTGTACAGTAACAGATGGCTGGGGAACTGAGGCATGGAGTGACTAAATGAGTTGCCCAAAGATGCAGGAGAGATAGCAAAGCTGAATGCAATGGGACTGTTTTCTTATTTAAAGCCCCCTATTTACCCTCCCCCAAGCTACCAAACAGCTCCTGACCCTGTCATTTCTCCTTCCCAGCTTGACAGCCTCTGCACAGTGTACATACACTTCAGTTGGCTCCCAATATAGACCTCTGCCCCTGGGCTATTCTCCCTTCTTGTTCACTTGGCTCCCTATGCGTGCAACTCACCCCATCTCACCTGAATCTAAGTTGGATCCTCCACTTTTTTTAATCTTCGGGGTTTTTTTTTTTTAATCTTTAGATTTATTTGCTAATTTAAAGCATAGGTGCAACTGCACTTACCCAGCCACTGAATGTTACAGGTAGCTATTGGGTTGCGGCGATAAATGATATTTTCGAACTGGGTTTGAAGGAGAAAAAAAAATTGAAAACCACTGCCTTTGATGGGTTATTATTCATGGAAATATCCAAGAGCAGAGGGTCCAGCACTGAGTCCCAAAGCATGGTTTGAATGTTACAGGGTAGCACTAGCAGACACTGAATTTGAAGGCCATGCGCCTACTCAAGCTAGGTGTGACTCAAGGCAGAATTTGGCCTGTGCTGTATGAGGAGAGAGAGAAGAACAGAACCCAGCTACTTTCAGATCTGAGTAGCAGCAGCAGTGTGGGCACAAAGGGGGGGGGGGGGAGTTATTTGTTAGCTGAGCAAATTTGATATTGGAAAGTATTCTCAAGAGGCACCAGTTTAAATCCAGAATCCACTTTCTGAAGTTAATTTCCGTTCTATTATAACCCAAACTGAACAAACTCTTATTTCCTCCATGCACTTTGCTTAATGTAAAACAATTCAACACACAAGAGAACAATTTCAAGCACAGAATAAATATTGGGTGCAGCATATGGAGTGTTCAGCGAAGTTCAGCTTTAGAAACAATACCACGACTGATGAGGTTACACCCCCCAGTCCACCTGCTGCCCCAACCAACTGAGACAACTAAGCAAGGGCAGGAGACCCCATGCTTGTGCCAGGCTGACCCCACCATCACAGGACAACCCCCCCCCCATGGTCAGACCAGGCAGCTCCACCACCTGGGTGTGTGGTGAGGGCAGGCGACGCCAAGCCAGGCCAGCTCTGACACTTGGGCATGAGGTGAGGCCAGGAAACCCTGGGGCAGACAGGGTGGCACTGCAGTCTGGGCATGGGGTGAGGGAGGGAGACCCTGGATCGGCTCCCCAGCCTCGCCCCCTAGGCTGTGGGGGCTCCCTGGCCAGGGCTGCCTCACAGCAGCCTGGCCATGAACCTGACCCCCAGCGGCTGAGAAAAGACCCCTGGCTCACCAGCCCCCTGATGGCCTGGCCCCAGTGTAAGCAGGGGGATGGACCCACTCCTGTGGGGAACTTCCCAGACTTTGTATAGCACCCCAGTGAAGGTGGGTAGCAAAAAGGATCTGAGTCCCTGCTCCCACTTCCTTTACCCCAAGGCCTGCCTGATCTCAAAGGCTCCCCTCCCAATCTCCTGTTTGGAGGAGTCCCTGTAACCCCAACAAGGCTGAGCCCCAGAATTTCTTAGGGCTCAACCCCCCCACTCTTATCATGGTCTCTCAGGACAGGGCTAGGGTGTCCCCACTCCAGGGTGCTGACCACACTGACCACTCTGCTGGCCCACCAGTCACTATATACAATTTATTTAAGCACACAGAAATGAAAAGAACCCAATAAGAAAATAGGGAAAAAGGTGAACAGTAAACCCTCAGTGTCACCCCCTGGTGTGGAGACACTACACACAGAGTCTCTGGACCTGAGAAACAGTCTGTCTCCACGTTGCAAGCCCTCTGCCCAGGCCTGGCTGTGAATGGATCCAGGGGGCCAGATGCAGGCTCCGGCTGTGGCCACATGTCCCCAAGCTGCAGGGGCAGGGCCCTTCTTCCCAGCGTCAGTCCCCCTTCACTGCTCCCCAGCTGCTCACCACACCCAGCTCCAGCTCCGGCTCCCAGCTGCTGCTCGGGTTCAGTGGGGCTCCTCTGGCCCTCCTGCTGTGGGGCTGCACAGATGAGCTCAGCACCTTGGGCTCCTTCTCTGGCCTCCTGCCCCAGCTTCAGGCACCTCTGGCTCTGTCACTGCCTCCAGCTCTGCTCTGCTCAGCTCCACCTGGCTTTGTGCTGGTCCAGCTGCTGTGGGTCTCCTCTGCACAAATCAGCTCAGCCTGGCCTCCCTTCCTGGGTCCTCTGGCTCCCAGCTGCTGGCTGCTTAGTGCTTTCTCCTTAGCTCGGCCGCACGCACGCGCACGCGCACGCGCACACACACACACACACACACACACACACTTGCCCACACATGTCCAGCCTGCAGTTTCAGCTCAGGGGCAGGGGAGCACTCTCAATCAATCAGGCCATCCTGGGACACTAGCCTCTCCCGCTGGCCCTGGGGCTGTCTGTTTCAGAGTCCTGCTTCCAGGCGGGAATGGCCAATCAAAAGGCCCATTCACTCTCAGTAAGGGGCTGTCAGTCCCCTTACACCAGCCAGGACAGAGGCTGAAGAACATCCATTGGCCCAGCCCAAAGGTCAGGTGAGGGGCTCCATTCCCAGCCCACCCATCCTTGGGGCCCAGAGGCCATAGAGCACTCCCCAGTCCCACCAGGGGCCCAGAGCCCCCCCAGGGGCACAAGGAGCAATTCCTGGCTCACTCAGGACCTGGAGACCACATGGGGAAGCCCCTCACCCCACCCCTGCCTGTCCAGGACCCCTCCAATCCCCCACCCCGCTGCCCCCCACAGCACCTGCCTGTTCTGGAGGGGGGGGGGGAGCTGCTGCTGTGACTGCAGAGAGGGGCCCTTTGAATCTGGCTTCTTCTCTCTTCAGCCTCGAGCAGCCCGCAGGGGGTGGGGTGGAAGCAGCTGAGCTGGCTCTGGGAAAGTGCTGCTTGATGAGAGGGATGAGGCGACAGGTGGAGCAAGCCAGCCCAGAGGCTGAGCTCTGCTCTTCGGTCCTACCTATGGGCGAGCCTCCCTCCTCTGTAGAGTGGAACAGCCTGCCGGGGGGAGGACCCTGCCCCTGGGCTGGCTGCTCCTCCCTGGGGGCAGGGCAAGCTGGCAGGCAGGCAGCAGAGGCTGCTTTTCTTAGCTGAAAGCAGGGAGCTGAGTGGCACAGCTCTCCTGCATTCAGAGAGGGCTGTGGGGCCCCAGGCCCCTGCCTGCCTAGCCTACCCCAAAAGCTGCCTCTGGGCTGCACCACATGAGAACTAGTGCAGTAACCCAAGGGCCACACTATTAAGCCCTTTTCATACAACAACATTGCAAATATCAATAGCACGGGAGTCATTGTGGGCCACAGGAAATAACTTTGGGGGGCTGTGTGTTTGAGACCCCTGACATACAGCATGGCTAACTGTCTCTGAAGCTGCTACAGCAAGATCCGTGGAGCAGCTACTCCCTGGGCTCTCCTTTCCCTTATTGCCTACACCTGGGCCTGTTTATACCCCCTGGTTAGCTGTTTCCCCTGCTCAAGCTGGTGCAAGGTGTTCCCTGACAGTTCCAATTTACCTCTCTCAAGGGTGGCTGGCATGACAGAGGGCTGGCATGCTGAGTGACACCACTCTTGGGTAGTTTTGCGCTCTCTATTATGTGTGGTAGTTGTGTTGAGGTATTATGTTTCTGTTTGTTATTTAGTTGTGTTACAGAAGAACACTGAATACCCCCAGTCAAGGATCAGGGCATTAGGCTGTGTACAAATTTATACCTAAAATAATCCCTGCACCAGAGAACTCACAATCTGGCAAAAATACAAGGCACACAGGGAAAAAGAAACAACCTCTAAAGCAAGGGAAAAGAGTGAGAACAATGTAATAGTAAAACATACAAACTATGTATTATGAACAGCTGTCCCAAATTTCTACCTCTCTAACTGTTGTTGAATGCTATTGTTTGTAAGCACCATGGCAGAAGTAGTGTTTAAGCAAAGATTCAAAGGACAAAAGATGAGGCTTTTAGGATTATAATGGGAAATTTTCCCCAGGTGTAAAGGGAACATTTTATTTTTTTATTATTATTTTTAAAAACTAATTGTTTCAGTGCTGTAGCAAAAAACTGAATAAACTTGTTTTAGAACTAGTTCAGTGCTATGACATTGTTATGACTAACATGACTGTATATATAGGGTATTTGTTATTTAAAACATATTGTGGATAATGGAAAGGGAGAAGAGGTAGAGTTTATAAAAATATGGGGATAGTGAAAGAGACCTGATCAGAAATGCAAAACAAACCAACCTTGAATATTGGCCTCTCATATTTTAAAACCAGCCTTTGAAAAGGTGGAGTTTAGCTGCATTATTCGGGCATTAATTTCTGGATAACTTGACTCTTAATGTTTGAGTGCTATTTGCCCAACAGAGTTCTCTATCATAAAGCAGTGTTATATTTGTGCAAGAGCTACCTCTAGTGGTGATATCATGAGATAACGAATAAAGACATTCAGCGATGCACAGGAAAGGCCAGCTGAATGCTTGCCTCCTGGATTCCATGCACAGTGGCAGATGTGGAACATGCCTCAGAGGAAATGGAAAATGTGGAATACCTTCAAGAAAGCACATCTTATGGAAACATTGCTGAAAAATCCATGTATTTATGATTCAAGAACCTGGAAAAACTAGAAAACCAGAGCAGTGACAGCTGTGTGGACTCTGGGGGAATCTACCTGTCTAAGTCACTGGTCTTAGAAGATCTGGGGCAATGGTTTTGGGGACTAGGTATGCAGATTGAAGGGTCTGCCTGACCAAGAATTGTGACATATACCAGGTCTGCACCTGGCAGTGTGCCCAAGAGATCATTGTTCCTAGCTCTGTATCACTGATTACTCAGGGAGGCTTAGAAGCATATGGGATTTATGGATTGGCTCCATTCACAACAAACTTTTGTCCTTCCAGAGGGAAATGGGGCCAAGTGGTGAAAAGAGGCTAAGACAGTGACAGAACCAGAACCAGAACCAGTAATGGAACTCTTAGTAGCTAGAGTTGCAGGTCTAAGTGTATTTAGATTATGAAATGATTGAAGACTTTGGTATATGTTTGATTCAGGGTTTCTTGACTTGCCAAATTTTAATAAAATCTCTTCTCTTCACATTCTTTTTGAAAGTAAAAGTACCAAGACACATTGGTAATACTGTCATATGCAAAGTAGTGAAGCAAATATACAATCAACTTCTGAAATATGGCACTGCCTTTAATCCTCATTTCATAGTCCAGTATGAACATTCACTAGAGAATAGTAGATGCCCTTTTCAGCCAAGAGTTGCTGATGTGTTCCTTGTTCTACGATCTTTCCATTCTGGATTACTGCTATCTTGTTGGCATTCTGCACAGTGGACAGGCGATGAGCTATTACAATACACGTGCGACCTTCTCTTGCTTTATCCAATGCTTCTTGGACAACCTGTTCAATTATCAAAGCATAATATATTTATTCTATAAGTTGAAAATGTAATACAGAGAACCCCTTCCAGTTCTTGGTAAGTATCTAATATGATTTTTCTTTTTTATTTAAACAGTAAATTACCAGTGAGAGAGAAGAGACTGGATGGCTTAAGGGAAAAGTAATAGACTGATGAGTGTCTAGTTTCTTGGTCTAAATCTAGCTTGTGTTGATGAGTGAAAGAAACCTGCCTTGACAGCAAAATATTTTTTTAATGGACAGCTGAAATTTTCACAATCACATAATTCCAGGAACTGGGACTGTAGGATCAAGAATAATGAGAGAGACTCAATAAAATTGAGAAACACTGAGTCTTGTCTCAACATAATATGAGACATTTTTAATGCTGAGCTTATTATGCAGAGAACATGTGAGATGGAATAAATTTACACCCATCTGCCACTGACTAGAGGCATGACTACCAACTCCTCTTCTATTTTGTCCCAGGATTTGAGCAGTGTACCCAACTGTGTTGTGTCTCAACATATAAGGGAAAAAATAATTAATAGGGCTACAAAAATGATTAAAATATGGTTACAAAAATCCTTCAGTGCCACAACTGATAATTTAGGGCTTGTCTATACAGGAATATTTACTGACATAATTATATTGGTGTAATTATACCATTATAGTTAGACCACTATAACTCCCTGTGTGGACAGTCTTATTCTGAAATAAGAGTGCCCTTTTCCCTTTTCAACTAGAAAAACTTCCAAAACAACTGCTAGAGAGGCATTTCTAATCTTCTTCCAAGATAGGATAGTCTCTCTCTCTCTCTCTCTCTAAGTAAATATGTCTTTTCAAGGTAAAACTATGGAACTCTGTGTGCTTTGAGCACAGATGGAAAAGTCTATGTTACGTTTACACTCTGTTGTTTAACAGAGCATTTAACGTTTCCAGGGATCTTAGTTCTGCACCCCTCATGGAGTACAGGTATGTCCACACACACCCTTTAAATCGAAATAATGCTGATTATTTCAATTTAAAAAAGGTAGGTCCCTGCAGGCTTCCCTTATATTGAAAGGAGGAGCTCCCTCATTTTGCTATAAGGGAAGCTCAAATATATATAATAAATATAATAGATATAAGGCTGTGGAGACACATTATTTCAATATAACTGTTATGTCGATTTAATGCAATTTGACCTTCTTCCTCCCAGGGTGCATGGCGCCCTGGAAGGAAGGGCCAGGGTTCAGCACACTGGCCAGGAGAGTAGGGGGGGTAGGAGTGGAAAAGACCTCTGCTCCCAGCTCGGGAGCCAGGCAGAGGGGAAGGGACTCCCCCACACCCTGAGCACTGGCCAGGCAGTGATGAAGGGATCCCTGCACCCACCTCCCCAAGTGCTAGCGGGGCTGCAGGGGAGGGGACTCCTGTGTCTAGCTTTTCCAGTGCTGGCCGGGCATGGGGAAGGGACCCCTACATGCACGGTGGAGGAGCCGGGCACAGGGGTCCTCCCTTCCTCCCTCGCTGGTCAGCATGCAAACCAGGAGCCAGGGACGGGGGTCCCTTCCCCGCGCCCAGCCAGCGCTGGAGGAGCTGGGTATGCGGGCTCTTCCCCCTCTTGTTCAGCTAGTGCTCGGGGAGTTGGGCGCAGGGGTCTCTTCCCCACAACTGGCCAGCATGGAGGAGCCGGGCATGGGGGGTTCTTCTCCTCGCTGCCCAGCATGCGTTGGAGGAGCCGGGGGCAGGGGTTCTTCCTTCTGCCTCCTGGCCAGCAAGCTGGGTGTGAGGGCTCTTTCCCCACCACACAGCCAGCACTGGGGGAGCCAGGTGCAGGGATGTCTTCTCCCCCCCACACCCTGGCAGCGCAGCGGGGGGATGCTTCTTCTCCCCAGGGCTAAAGCTGGGCAGGGGATTGGGTGATGGCATGGACCATCTTGGAGGCCATGTTGCCACACCTCCCATGGTGCCCTTCTCCTAAATCAAACTAGCAAGCTCTGTCCATGGACAAGTTAGTTCAGTCTGGTTTCTAGTGGGGACCTTTAAATCGATTTAACTTGAATTGATTTAATGGTTTTTATTTTGATTTCATTAGATCAATATGAGTTAAATCAATTTATCCATCTAAGGGTGGACATAGCCTATGTTCTAAGTTCATAGCTGCCAAATCTCATAACGTCAGGGAAAGTCTTTTGATAAGTATTTTTCTTAAAGCCCCAGCTCCTGGAGAAAAGTGACTATGTTAGGACCTTAATTTTCTTTAAAAAAAAAAAAAAGGCTATGTTCACATGTAAATTCTTATTTAAAAATAAGTTATTTTGAAATAAAATCCTTATTTTGAAATATCTGAAACTGAAATAAGCAAATATTAAATCGAAATAAGGGAAAACCTCAAAGCAATGTAGCATGTCTGGACACAGGACTTGCCATTTTGCTTCAGGAGAGGGGCAGCATGGGAGGTGTGGCAACATGGCCCCCTCACTGGGCCATGCCCCCACCCAATATATACAGAAAGGAAGGCACCCTATAAAGGAGAAGGGAAAAAGTGTTATTTCAAAATAACCATTATTTTGAAATAACACTAACACCTCTGCTTAACATGCAGAAGGTCCTGGGTTCAATTCCCAGGGGCTTGGACTTGATGATCTCATGAGGTCCCTTCCAGCCCTATGATTTGATTTGATTTGAACACATCCGAATGGCATTGTTTCAAAACAACCGTTTCGAAGCAACAGCTATTTCGCTTTCAAGCGAGGTTTTATTGTTCCGAAATGATGGGCATTATTTTGAAATGAAGGGGTCCCGTCATTTTGAAATAAAGAAATGTCGTTCAGACATGACAACTTTTATTTCGAAACAACGCTTATCGTTTCAAAATAAAAGCCTCGTGTGGACAAAAATCTCTGTCTGTCATGGTTGGAGGAAAAAAGCTTGAAACTGCCACCCAAGTACACTCTTAAGGCACACACACAAAAAAAAGACCCTGGAGTTAAAAATAATGAAATTTAAAATTAAGTCAATCTCATGGGATGTCTGACCCATGATTTTTGAATACTTGGGGTTGGCAGGGACGCTAACTTGCTTTTTTAAATTGTGCTTCTTTTGTAGTATGTTGCACTGCAGTGGTCAAATGATAATGATTATCCACCACCATTTAAGTATGTCAAGAACTATAACTAGCCGATTTATTTCCTTGGAGATCTGAATGGTAGCTATTAGGCTCTTCCCTTGCAGAAACAGTCACATGGGGAAGAATGGAAAAAGAAAGCAAAGAGTACAATAAATAAAAAAAAAAAAAAAAAAGAAGAAAATTGACAAAACCAAGACTTAAAATTGGAGAATGTTTCCCAGAAATATTTCCCAGCACTATCAAGTCTCCCAGATCACACAGGAGATTCCTGATTTCAGGCATCCTCTCCCAAGATCCAGAGCAGCTGTCTGAACCTGCTAACTCAATTCTGAAAACTACTACTTTATGGTTAGTATCCTGGAGGACTCCAACCATATAGATGTTTTTTACATATTGCCTCCAACCAGCCAACTGCCACAGAGATACAGAGAGGGGCACTTTGTAGTGTCATTCAGTGTGGGAGAAAAGTTGGGTATGATGTTCTAAGACCCAGGTCTATGATTGGAGGAGAGTTGTGGGCTGATGAGTGTTGCTTTAAATGGGGCTGCTGTTTCAGAAAGCCTGTCCTAACTAGAGTGAGAACCTAGACATGCCAGAATCTGAGGGGAGAATGAAATTTAGCCAAGTCTGTTTATTGGGGAAAGAGGAAGAAGGGAAACATAAGCTTTAAGTTCTTTTGACATCAGTAGGTAACAGAAAAGTAGTTGAAAACATTTTTATAGCAAGACTTTTGGATCTGAGCAATCTAGAGGTAAACAGTGCTGTTACTTATACAGACGAGGTAATGCCTTGGTGTATATGCATCTCATTTTTATAAAAGTTCCAAATTTCTAGACTTGGGACTTCAGCAGGCATTTATGGAAATCACAGTATTAACTGCAATTGTTGTATTAAAAGCTGTAGTTTTGGATTCCCCCTGCAAACAAACAAACAAACAAACACACACACACAAACAAACAAGATACCTTTTCACTTTCAACATCTAGAGCAGATGTGGCTTCATCTAGTAGCAGAATCTGAGGATGACGTACAAGAGCCCGAGCAATAGCAATACGCTGCTTCTGACCACCAGAGAGCTGAGTTCCTTTGTCTCCCACACGGGTATTATATTTCTAAATACAATACATACAAATTTAGAAGGTACAACCATCCAACAATTTCATCCAGATTTGAATGTAAGTCAGAGAGTCCAATAGGGCTTGCGCTTTCTACCTTTGGGGATTTTATGTCAACAGTTCTTTGAAAGCAGATGACCACAGTTATTGAAGGCCACAAACATCTGTCTCTCTTAGATACTTATGTGACTTCAATTACCATAATATCTAAACACCCCAATATTTAATGTATTTATCTTCACAACTCTCTTGTGAGCTGGGAATGTGTATTATCTGCATTTTACAGATGGGAACTAAAGCACAGAGAGGCTCATACAGAGTTTGTGGCAGGTCAAGGAATTAAACTATACCTCTGTGGTTTCCCAAGATCTAGGCTAACATCCTAACCACTGGACCATCTTTCCCCTCATGAGCACACCTTGAAGGGACAATTCTAAATTAAAAAAAGAGAGATGGTTTTAGGCTAATTCGTGTATGTTTCTAATTGACAGTCATATCTGACTTGGGGCATCCAATAATGTTAGCTTTTAAACACATAATATATACATATGTTACACATAAGTTTATAAATGAACTGATAGGTTCTTCCTCAAATCCTCAACTGGCTTTTGTTTATTATGCTGTAGGGATCGCATATAAATCTGGTGCACAGACAAGCACTAAAGTTTTTGTTGTAGGAGATTTGATTTTATATGTAAGAACCCAGCAAATGAGGTCAAAACTACTGGCTATGGTTCTGATGTTTGTAGAGTACTCTCTTTTCAGGATTAAGATAATTAAATTATTAAAATATTTAACTGAAAACTTTGGGCCATATCTTCCATTGATGTACTTTTGCATATGCCCATTGACTTCAGTAGATCAAATGTATGAGTTCACACCAATAAAATTATCAGAATTTATTCCTTCAGCCTTCACTTTTGTTAATCCTACAGCTGATGATATGCATAGAAAGGTATAAGATTGCTTTGTAATGTATTAGGAGTCAAATCAGTTGTAAAACCCTGTTCCCTCAAGTTATTTGTATTGTAGAAGAGCCCAAAGGCCCCATCTGGAATTCAGCCCCACCAATCTAGCCACTATCCCATTCTTTATATCTCATGATTTACAACTTAAAGATGAGATGAAGTCAAGGGAGTGTTGTAATTGGTAAAGATGATAAGATCACAGGTTTCTATAGGTCGACTAGGTGCACAGCTTGATGATTCGGAATCAGATGTTTAGGGTTTTTTTTTCCCTTAGGACAATTAAAAAAAAACAATACAACCATAACTCCTTGGTCCCTAAACATTTTAACACTCTTCCCCAACCTCACTTGCAAAAAAAAAAAAAAAGTGTCCTTTCCATGCCAGCTTCTTTCATTTATTTATTTCCTCCCATCTGTACCAAGTATCCTAAACCACCCCTCTACCTAGCAGTATTTATTAAATTATTTGTATTTAATATGAGGGGGAAGAGCCCATCTTCCCTCCCTCCCATCCCCGTCCCTGTCCCAGTTGGGGATGAGCAAACGACACAATATGTATGTGGTATGAGCCTCTACAAATGTTGCTGGGGAACCTGGGAGATGTCCCCAGGGGAAATGTGATAGCAATCCTGAGAAATGCTGCTTCTCTGGCTGGTGAAGGGGGGCTGTAAATGTAAAGCAAAGCTTGGTTTATTCAATCCATACTGATGCAAACTCTCACTGTAGTCCAGGATAGTGTGGGGGACAGTGGCATCACTAGAGGGGAGCTCAAGGGGCCTCAGTCCCCCTGAAACTCAGGGCCAGCCCCTAAGCAGTGCTCCTCTAAACTGTATGGGGGTGCAAGGTCACTCCCCTGTGCAGGGAACACTGCCTGGGCAGTGGGCAGCCGGCAGCTGCAGCCTCTACCCAGGCAGAAGATAGTCTTCTGAGCAGGAGAGAGTTGCTGGGAGTTTTTAAAATTCCCGCTCTGGCCTGAGCCTGCTGTGAGCGTGCTCAGAGCAGGGTCATGCCGGGAGCCTTTGCCTGTGCCGTGGCCCTGCCCTCCCTCTGGCAGCCAGGTAAGGAAGCTGGGGGGAGGGAGGGAGTCTGGGGGCATGCATGCCGGCCTGGCAGGGAAAGGGTGCGGTGGAGGGGTCGGCCCAGGGCAGCAGGGACCAGCGGCAGGACTGAGGGATTAGGGAAGGGCTCAGGGAACCAGCGAGGGGGAAGGGAGTGGATCGGGGCCCTGGTGGCCGGTGGGGGCTTGGGCCCTCCTAATATTTATGTGTAGTGGCGCCCCTGGTGGGATATGTGGTACATTTGCTGTAAAGGTCATTTTCATTTAAAGTATCAGCAGAAAAATGTTGAGAGACATCATAGACTATGAGATTTCATTACTTGACTTTAGGAAATTGCAGATCTTGGGAGAGAAATTCTTTGCAATAAAAATTCCACTTGCACTTCATTGCTTTTCAATGTATAAGGATGATCAGCTTTTTCTTTTTTCAAATCTTAGAATTATCAGACACATTAAGTCTCCTTGTCCTTCTAGATTCAACTGCAGTACCCCTAATAGGGCTCAGTTTTGATTGGCAATGTCCTCAGCCCCTAATCTCTTTAGCAAACATATGCTTAGTAGAAATTGTAGATAAATGGGAACTAACAAATCAAAAACAAAATATTTAAACATTATTTAATTACAAGCACTTGTGTTTCTCAATCAGGCGCCACATACGTGGTTTCATAAAACTTCTAGTTTTCCACTGGCCCTCTGGAGTCTTCCAGGGGAAAAAAAATGTTGTAGAGAAAACTTGAATTCTAATGTAATGAACAGGCAAGGAAAAAAACCAATCCTTCTAGGTCCCATTGCATCCCAGAGAAACATAAAAGGTCACAAGTTCTTTTTACTTTTTTTGGACGTCACCTTTCACTTTGATCAGAAAACATAGGTTTAACTTACATTTGGTAGAGACTCAATGAAGGAATGTACATTGGCTGATTTAGCTGCATTTATGATCTCTTCAGGTGACACCTCTCTATTATTATCTCC
This sequence comes from Podocnemis expansa, assembly GCA_007922195.1. NCBI lineage: Eukaryota > Metazoa > Chordata > Testudines > Podocnemididae > Podocnemis > Podocnemis expansa. Next base: position 36,909,293 of record ML681964.1, on the reverse strand, counting down.
ATATGCAATATTCTCAGCAATACTGCAGTCAAACAGGATTGGCTCTTGTGAGACGATGCCAATCTGAGCTCTAAGCCATTGGATATTTAGTGTCTTTGTATTTTGGCCATCAAGCAGCTAAAAAGCAAGAATACTTCAATGTCAGAGATCGGGAAGCATTAGCTTACATAAAATATGACACATCAACTTTTCCATTCTGTGTAGCAAATATCAACAATTCTTTGCAAAATGATTTATACCAGTAGTTCCCAACCTGTGTTCCTGGGGGTCAAAAGTGGCCGTTGGTGCCCCTCTTGCTGGCTGCAGAATGGAGTCACTGCCTAAGGACCCCAAGCAAAGTGTGTTTCTGCATGGCTAAAAGACAGATGCAGGCCTCTTGCTGCAGTCAAAGGGATAGGAGATTAGCACTCCCATCCCTCTGGCTGTGGCAGGGAGCATAGTAAAGCATTCTGCCTAGGTCCATAGGTGCTAGGATCCTTGCTGGAGCCAGAGGGAGGGGAGGGGAGCACTGATCTTCCAATCCCTGCCTACAGATGGGAGCCACTGCTCTGGGACCAAGATAGAGTGCACAGAGCGCAGGATGTGTGCAGTTTTTCCTTGCCGCAGCCAGGTAGATGGAAGATCAGTGATCAAGGAGGCAAACTGCTTTTGAGGTGTGTGGGGGGAACTGGGGACTGCTGATGACCCTTCAGGGCTGTAAAAATGGTACCTGTGGCCCTCGAACCACAAAAGGTTGGGAACCACTGATTTATACAGTGATTTTGGTAGCTTCAGTTTCGTCATAAGAAAATCTCAGAAGAGGTGATTCCTGTTCCACTCCCTAAGACCAGCTTTCTAATGTTGACCCTTATTTCTTTTAACATTTCACATATTTATAAAAAAAAAAAGAAGCAATACACGATTAAGATCTCAGTCTTAGATCCTAGATACAAAGGAATGTCTTAATGGTATAAATTAAGTTCTGAATTTAAGTTTCTACACTTAAACTGGTATAACTGGCATGTCAAGTCCCTTTGTGAATGCTTTGGGACAGGATGCTTTATAAATAGTCAGTATGAAGATATTTCCCTTCAAACACAGGATTATAGTCATCCTTATTAAATGTAAATGTAGATATCTGGATAGAAACTGGAATAAATTATAAACCATCAATCTGCAAGCACCTAGAGGATAGTGGAGTTATAAAGAATAGCCAGCATGGAATTGTTAGGATCAAATCATAGCAAACCAATCTAATTTCTTTCTCTGACAGAGTTACTGGCATAAGTGATGAGGGAAGTAGCAGATGTCATATATTTTGATTTTAGTAAGGCTTTTGACCCAATCCCAGATTCTCATAAGCAAATTAGAGAAATGTAGCTTAGATTAAATTACTATAAAGTTGTGCACAATTAGCTGAAATACTGTATTCAAAGACTAGTTACAAGGGTACACCATCAAACTGGGGGACATATTTACTGGGGCAGTCCTGGGTCTGGTGTAGTCAATATTCTCATTAATTATTTGGATGATGGAGTGGAAAGTATGTTTAAATTTGTGAGTAACATTAAATTGTAGGCATTGCAAGCATTTTGAAAGACCAAATTAAAATTCAAAATCACTGTGAAAATTAGAGAATTGATCTGAAATCAACAAGATGAAATTCTCTAAAGTTGAGTGCAAAGTAGTACATTTAGGAAAAAAAACCAAATGCATAAATAAAAGGGGGAAATAACTGGCTATATGATAGTATCACTGAAAAGGATCTGTGGGTTCTTGAAGATCACAAATTGAATACGAGTTGACAACAGGGTGCAGTTATGCAAAAGTCTAATATTCTGAAATTCAGTAGGTGAGGTGTTACATGTAAGACACAGGAAGTACCTGTTCTGGTCTACTTTGCATTGGTGAAGCCAGAAGTAAAGTGCTGCATCCATTTCTAAGCACCACAGTTTAGAAAAGATTTGGACAAACTGGGGGAAGTCCAGAAGTGAGTAACAAAAATGATAAAAGTTTTAGGAAACCTGACCTGTATGGAAAGGCTAAAGAAATGGGGCATGTTTAGCTTTCAGAAGAGACCCCAAAAGAGAACCTGATACATCTTCAGATCTGTTAAGGACTGTCCTAAAGAGGAGGATGATCAATTGTTATCCATGCCTGCTGCAGATAGGGTAAGTGATGGGCTTAATCTGCAGCAAGAGATTTAGGTCAGATATTAGGAAAAAGATCCTTACTACAAGGACAGTTAAGTTCTAGTATTTTCCTGTGGATGGCTGTGGAATCCCCAATACTTGACATTTTAAAGAACAGGTTAAGCAAACACCTGCCAGGGATTGGCTGCTTACTTGGTCCTTCACTTCTGCTAGAAGAATCAGTGAGTTGCATGCATTGATGGCAGAACCCTATTATACTGCTTTTCAAAAAATAAAGTAACTTTTTTGAGCACACCCTAAATTTTTCAAAGTGGTTTCATAGTTCCATGTTAAAGTATTAATTTACTTCCCTCCCACCCCACATAAATCTCATTCAAGTAAAGAGGAATCTAAAATACGCTCCTTGGAGTGACAGGAACTGCCTTTTTTCCTTGCTTCTGTGGATCCTATTCTTAGGGTTAACTGGGGCAGGAATAGGTCCACTCCTTTTTTTGTAACCATTCTTTCAAGATACACTCAGACACTGAGGGCAGGGAAAGAAGGGTTGGGTGCCCTAAATAGCACTGCTACTATAAAGTTCCACCATCCTGACTGCATCCAGTCAGCACATCCCAAGGGCAGGAATATACAGAGTTCATCTCAAAGAACTCTGGACACCAGTTATGTCATGTCAAAAAAATGAAGTCAAAGTGCTTTTTAAATATTCATTATGTGGTGGGAAGGTGTTATATGCACTTCACACACATTTCAAACCTAGAATATTGTAAGTATTCAGGAAACATTCATCACCATGGTATCTGGCTGCATCTCAAATTGCATAAATTTGGTCTTAAACGTTAAAAATAAGGAGCAAAGATGCCATACTTCCTTGCTGCTAGTTTTTAGACACAGAGGAGCAGGTGTATCTGCCTCTAATAAATTTGTATGGCTTTATAATAATTAGCCATCATAGGGCCCCCTATTCAAATCCATTGAATTGAGTGGAAGTCTTTCCATGGACTTTAGTATGTTCTAGATCAGGCTCCTGTAGTAATTTTCAACTCTGAATCATGTCCCCTTAACTCTAAAAAAATGCTTTTTGCCTACCTTCTTTATGATTAAAAACAGAACCCTAAAAATCCAGTAGTGCCTCCATCTGTGACACTCTATTCTATTAACAAGAACAAGATTAACTTACCTATCATTTAATCAGATTCTCACAAGGAATCACTTACCACTTCTCCATCAAAAGGATCATAGAATCGCTCAAGCAGTTGAACAACAGTGCTCTTTCCACAGCCACTGCTACCTACAAGTGCCAGGGTCTGTCCCTTTTCTACCTTAATATTCAAGCCTTGAAGCACTTGGACATCTGGTCGAGATGGATAGTTAAACATCACTTGTTTGAATGCTATGCTGCCATCAAATCTTTCCTGTAATGAAATGGTGCAGCAGGTTGATTTTAGAAAAATTCTGTCCAATCATAAAACAGTATACAGAAAATTAGAATCTTCCTCTTAATTTCAGTGGGAGTTTTGCCATTAACTTCAGTACAGCCAAGATCTGGCCCTTTTTGTGACATTTCAAATATTAACTATTTTAAAGATACTGAGATCCTGCTGGTTCTGCTTTGCACCAGTTTTAACCTAAGGCCAAACTTTAAAAAATAATGGTAAGTTTTAGTCACCAGTTTCATCTAATACTTTGCAAATTAGGCCCAAGATTATCACTGAGTATCAATAGCTACATTAGCTGTTGTGTACCAAAGCAGTCCTTCACATTAAATTACTGTACAGTTATCATTGCTATGCATGTACTCAAATGCCTACAGTCTTATCTTATGATTCCTGGTAAGAGTTGACAGCATTTTCTTACCCTTTGTTGTTACCATTTAAAAATGAGAAATGTTGGTTGGCTGTTAAGTTCCTTGGACCAAAGTCCTGCCATCTTTGTGTGCAAGACCATGCATGTACAAATTTTATAAGTAATATTCTGAACTATTTCCTGTCTTCCTCTTTGAGTGATGCTCACCTAGATTCATCTACCTCAGTGTTGACATTAGTTAGTGTAATAAGCAATACTGTCCATAACACAATGTCCAACTTACAGGTTTCAGTCCTTCATCACTGTAACTGTCTATTAAGGGGACTTTTTCCAACAGCATGAACAGGTGTGCTGCTGACATCTTAGCTTTGGCATAGTCTGGAGTAAATGAAGTGGCCTGTCCTAGTGCCATTGCACCAAATACAATTGCTGAAAACACCCTGTGAGAACAAGATGGGAGAGAGAATAAATAATATCAGATAATGAGGACCTTGAGGCCTGAGTGTAGCCTATTGGGAGCAGAGATAAAAAGCAAAATAAAATAGTTGTTAAATATTGTAGTGAGCAGTCTTGTACTATGACTAAATTTATTCACTTTTAATAAAGTGAGATACAAGCTTCTGTTCCAAATTCAGTGTTTCCTTTACTTATTAATGCAATCTTGAAGTTTTGGCAGGATCCCAAGTTTTGGCAGCAGAAAGATGGGTAAGAACTCAATAAGAACCTAATATTGGGAAGAAGGAATGGTGGGTTACTTACCAGTAACTGTCCTTCTTCAAGATGGGTTGCTCACATACATTCAGTTACAGGTGTCTACGTGTCGCAGCACATGGTAGCTCGGAGAGTCTTTAGCCTTAGCCTGTCAGGTCAGGGCACACAGCCAATGCCCCCTCTGTGCTGTGACTGCAGCTATATAGGTGACCGACCCTGACCCTCCCAGTCCCTTATTCCTTCGCCAACTCTGTTAGCGGGGATGGTGGGAGGGGCCTGAATGTAAGTGAGCAGCCCATCTTGAGGAAGGATAGTTACTAGTATGTAAACCACTGTTCTTCTTTGAGTGCTGCTCACATCATTCAGTTACAGGCGACTGCTAGCCATACCCAAGGACAGTGGGAGGAGTTACAGTCTGTCCACACTGAGTACGGCTCTGCCCAATGCGGCATCCTCTCTAGCCTGTTGAGCAATGGTGTAGTGAAAGTATGTACCAACTACCATGTAGCTGCCCTGCAGATCTCTTGGATCGGGACCTTGGCAAGGAAGGCCACTGACAAAGCTTGGGCCCTGGTAGAATGGGCTCTAACAGTCCCAGAAAGGGGCGTATTCGACCTTCCATAGCAGCCTTGGATACAGTTCACTATCCACTGAGCTGCACTGAGAGGACACTGGGAGACCTCTTTTGCACTTGGCAACCGTCACAAAAAGTTGTGAGGTTTTGCAGAGTGGACGTGTGCACTTGATGTATGTTAAGAGCGCTCTCCTCACATCCAGGATATGCCACCTCCTCTGGTGCTCCATAACCTGAGGATCGGGATAGAATACTGGCAAACAAATCTCCTTATTAAGGTGGAATGGAGTAGCCACCTTAGGGAGGAAGGAGGGGTGGTGCCAGGGGGCCACTTTGTCAGGGAAGAACCTAGTATACGGGGGTTCTGAGGAAAGGGTCCTCAATTCTGAAACCCTTCTAACAGAAGTGATTGCTACTAAGAAGGCCACCTTCCAAGGACCAGTAGGGTGCATGAGTCTAAAGGTTCATAGGGCGTCTCCATCAGTGCTTGGAGCATCACATTCAAGTCCCACGAAGGGGGTGGGGGTTGACGGGGTTGTGGAAAGAGTCTTTTGAACCCTTTCAGGAACCTTGTGGAGGTAGGATGGGAAAAAACGGAAGTCCCATCCACCTTCTCCTGGAGGGCTGAGATCCCTGCTGGGTGGACTCTCAGAGAGGAGAAAGAGAGGCCTTTGTCTTTGAAGTCTAGCAGATAGTGCAGGATTAGGTGTAGCGGGGCTAGTGCAGGGTCTACACCTTTGTCCCGGGCCCAGATGGAAAACCGTTTTCATTTGGCTGTATAGGTGGACCTGGTGGATGGTCTTCTGCTACCAACCAGGACCTTCCTAACCCTGTCTGAACACAGCTTTTCCTGCTCATTGAGCCAGAGAGTTTTCAGCCTGTTAGGTGCAGGCAACGTGGGTTTGGGTGCTGCAGGTGCCCCGAATCCTGTTGCAGGAGATCCACCCACAGGGGGAGGTGGAGTGGGTTCTCTACAGTCAGGTGTTGGAGGAACGAGAACCAGCATTGCCTGGGCCAATCCAGAGCTATTAATATTATATTTGCTCCCTCCATCCTGACTTCAGGAGAACCCTGTGTATCAATGGGACTGGTGGGAAGGCATACATCAGAGGGCTTGACCAGCTGATGAGGAAGGTGTCGTTGATAGACCCTTCCTTCTGACACCTGAGGGAGCAGAATTGCTGACATTTGCGATTCTGTTGTGTCACAAACAAGTCTATTTGGGGTGTACCCCATTCGTGTACCAGGTGGGAGAACACCATGTTGTGGAGCAACCGCTCGCGATTTGCTTGAGGCTTTCTGCTGAACAAGTCCACCAGCCTGTTGTGCACCCCCGGTAGATGGGAGGCCAGCGAGGTGAAATTGTATTTTAGGGCTAACTCCCAGAGTTTGCACGCTTCCTTGCAGAGTGCTGGGGAGCGGACTCCCCCCTGCAGGTTTGTATAGAACAGAGGTTCCCAACCTTTTTAAGGCTGGGGACCCCCTTTGCACGGGGAAGGGAGTGTGCAGTCCCCTGGGTGGATGCGGCACCGCTGCTGTGCAGCGGCACCTCTGCGCAGCAAACATGGCCCGTGCGGGGCCAGAATGTGGCCCACTGCTCCCTGCAGGAGTGGCCCCCCTCCGCTGCTTGGGGAGCTGGGAGCCACTGCAACCATGGCCCCCTTCCCCTGGGCCGGGAGCTGCCGTGGCCATGGTCCCCTCCCCCCACCTGGGGAGCCAGGAGCCACCGCGGCCATGGCCCCTCTCCCCTACCCGGGGAGCTGGGAGCTGCCACGATCATGGCCCTCACCCCTGGACCAGGAGCTGCTGTGGCTATGGCCACTTCCCCCTGGCCACCGTGCCCATGTCCCCTTTCCCGGGGTTGGGAGCCATGGCAGCTGTGGCCCCCTGCCCTTGCCCAGGGAGCTGGGAACTGCTGTGGCCATGGCCCCCCTCCTCGCTGGTTCCGCTCCACAACCCCCCTGGGTCCCTTCTCTCCCTTACCTGGCCACTGGAGCTGGGGCACTTGGCCGCCCCCCAGGCTGCTCTGAGCATGCTTTGCATGCTCAGGGTGGGAGTTTGTAAAACTCCAGCCTGGGGGAAGCTCTCTGCTGGCTGGCCGGAAGCCTGGGTACCCATGGCTACCAGAGACCCTGGCGCTTCCGGCCCCATCTTCCTGCCTGTTCATGGACCCCCTGGAGCCACCCTGTGGCCCACCAGGGGACCACAGCCCACAGGTTGGGAACCACTGGTACAGAACGTGGCGGTGGTATTGTCCGTTAGAATCTGAACCAACTTGCCCTGTATTCTGTCCAGGAAGGTCATGCAAGCCAGTCTGATGGCCTGCAGTTCCTTCACATTTATGTGGAGAAGGCTGTTTGCGTGGGACCATAGCCCCTGGGTGGAGAGTCCCCTGGAGATGTGGGCCCCCCACCCTGATTCCGAGGCATCGGTTATCAGAGTCACTGTGGGTGTTAGTTCTTCGAAGGGAATACCCCCCATGGCAAGCCAGGGGTCCCTCCAAATTAATAATGTCCCCAGAATATCTTGGGGAACTGACAGTACCTTGGTTACGGAGTCCCTCTGCGGGTGGAACACTGTGGAGAACCAGACCTGGAGGCCCTTATTCTCAGGCATGCTGTCTGGATCACAGAGGTGGAGACTGCCATGTGGCCAAGGAGCTGTAGGCAGTGGCGGGCTGTGGTCACCTGGGACTCCTGCAGCTCCATAATGATGGTGCAGATGGACCAAAATTTTGAAGGGGGCAGAGAGGCCGTCCCTTTGTGAGCGTCTAGGAGGGCTCCTATGAAATCTATAGTTTGGGATGGACAGAATTTTGACTTTTCTCAATTTATGCAGAGACCCAGGTACCCACAGAGCTGGATTACCGCTCTGACATGGAGCTTTACCTGAGATCTCGATTCCCCGACTATTAGCCAATCATCTAAGTAGGGGTAGATTTTTATGTTCTGCCGGTGCAGGAATGCTGCCACCGGCGCCATGCACTTTGTGAATACCCTGGGGGCCAGTGAGAGCCTGAAGGAAAGCGATGTAAACTGGAAGTGATTTCCCCTCACAATGAACCATAGGTACTATCTGTGGCAGGGACATATTGCTACGTGAAAATAAGCATCTTTGAGGACAAAGGCTGCAAACCAATCCCCGAGAGACAGAGAAGGAATGATCTGTGACAGGGAAACCATGCGGAACTTTACTTTCCTTATGTGTTTGTTTAAGGCTCTAAGGTCTAGAATTGGTTGGAGGTCCCCGTTAGGTTTGGGGACCAGAAAGTATCTGGAATAAAACCCTTTTCCCTGCTCCCGCTTTGGGACCTTTTCTATGGCCCTGAGGGAGAGGAGCTTCTCGCATTCGATCTCAAGCAGGCGATCCAGTTCCTGGTTCCCACGGTTTGGGCAAGAGGGCGGTTTTCTGGTCTGAGGAGTTGAGTAAAACTGAATGCAGTACCCCTTTTTCTACCATCTGGAGGACCCACTGGTCCGATGTGATGTTGGCTCAGTGGTGTGTGAAGCGGTACAGACGGTTGGGGACAGATAAGGTTGAGGCTGTGGGTTCATTGACCTTGTGTTAACTGTCAAAAATGCTGCTTCCTTCCCGACGAGCTGTCAGAACCTTGCTCTTACCTGCTGGACTGGGAGGTGTGGGACTTCCCATTCTTGCTCCAGCGGGCCTTGTCCTTATCCAAATCCCCAAGGTTACGTTGGGGGTATTGGTAGGAGTGAGGAAAGGAACTCTGCATCTGGATCTGCTGTTTTAGCTGCTGCAACTGCTGTTGCAGGAGCTGATGGGGTTTCAGGGAGCTCCTGGAAGGTTGCAGGGTGTACATTCCCAGCAATCAGAGAGTAGCTCTCGAGTCCTTCATACCATGGCGTTTGGCATCTGTGGACTCGGCAAATAAATCAGGGCCCTCAAATGGCAGATCTTGAATGACGAACTGCATGTGTGGGGACAAGCCTGAGCCCTGAAACCAGGCAGAGTGATGCATCACCATGGTGGAAGCCATGGTGCGTGAAGCTGTGTCCAAAGCATCCCAAGTAGCATCTAAGGATGCCCTTATGGCTAACACCCCTTCTTCGACCATCGCCTCAAAGTCCCTTAGGCAATCCTTGGGGATGAGGTCATGAAAGCCTTCCATGACTTGCCCAAGGTTAAGGAAGTATTTTGTCATAAGGGCTGAATGGTTGGAGATATGCAGTCGTAGGGCTGCCATGGCATAGACCATCCTGCCCAACAAATTGAGCTTTCTAGCCTCCTTATTCTTAGGGGTGGAGCTCGGCTGGCCCCGTCTCTCTTTCTGATTGACTGCATCGACCACCAGTGACCCTGGGGTAGGGTGCTGGAAGAGAAATGCAAACTTGTCCTGAGGGATGTGATATCTACGATCTGCTGCCCTTGACACGTGTGGAATTGAGGAAGGGGTCTGCTATCGCACTCTGGCAATTCTGTATACCCCTTCGTGGAGGGGAACAGATACCTTCATGGGTGGGGCACTGTCCCCTATGTCAAAGAGGGGGGTCTGTTCCTGCCTGAACCACCCCCACTTCTATATTCAAATTCGCTGCCATGCGGCGGAGTAACTCCTGCTGGGCGCGGGAATCCTCCTTATTGGCTAGAGGCCTTTGGAAGATATGCTCATCCAGAGAGGAGAAGAGGGGCCCAAGATCAACTACGCTGAGTAGAGTCAGGATTGGGCTCATCATCTGAAATGTCTGAGGAATGCAGAGTCTTACATGGTGACAGAGCTGAATGGTGCTGTGAAGTCGAGCTGTTGTAGACCGTCATATCTGGCCAATCATGTGACCAATCATTAAAAGAAATTCTGGTTGTGGCACAGTGCGAGGGAGAGCAGCCCCTCCTTGGCTGAGGGGTCTTAGCAGTACCAGAGGAGCTGGGCCTCGATGTTTGTAAAGGAGCTGACAGGGTTGTCTTTCTCCATGGCCTGGGCATTGAGGATCACTTTCAATGCCATTTTCCAGACCGTTCTCCAGCTCTCGAGACCGGTTTGGGAGGAACGGAGGAGGAGACAGAAGCCAGGGACAATGAGGAGGACAAACTGGATCTCCATCTTCTGGAGCCCTGGGAACATGGTACCAAAAGTTCACGAGATGAGCAATGAGAGGAGGGAGCCTGAGAGCAGTCAGCAGCACCATTTTGTGGTGCCAGTGGAGGGCTGGACGGTACTGGGCTTGAGGGCAGTGCTGATTCCTGCATCGACCGCATCATAAGTACCGACGCCAGTGTCGTCTTCAACCTGGCCTTCTTCGCCGGTACTGGAGTTGGATCTCGGGACCAGGCCTGTGTCTGTATGGAGCCCTATGGCATCGATGGTACCGAAGACAGTCGCAGTCCCATTTCACCAGATGGGAGGTTCAGCTACTGAGGGGAACGGTGCCATGGCAGTACTGAAGAAGAAGCTGACTGGGGCTTTGGACTCTGCACTGGAGGGCAGTGCCAAGACTCCAGGGCAGGAGTTGCTCGGGGTGCTGGAGGAGCACTAGTGGCTCAGGCGGCATCAGAGGCAGGCGTGCTGTTCTTGGCAAGAGTATGTAGGTGCCGCGCTCTGTCCTTGCAAGTCCTCCATTTAAAGGACTGGCAAATAAGGCAGTTCGCGGCAAGGTGTGACTCACCCAGGCACGCGAGGCATTTCTTGTGAGGATCGTTGAGTGGAAAAGCTTTGGAACACGCTGGACATGGCTTAAAGCCCAACATTTTAATTTTGGAGGGAAGACAGGCACTTGCTTTCGCAAGTTTTTGGCTGATCCAAGACCATTGCTGAGGGTGGAACAAGGAACTGGGAGGGTCAGGGTCACGGCCACCTATATAGCTGTGGTTGCGGCACAGAGGGGGTGTTGGCCATGTGCCCTGACCTGACAGGCTAAGGCTAAAGACTCTCTGAGCTACCGTGCACTGTGGCATGTAGACACCTGTAACTGAATGATGTGAGCAGCGCTCAAAGAAAAACAAGGAGTATCTCCAGAAGCAGCTAAATCAGGGACTGTTGCATATTGAAGGGGGTAAAATGGAGCTAAGCCTGAGCTATCCTCCCCCCCCGGCACTCTGCACCTGGATCTAAAATTGTAGAGTAGAGTCCACATGCACACACAAAAACTGGAGGGAGAAACCAGCTAGTAAGAACTGCTGGAGTGGTTGTGGTTTTTACTGGACTGTCTCTGCCCTGTACTGATTGGCTGTCTGTCTGCCCCAACGCTCATCCTCCCTTACATTCCTTTCATCTCAGCTTTGTTCCAGACCTCTATCCTCTGCCCGCTTTCCCTCTACTCTGCCCCCTCACCTTCTCTGTCTTCAGTGCCCCCTTTTCCTTCACTTTTTTCCATTGAGTTGATTGCCTCTCAATTCACTCTCTCCCCTTCCCCTGCCAAAAAAATGTAGAATTCACATTTACTGTTCACTGTGGTCCATCTGTTCTACCCTTTCCCCCATCCTCTCTGTCTTCTCTATTTAGACTGTGAGTTCTTTGAGGAAAGGACAACTGTGTTCATACAATGCCTAGAAGAATTAGGCCTCATTCTCAGATGACCTATAGGCACTACCGTAATAAATGTGATTAATAATTTAGAAATAATAATTGGTGCTATTTGGTATATGTCAGTGTTTAAGAGGTACTAACTTTCAGCAGTTATAAATCAACAATCCCAGCCACCAGTGCTGTTGTAAAAGGATGTTTTGGACACACATTTGTAAATTATATTCAAATACATCACTGTAGTAACCATAAGAAGTCTATTAATTAGCTGACTTTAAAAAATATTTTTCTCCTAAGTCTAGACAGGTAACACATTAATAATCATCTGTCTCCATGGGTAAAATCCTGGTCCGACTGCTGTCACAAGCAAGGCACCCTCTGGATTTCACACAACTGATGTGGATTCAATAACTGGCTTTACCACAGATCTCTTAGGGGACTATGGGAAAATCACTTAGACCCTGATCTTGCCTTTAGGTATGTGCTGCTGCAACCAAACCTGGCATTTGCAGAATCAATGCCATGTATGCACTCAGTGTCCCATCTGTAAAATAGGGATACTAATAACACTTTGTCTTTTTATTCAGGCTACAAACACTTTAACAGAGATTCTAGCTAGCCCCATGTTTGTACAGCAGTTAGCATAATAGGGCTTCACTTGCACGTGGGGCCTATAGGCACTACGCTAACAGACATCAGAAAGGTTAAGTATTGAAGCCAAGATGGCAAATTACATGCTTAAGTCGTGGCCAGGAATTTAAAACACCTCTTCCACTATACCTACATCATTCTTCCTTAAAAACCAGCACACTACATTTGAGACAAGACAAATTGAGAGCTATACTAGTTTCTAACAGCTTTCCACAGATAATTAAATAAAGACCCTAACTGACAAGCTAGGAGCATTGCAGTTTGGAAAGATAAGGCAAGTAAGTTATCAATCTTAATTCAAGATACAGGCCAGTGCTGCAGGCCACTATGTAGCCAAACAGTGGTCCAAGTATTGGTCTCCCAGTACCCCTGGTTCTACTTTCATAATGTTATTATCCTACCAACAGAAAGCCTTCTTCTCTAACAGACTTGTTCTGTCAATCTCTCATCAAGCAAAATCTAGTCACCTCTCCCTAATCCTATAAAGCACATACACTAAAAATATGGAACATTTATCCAACATTATTTTACATGTATTTTAGGAAAGACTTTGAATTCTAGTGAATACAACTTCCACAAAATTCACAGGAAACCTATGACTATCTTATTCACAAAAGATGTCTGATATATGAAATTTCTGTACTCAAATCATTTTTATTACTATTTGTATTAATGAAACTTCTATGGGCCCTATTGATGGACCAGGATCCCATTTTGCTAGGCACTGTACAGACAGAACAAAAAGATGGTCGCTGCCCCACAGAGCTTACCACGTAAGTACAAGATCAGAGACAACTGCCTGATGCAGACAGATGAGGGAATACAAGAAAAAAATGAGACAAAATTAGTCAGCAGGAAAAAAAAGGCAGTGGCCTTGGTTCGTCAATGGCATAACTTGGTGACTTCAAAAAAATTCAGACAGCTAAAGAATAGAGAGGCAGATCCTAAAACCTGTGCCTGTCTAAAGTAACCAGGCTGAAGTGTCCTCTGCAGTGCAGCCACTTACATATTCCAAGACCACACCAAACAGTGAGGGAAACTGAGAATCTGTATAACAGCAAAACAAACAAGGAGTTCTATGGCACTTAAAGACTAACAAATATATTTATTGCATGAGCTTTTGTGGGAGAAAATCCCACTTCATCAGATGCTTTGAAGATAAGGGAATTTGCAGAATGGGAGGAAATAAATACAGGAAAGTGTAAGTCAGGGGAACAGGTCACACTGTAACAGCAAATCAACAGTTGTAAAGATTCAAATACTGGGGAACAGCATACAGAGGGAGACGAGGTTGAGTTTTCTGGCCTTGCTCCTTCCCACTCCTTCTCCATGTCCTGCCCCAGTCCGGTCCCTTATAGCAGAGTGTAGGGAATGCACACTCCCTTTGCAACAGGCTGTTCCCCCAAATCCAGATGGTTCTGTTTTAAGAGGAATCTTACCAGCCATGACAACAGGGAAAGGATTTACCCCACAGATCACAATTCTGTCCTTGTTTACCCCTGTGCAGCCCTAATGACTTCAGTAGAATTGAACAGGTTTAACTGAGGGCAGTTATATAGTTCCCTAAATAAATGTGACTGGTGGTGGAATGACAAAGGAAGGATTTGGTTGGCTAATAAATTTAGTTGGTGGAACTATAAAGGGAGAATATACCTGTTTTATTTTGGTTACCTCAGCGATCCATGATGCCTCAAGCAGTATACAAACGCACTCCCCAGTGTGGCCAAAGAAAAAAAAAGTAAAAATGATACTTACAAAAACACTCCTTTAAACTGCATATGTCCATTTGCTACTAGGTAGGCACCAAATCGAAAACATCCAGCATAAGTAAAATATAGAATTGCTTGTGAAAGGCCAAAAGTAAATCCAAAGATATGTGCCTTCTTCACTGAATTTCTGAAACAAAGAAGGGGCATTTTGTCATGTGATACATACATAATCATATTTTATTTTTAGTTTTAATGTTGTAAAAGGTGCTGAATGCCCTTTGCTTCCCCTGACTTCAGTGGGAATTGGAAGTTCTATTACTTTGGAATGAGGTTATTCCCCAATCTCCTGAATAAATCAAAAGGTGGGAGTAGGAGAAGAAATCACAATACCTGTGATCCCAAACATCCAGCAGTCTGAACACAACTGTGTTAAAATTATTTATAAATATGTGGTAGGATTACAACTTTCAAGGCTTTTAATTAAACCACATATTTTTTAAATTCTGAAATCTCACAGAACAAGAAGAAAATCATTAACAAGTCCTGATTCTGCAGGAGCAAGACTAATCCCAGTACAGGAATATACTGCTCTTTGTTTTGCCTTGAGCCGCAACCAAACCCTTATGTCAACCATGAGGTGATGCTTTATACTGCCTGTATTGTTAGGTTAATGAACTAGCTGAACTGCTCAGTGGTCTTCTATTAAAGCCACTATACAAATTTTGGACCGCACTCCTTCCACTAGCTTTAATGAGAATTCACTTGAGTGAAGAAGTGCGCACACGTACCCAGAAAAACAGAACTCCTCTTTGCAAGAAATACTAAACAAAATGCTCCATTTCCAGAACATAGTTTCTAGAGAAGTGAAACCGATGAGGACACACTAGGTACAGCAATCACAGATGACAATAATATCAGGGATGATGTAGGGAAAAAAACCCTCATTTAATCAAATAACAGAAGTAACCATGGTTGCTGTTGCTTATATTTGTTTGAAGCAAAAGATACTGCATACTTTTGTTGTTAAAACTGGGTTCGATGTTGGAGATTTTTGTGATATACCAGCAAAGAATAAATTGTTATAGTCTATTAATGAAAATCAACATTCAATTCTTGAACAAAAAATTGATTTTTTTAGACAAGTTTACATTTATTACCTGTACGGTCCGTGCAAATTTAGTCCATACATAAACTCAAATTTTCTTTCCTGGGTCAAAGTGACAACAGTTCGAATGTTTTCTATGGCTTCAGTAGCAATCTGCAGTAGAGGGCAGAGGGTCATTAATAGAAAAATAAGATCATGCTGCAATTTTTAATTCTGACCAGGTAAAAAGAGTTTGAGGTAAATGCGATCAAAAAAAAAAATCACAAAACTAAATTTTCAAGTGCTCACTTTTAGATGGATTGATTTTCAGAAGGCGGAAAGATGCTCAGGATTTTCTGAAAAAAAAAAATTAACCCCCTTTAAGCTGTCCCACATTGGATAACCAATGTTACTAGTTCCAAAGGGGTAGCTGTGTTAGTCTAGTTAAGCAAAACAAACGAGGAGTCTGATGGCACTTTTAGAGACTAACAAATATATTTATCACATGAGCTTTCAAGGGAGAAAATCCCACTTCGTCAGATGCTTTGAAGACAGGGAATTTAGAGAATGGGAGGAAAATAAATGCAGGGAAATGTAAATCACAGGATCAGGTCAGACTGCCACAGCAAAACAAAGCAGTTGTTTAGATTCAAATAGTGGAGTACAACAAACAAACAAACAAGGAGTCCTATGGCACTTTAACACTAACAATTTTTTTTTTTTTTGCATAAGCTTTCATGGTAGAAAATCCCACTTCAGACGCCTTGAAGCATGGAATACAGCATAGAGCAGGGGCCTCAAACTTATGACCTATGGGCTGCATGCAGCCCCTAAGTTATTTCCTGTGACCCACAACAACACAATCATTATCAATATTTTTGCAACATCATTGTATGAAAAGGTTTCAGTGGTGCCGCCCTCAGGCTAAGATACTAGTCCAGCCCTCATGGCAATTTGAGTTTGAGACACCTGGTGTAAAGGGAGGTGAGGTCAAATCACCTGTTGAGATAAGAAAAAAACCAGAGAGCTCCATTTAACCCTGATAACAGTGTCAAATCTGCATATGAATTCCAGTTCTTCAGCTTCTCTTTGAAGCTTTGCTTTGTAATCCATTTGTTTAAGTATGGCTATTAATAAATCATCAAGGGAATGAGCAGGGAGATTGAAGTGTTCCCCTATTAAACACTTTTACAAAATTAAGGAAAGATTTTCCAAGGCACAAATAGCAGTTTGACACCTGAAGCCTATTGGCATTGCGCCTTTGAAAATCTTCTCCTGAGACCATAATAAATAAAGAGATGCAGGGAAGAGGAGGATTTTCATAAATGACTAAGGAGCTTAGGCACCCAATATCTAGTTAATGGGACTTGGCTGCTTATCCCCTAGGTGATTTTGAAAATCCCACCAAAAACCTGTAGTTTATAAATGGAAATTACTTTAGCTGTTTAATATGAACAAAACCTACCATCATAAGTCAAAGTATGCCACAATAATAGTTAATTTTAAATTTAGTTAACTAATTTGGCTGTGTATTTCCAGTGCTCTCATTCTTTCCATGGTTATTCCAGGCCTCATGCACACTGTGCAATTGTTTGGATGTGTTATTAATTAAAAACACTATTATGCAGTGGAAAACCAATTTCATAAGCAAAAACTGTAATTTCTGAATAATCAGTGAGTCTGGTTTGAATTGCTTTGACATTATGGACTCATGTAAGCAAAAGAACATTTCCTTTGTAATTAAATTTATTCATAATTAAATACATAATTGCTCAGTCATCAAGTTATTTTATTTTAATGGTGGCAGTGCTTGGTAACCCGTGGAAGACTCCAAGGCTATAAATCATAGGCCTCCTACACTAAACAAAAGAGAACTGAAATGATTGTATTTAACTTTCATTCTTCAGCTGGATAAAATAATGGGGGATAAAGTCTACAGTTTAACAGGCACATTATTCACTCATTTGAGTATTTTTTTTCCTAACAAAAGCAGAGTAATTGCCCACATCAACTAGACACAAGAACATGATGTTCCCTTAGTGCCTAGTGGAGATTTGCACACCATTGAAGGGCAGTTCTGTCCTGAAAAGTCACTCTTCTAGACAGATATTAATGGGGCTTCATGTTTGTCTTTCAAGTACTCCAGATAAGATTTGCTTTGCGTTTATATCTATATCTACTTCTACATCTATCTATAAAAGGTTTGTTTGTATATTATATTATATAAAACCAACCTCTAACTGCCAACCTTGTAAACTCATCTTTACATATAAGATGAATTTACGAGGTTGGCAGGTAAATAAATAAATAAGATAGATAGATAAAATAAAACTATATATTTTTTTCTAACTGTGAACCTTATAAAAACTCATCTTTGTTACTACCAGTAACCCTGACTCAGCTGAAGTGTACTGTAGGGTAGTGATGGTGCAATTGAAAGACATGTCTATATGCCTCAAAGTCAAGAATCTCCTGTTAGAACTTACTTAATTTTGGGCAAGGCAGAAAATAATGTAAGAAGTTTGTCTGCTGGCTGTGCATACAGCTCTGGTGTGAACTAAGGCAACATCAGGTCAGGCATTGGCAACCTTTGCTCCTCCCCATGCTAGCCCTGCCACTGCACCCTCAGCGGGTGCCAGGAGTGGAGTCAAAAGAGGGCAGGGCCCGTACCAGCATCTGCCAGAGGGCAGCCGCTGGTTCCTGGCCGGGGCCAGCTCTGACCCCTGCCAGCGGGAGGCCTCCAGTTCCCAGCCAGGGCTGGCTCAGGCCAATGTTCCTTGTAAGCTGCATGGCCACACGGCCATGCAGCCCCCGGTTGCTGCCCCACACAGGGGACACTGCCAGCCACGCACAGCTGGCAGCCAGAGTCCCTGCTTGGCTGTAAGACTGTCTTCTGGCCGGCTGAGTTCTCCTCTGGTGCTGGGAGTTTTAAAAACTCCTGCCCAGAGAAGCTCTGACAGAGCATGCTCAGAACATTCTGAGCATGCTCTTTCAGTACTTCTTCAGCTAGAGGAGCAGTGGCTTGGCCATGCCGCTCTGGCGACCAGGTAAGGGTGCGGAAGGTTGGAGGTCTACAGGGGAGTGGGTTGGGGTGGGAGAAGGGGGATTGGACTGGCTTAGTTGGGAATGAATGGGGGCCAGGGGCAGGCCATCTGGTGTGGGGACAGGGACAGCGTGGGGGGCAGAATCGGGCCCAAGGGGGGTGCAGCCCGCGCAGCAAGCAACATAAGTTGCTCAGCTGTCCCAGGGCATTAGAGGGAATGTTGGTTCCCGCCTCTGCTGGCCGGCTCCTGCCCCCACCAGTTGGTGGCCTATGGTTCCAGGGTTGGGGCCAGCTCCTGCCAGCAGCAGTGGCTCTGGGTGGGCCAACCTGCCCCACTCCCCTCTAGCCCTGCCCAGCAGGGGACAGGGCCAGCAGTGGCCAGGAGCCCCATGCGCCGCAGCTTTTTGGTCCTTGCTGGCCACTCTTCCCAGCATGGAAGCGCAGCCAGTGGGGACCTGGAGCTGTGGCACACGGCCCTTGTGGATCCTGGCTGCGCAGCAGGCGGGGAGTGGGGCCAGCAGGGGAGCCTGACTAATGTCGTGTGATGCTCAGGCTTGGCCCGTGTGCTGGGGGTTGCCAACTCCTGCATTAGGTGAAAGCCCCAAGTGGCTAAGAAATGAAAGTTTAAAACAGAGACTTGGGGTTCATGTGAACTAGGTTTTGTCACTACTATTCACATGTGTGACTTTGGGTAAACTGCCTCAATTCTCTGCCATTTCCTCACCTGTACAATAATGTTAACAGTTATTTACCTCAAAGGGGCTTTGTAAGAATTAATGTGTTCATTTGTAAAGTTCTTGTAAAGCCTCAGCAGGAGGTTGCTGGAGACTTCCGAAGTATTATTTACTGTAAATATTAGACAGGTACCGGGAATGACTTGAATCCTCTCAGCTATTTGTTAAAATGTGGCTGGTGGAGATTAACAAATGAATACCCTTCACAAGTCCCAGGGGGCAATATTCCAGAAAATAAGAACTGTCGGGCTATCTGACCTTGCCAAGAAACCATTCTAGAAAAAGTAGGTATTTGAAGGTAAAAGTAAAGTTAGCCCTTTGTTTACATGAAAAAAGCCTACAGGAAATTTTGGGGAATCCATAAGAAATGTTTTTGGTTGGTTTGGAAGGAAGGAACCCCCTTCTGAGCTGGCTTCTTATTGCACGACATGAAGCAAGAAAAGAGAAACTGTGAACAAGACTTATAATAAATAAGAAAACAAGGAGTCTTGTGGCACTTAAAGACTAACAGATTTATTTACCACATGAGCTTTCGTGGAAGAAAATCTCACTTTGTCGGCTGCCCCTTTGGAACATAATCAATAAGGAGTCCTGTGGCACTTAACAGATTAACACATTTATTTATTGCATGTGCTTTCATGGGAGAAAATCCCACTTTGTCAGATGAGCTTTTGGCTGATGCCATCTCCTTATCAACTCTACGTGATCATAATAGGATGCTAGGCAGCGAAGCATAGAAGAGGCAGGATACCTAGGCTACGAAAGATGCTGACTGAAGTGCATTCAAAGGGTATATCTATACTTTGTACAGCTCAAGGAGAGCTACTAACACTAGCTCCGAGTCAGCACACTAAAAATAGTGTACCCACAGTGGTGCCAGGGGCAATAGGGGCCACGTGCACAAGTGCATGCCAATCATCACAGACATGTGGCACGTAGTTGAAGTGGCTAGCTCCTCTCACTGTTCATGAATTTTAAAATGTTTGCTGAAGCAAATCTAGTACAAATATTCTTCCTCATGCTGGGAGTCACACTCTCCAATTTAAAATGCAGGCATATTCAGAAAGCTGTCCTTTGGATGCCAAGTTAGGATCCTCAGACTTGTCAGAGGTTAGGAATAGAGAAGTGATAGAATGGTTTCCCTTGCTCTTACAGGAGTATTAGCAGGAAGTGACTCCCACTTCTTTCAGCTTTTCCTTTCAACAATTTCTTTAAGCTCTTCTTTCATTTCTTATTTTATCTTTCCATCTTGGAAAAGAAAGAATGTGTGTGTGTGTGTGGGGGACACTAAGGATTTAGAGAGTGGTGTTAGTTACACTGTGAGTATCTATGCATTCTTGCTTCTTGGTTGATGAAGATGTGGATACAGTTTCACACATATAGAGGTAAGGTGGAAGAAAGGGAACATTTGGGGTGAACTGAAGGGAGATGAAACAAAAAAAGCACATGATGGTAGAAAGGAAAGAAGGGAAGGACAAAAATAACTAAAAAGGAAGGAGAGGACTGTGCTCCTATGATCTTAGCTTATTCTGGGCATCACCACAATGTAAATACTATAAATTAATAATAGATGTTCTCATATCTAGCAGATACATCAATATGTGAAAAGAAAGGAACACAACTCCCCTAAGAAAAAATGTGTGCTTGGCTCATTACTAAGCCCAGTTAAATAGGACTGTAGAGAAAGAGAAGAATATAAAAAGAATGATGAACTGCATTGGAACCCACCTTTCCTGCAGCTTCCAGTTCTTTTTTATCCTTTTGTGCATGTCCAGACAACATTTTCATTTCTATGATTCCTGCTATGGCAATGACTGGCACAATGGCTAAAAGCAAAAGGGTCAACTGCCAGCCATAGACCAATGATATAATAATTCCAGTTCCAAGGTTAGCTATGTTTTGGGCAATTAAAGCCAGTCTGGAACCTGTAGCCTGAAACAACAAAACCCAAATAAAACAACTATATTCCATAATTTTGCGTAAAGCAGCAACACAGAAATCAAACATGAAAAATAGTTTTGAACTAGACCATCTGAGGGAAACGAAGATTATTTCCCGGAGTATTTTCTAGTCTAGTTCTACATGTCTCCAAAGCTGGAGTTTCTGCATATCATTTGGAAGATCACTCCACTGTCTAGATTGCTTCCTCCTGTTATCTTCTGCTGCTAATTTCTTTCTCTCTCTAGTTTTCATATGATCACTGCAGATTCTGAATTGTAATGATAGACTCCACTAAAAAAGCTGAACAGGGAGTTTATAGATCTCATAGGTTTCCATTTGCAACTATAACTTAAAATCTGTGAGGAACATGAAATTGCTTAACCAATGGAGAAGGAATTTGAGCAAACCATTTTTCATCACTTAGACCCCAATGCAGTAAATTACTTGAGCATGTGTTTATCTTCTCAGCATGTGACTAGATCCACTAAAGTCACTGACTATTAAAATTCTTAAACTTAAGCACAAGCATAAATGCTTTGTTGGATTGGAACTTTAGATTTTATGACCATTGGTGCTACGTACACACCTAATGAGATTAGATAGAAAACTTTAAATAGATAGACTCTTTGAATAAATAAATTCATAGTAAATTGGATGCACAGTAGAGATAACAGCACTGAAGCGTAATAAAACTGTAAGCACTAATAGTTTACTAGAATATTATATTGCAAATATATACATATCATGTTCTGTATCATTATAAAGCACATTGTATGCAAAACATTTTAGTAAATAATAGTTTTCAGTTAGCACCATATTTAGGATGGCCACCAAGCATACAAAATCTGTAAGTGTATGCCAACCCAAAAATGAAAAATGCCAAAACAATCTATATTACTTACTCCTTTCACTTGTGAGGCATCATTAGCAAGTCTTGTAGTTAATGCCCCAGTGCTGTTTTTAGGGTCATCAAACCAGCTGATGTCCTACAAATGACATGAAATATATTTACTAGGACTTTAAAAACTACAGTTTACTTTTTATAAACTGCAAAATAAAACAAATGAAAAATCGGGGCTGCATAAGATAGTTGGATTATAAAATAACACTATACATGTATGGAATTTCAGCTCTTTAGATTTAATCAGTTTCTTAGCCCTGATTGTGTAGTAAACATGTCAAAGTGCAGAATATTTTATAACTCAAGCAGGGGTGTGCACAAGTGGGAAAAACTGGTGTTACTTGGTAGCTCCGTATTCTTGGAGAATCAGGGCATAGTATCCAACCACTGAGACTCACCCCCCTCCATCACCTTCAGCCTCTGCTTGAAGCAGAACCCAGAAACAATGAAAGGCAGTGGGAGACACGCCTAAAACCCCTTTGAACAAGGGTGCTGGAATTAGGGCAACTCCTCTAGCCTCATCCACATGGAAGATGTGAGCCATTAGCACACTAAATGGACAGCACAAACTTCATTTGCATCAAGGATGGAACCAGAATTAGCATACTGAATGAAGAACCAAGTTCCAAGGCAGGAGTCACACTGAACTCTGGGACTGACAAAGCAGAGAAGCACTGCATGATGGGTGGATCTCTGCTCCTGAGACAAATGAACTCATGTCTGCACACACCCAGCCCAGCAGTTATCAGACCAGTTCTAGTCAATAGATCTTCAATTGATATCCAACATACTGAATCTACCTGATTGCATTGTAAGCTCCCTCAAAGGAATGCCACTCATCACCAGGAATGATCAGCTCCTATAGTCCACCTAAACAAAACACCTCTGGTATACTCCCTTATGTCATTATTTACCCCAAAACAACCTAGTGTTCTGCCTTAAACGATTGTTTCTTCCCTACAAAAATCCCTACCCAGGTTAGTTAGTTAGAGAAACTGTTCTGAATCTGTTCTGATGCCTGATCTGTTGCCTGGAGCTACAAGCTGCCTCAGGTCTACTGGGACTTCACTTTCTCCTTGCTGATCGTGGTGGAGGTTCTGCCTGTCTCCAGCACTCCAGACCCTAAGCTGAACAGCCTGGTTCCTGGGTACCTTTGAGTTGCACTGAGTGGTGAGACATTCTCCCCCTAGCTTCTCTCTTTGTTTTTCCCTAGTCCAGCTATAACTCTCTAAACCTGATCTTTTGTAATCCACTTGGGCTAAATTTCCCCAATACTATAATGGAAACTGGGTAGTATTGTAACTGTTTGATCATTTTCCTCTTTTGTATGGTTATCAATATTGTAACTGTTTGGGCATTTTTCTTTCCTTTTATAATTATTCATAAGCTTTATGTACCTGGCAATAAAGTAACTTTCCTAATCAAGCTGATTGCCAGACTTCCTCTGTGTTCTTGGCTTCCCTATATTGCTCTGCAGCAACACTCCTTTTACCTAGCCAAAGATCCCTGTGATGCCCAATTCCTTGTAAGATTTGCTCATTAAGGGGTTACCAGCGTGCTGAACCTGTGGCATATAATGGTGACAGCTGAAAGTGCTGCTTTGACCCAGCCAGTGGAGTCCAGGAGCATATAAGGGTGGCAGCTGAAAGTGCTGTTTTAACCCAGCCTGCTCAGATGCATACTCCAGTCTAGTCTGGTATGGTACAGGGGCACATAAGAGTAGCAGCAGACAAGTACTGTGTAACCCAGCCTGCTGAGTTCCGGGACACATAAAGGGTCAGCTGAGAGTGCTGATAGACCCAGTCAGCTCAGTCGCACTTAGAAACCCA
Organism: Podocnemis expansa; assembly: GCA_007922195.1. NCBI lineage: Eukaryota > Metazoa > Chordata > Testudines > Podocnemididae > Podocnemis > Podocnemis expansa. The sequence goes on along the minus strand of ML681964.1, from coordinate 36,885,700 downwards.
GTCTTGGGAAATTTAGGTCCTACAAGGGTGGTTCCATTGGGAGGGATTTGTAGAAGTGAGAAGTAAGCTCCACACAGACACAAGTGACACAAACAGTACACTAATACAATTGCAAGCCCCCCTCCAGAGGAAGTGACCCTAATAAATGAGCAGACCCTGAGTTAATGGGCAAAGTTGGTAACACTGGGGCACTTGCTTATAATAGAGAGCGGAGGGCACAGGCTCCTCTGGGGATCTCAGTGGGGAGGGTGCAAAGTCCAGGGCCTTCGGGGCCTCAGCAGGGGCACAGAATATGCTCTCTCCAAAAGTGCTGGAATTTAAATTTACGCTCACTCCCCTGAAGTCCAGATGAGTAAATTAATTGAATCTGTATTAACACCAACAGCATTGTGTTTTCTCATGTCAGCTGCACATCAGCAGGTGTTATCTATGTAAATAGATTGTGTATGGCTTCTTTTTGGTAATCAGGTCTACAACGAATATTAATGTTAGGAAATTTGCCACCCTGATGAGTTTAGTTTGAAAGTGACACAGTCTCACAGCCTGTAGATGCTATTGAAAAGATTAACTCAGATTATTCCAACATTTCTTCTCTGAAGTAAATAAAATAGGTCTTACATGTTTTACAGTACAACAAACTTCTGTGAAATCTACAGAACATCAGATGAATCTGCCCTGAAAAGTCTCAGAAATTTGAATGTTGCTGGTAAATCCTTATGAAGTGTGAGAGAACATTTGTAAAATATCTAAGCAGAACTGGAATATTAATTAAAACATCTGTACCAAAATTTAAACAATATCCTACTACAGTCTACAGAAATACCTAATTAATAAGACTCTTCTATAACTCTGAAAGAATATGGATTAATATGGTTAGGATATTAATTAGGTACAACGCTTTGAAGTTGATAATTCTTGAGTTAAGTGGGAAAACATACTAATGCAACATTAGGGTGACAGACACTAGAATAGTGAGAAAATGTAAAAGTTAAATTTTCACATTATTTCATCCACATTACATGTTAATCAATTTATATATTATAAATTCCTGATCTTGAATCCACTTGAAGCATATATATATCTTTAGTGGTATCAGTTACACTGTTTATGAGATGTGGTCTGTTTAAAGATTAGAGTTGGGAGAAATTTTTCAGTTGAATATTAAATTCATCAAAAAGTGCAGCTACGGTACAGGTAAGTAACCAAGTGGTGGGGTTTTTTTTGTTTTGTTTTGGTTTTTTGGGGGGATTTTTTTTTTGAGGGTGCTAGACACTATTCACTTAACAAAAGGTGCTGGCATGACAGATAAAGAGCATGGGCAAGTCCTTCTCCCTGTTCATTGGCTAGTAACCGGAGGCTGTGCAGTGGGAGTGCTTGCTTCCCATCTCTAAAAGGTTCTGCAAATCCTGCAGCTGAGTGTGCTGTCTGCATCATCTCCAGACAGTGATAGGCCTCCTGCAATTCTGTAGACTGTTCGATGATTTCTGTAATATGGGGTTTCCATGGACTGCTGCACTTCTTGGGCCTAATTTTAAGAAGGCCTTGACTCAGTCTCCACTTTTGTGAATGCAGTCAGTTAGATGTGTAAAATCTATCATTTATGACAGTAATTTATTGTGGATCCTAATATGTAGATGCAGTTATTTGGAGGTGCAAAACATTGGACTTAGAACAAGAGTCTGAGTTTCAGAATCAGGTTCCCAGGGTGCATACTATGCTCTGAGTAGAGTGACCAGATATCCTGATTTTATAGGGACAGTGCTGATGTTTGGAGCTTTGTCTTATATAGGCATTCATTACTTCTCTCTCACTTTTTTTTCCCCACAGTTGCTTTCTAATCACTCTACGTCTGAGTCATGCAGTTAGACCATGTCAAGACGCAAAAGCTGTTCTGATTTAACAAAGTGAGCCAACCTACTTGTGCAGACACTCTTAAATTGGTTCAAAATTACCTCATTTTAGTTAAGCTAAAATCAATGTAAATCTTTCTGAAACTGATTTGAGTGTCAACACAAGCGGATCAGATTCTAAAGCTCATTTAAATAAATCTGTTCAGGTTTTGTGTAGACAGACAGGGTCTTAGTATCACTCGTAATTAAACTTTAGGGCATTAACATGACTTCTAAATAAACAAGCATCTAAACAAACAAGCATATAGAGACTCTGGAAAGCTAAATAAATTTTAATCTTACCTGTCTAAGCATTGCTTTAAATGCCATGAATCGAAGCCTCATCGTAAGGATCTCTCCAGCTTTGCCAAACATGAAGCCCTTCAAGAAGAAACAGAGTGGTTATTCCATAATTACAACTATTTTGTCATTATCAGATAAATACAACAATATTTTTACATCTGTGTCCCCAAGACCTCATTTTTTAAATTTCACAATACTTTAGCTATGAACAATACAATGGACTTTTAAAGGTACAGTGAGTGTTTGTGAGGGACAGCAGATTTGTAGAACAGGGACTGAAGTCCTGTATTGCTAAATAAAAAACATATAGTACAGGCAAATTTCCCCACATTGCTCGACTAATGTGCTTCAAGGAGCAATTTTCCTATCAGAACTACATGGGTGAAATTCAAACTAGTGACTTCAAGGCAAAAGGCTCAAGGTGAAATCCTGGTGCGCTGAAGTCATTGGCAAAGTTCCCAGCAACTTCAGTGGAGTCAGGATTTCACTCATCGGCAATGTCTACACTAGCAAATTAGTCCAGATTAAGGAGGCTTCATCTGGACTGATTTGATCCCTGTCTACACTAAGCTTTACCTAGTTCAAACTAAAAACATTTTTAGTTTGAACTAAGCAAAGCTTAGTTCGAACTAGTTAGTTTGAACATTTAGTTTGAATTAACTGCTTAGTTCGAATTTTAGTTTGAACGAGCTTGACGTAGCCGTGCTAGCTGGAACTAAATAAATTCAAACTAAGCAGTTAGTTTGAACTAACCACTTTTTTTTAGTTCAAACTAAAAAGTTAGTTTGAACTAACTTTTTAGTTCAAACTAGAAAACGCTGTTAATTCAAACTAAAAGGTTCCAGTTAGTTCAAACTAACCCGCGGTTAGTTCAAATTATCTTAGAACTGCTTAGTTCAGACTCAGCAAGTTCGAACTAAGCAGTTAGATGTAGACACAGCCTTAGTGTCCCAAGACAACACACCTAAACCATCCAATCCTAATACATCAGCAGCGCTTGGTAATCAGCTAAACTTATTTTTAGTCACAAGCATGAATCAGTGCAATTTCATAGGAAGTGGGTGAAAAACGGGACCATCATGACAATAAAAATGACAGGGAAACTTATTATTGCCACCTTCCATTATGACATCAATTTTTGCCAGCAGTGATAGTCTCATAATTTAGCTTCTTACCGTGCTTTCTACAACCAAATCTGAGAAACAGCTTTAAGAAACTACTGCAAATATTTATTCTCAGAATCAACAGAAAACACTTCTACCTGAAAAATGTTATAGTTTTTCAATATAAAACATGGACACAACTATATGTTATCAGTAGCTCTGTGTAATACAAGGTAAAATTACAGCTTATAAAATGAATACATCTTTGTATTAATTTCTTCTCCTTAGTTTGGAGATGCCATAACACAATGCACCTCTGCCATACATATGTTTAATTTAAAACATCATCCCCAAATATATACAAATGATAATTTTTATTGTAGATCAAACCTATTGTATATATACTCATGGATACATTTTCGAGACATACGGTGCTACATCCATATATAAAGAGACGTTTTTGTAAACAACATATGTGAACGCATTAACTGATATGTAGTTCTGCATGCAAATGTGTGCTTTATAACCATAGACACACCCCCCCAACATGTGTGCACATATTGCAGGTGAAACTTTAGCCCTTGGCCCCTTACTCTGTTTAAAAAAAAATTAAAGGCCGAATTTCAAAATATTACCTCTTAAATTTACAACCAGATAATTTCTGCTTTGTTTGGATTTAGCCACTACACTGAGGATTGGGGATCCATTATGCTTTGCACTGTACAAATACCCAGTATGAGAGAGTCCCTGTCCTAAAGAGCCTACAGTCTAAGGCTACCTTTGTGCTCAGTCCCCTGCATACCACTTCACTTAGACTATGTGGTCACACATGTCCATCTATGCTATCCTTACAAAGAATCAGGGACTGAGAAAGTGAACAACATAGGAATGGTGGGATTTTCAGAGGAGAAAATATATACACTATATATATAAATTTGTCAGGCACCCTTAGAGCAGCTGGGAAAATAAAAGCTGAGATGCAGTCAGGGCAGCAAGTAAGACAAAGAAGGTCCTGCCAAGCTGATGAGGAAGGTGCCTAGAATGACAAAGACCCAAGGAAGGGACAACCAGAGTCTCAGTCTGCAGAAGCCTATAGAACCAAAAGAGGGAGAAAGGAGCAGCAGGGAGAACTGTGGAGGACTGATTCTGCCTGTGGGTGTTAAGGGCTGTGAGCTGGAAGCCAGTGAAGTGGGTGGGCCTTGGTTCCCCTAGTTGCTCCCTAACAGGGTGGTAAGAGCAAAAGGGGGTTCCAAGCTTCTTGAGGGCAAGGGCCAGATAACCCCCATCAAACATAAAGGGAAGCCCAATGGGACAGAAATTAATAACCTTGACTCCAGAACAGGATTATAAAGACTCAGGCTAAGTCTATACTGATGGCAGAGCCCGGAGTTCTGGGAATGATTAGCAGTGAGTCTGAACTTCCTGCTCCGCTCCTGGAAGTCGGCCCCAGAAGTCTTGGGGGTTAAGGGGCATACGGAAGAGCTGACTGCAAAGGATTTGCAGTCAGTTTTCCCGAATGTGTACTTGTGGCTAGAAAAGTCACCAGCTCTTTCACAAGGAATTTTATATTCCTTGCACAACTGCTGGTCGACTGCCACTGAAAACCTGCCCCAACGTAGACTAGGGCTGACAAGAAAGGCAGATTGACCACCCCACTAATTTGAGCAGACCACACACAGGGCCCTATCTGTCTAAAGAAGGATACTGACACACTGAGGTGCCAGCTCACACTATCATGCTTGTTTTTAACTGAAAAAAAGTTCACATCAACTATGTAAGGCTGCCTTTCAACTTCTCCTTTTTTGCAGTTGCCATAGAAAAAAAAGGGACTTGAGGTTGGATTTGGAAAAAAAGGAGTAGAGGCCCTGCAGATCAGTTTTAAAAAAGACACTCCACGTGTAAGGCACAACCCGGAAGAAGCCAAGGTTGATGAGTTGGAAGTGAACAAGTGATTGGACAAAGCTGGTGTCAGTGATGGAAGAGCCTGTATTGCACCTGGATAAAGGTATTTGTGGAAATCAGGCTATGAGTGTGCACGCACCCCCCCCAGCCCATGGAAATATCCAGGAAAAAATACATGATTCTGCATGTGGCCAAACAGGTGTTGCACAATTTTGCATGTGGAAATTGAGACTATTTTTGAAAATGTGGCCAAAAAAGAATTTAACTCATTACAACATGAGGGAAGCATCCTGTGATTAAAAAAGCATTGCGCTGTAATATTATTAGGTTAGTATCTGAGGCATTTAACTGTATGCAGCCTTAAAATAAGTGCACAACATAATCTTTTCCAGGGGTTAAAGTGGGCTGAAACACATCGGAACGTCATTCCGGGGCCCACTATTTTTAGGGGGCCCAGCATACTGGGCCCCCTAAAAATAGAAAATCGAGCCAGAGCATTCCAGCAGGGCAGGCACTGCTCCAGGAAGAGGGGAGGCATGCCTGCCCTTCTGTGATGTGCTGGCTGGCTCTCCTGTGCATGCACAGGCTGCGCAGCCTGGAAGGGGAGAAAGGAGCAATTCTCTGCTTCCCTGGCCAGCCATCAGAAGTCTATGCACCGCTGAAGGTAAGCTAGCATGGCATGGAGCCCGGCCTCCCCTTGGGCAGCTCAGCATGGGGTGCGAAGAAGGGGTCAGGAAAATGACCTGGGCAGGTGTGGAGGGCTGGGGGGCTGAAGAGGGGTGGAGTGAGGGAATGGGGACAAGGAGATTGAAGGGGAATGGGAACATGTAGAGCAGGTTGGGGGGGCAGAAGGGGGTGAAGCAAAGATGATGGAACTGGGGGGGTGGGGGGTTAGGCAGACTGGAGTGGGGACATGGGAGCAGTGAGCTTGGGGACTGGGGCTGAGGAGGACATGGGGAAAGAGGGGTCTGATGGGGGATAACTGCTGGAGTTGGGGGGCAGTAGCTGGGGTGCATGAAGTGGGCCCGGATGTGCATGAAGGGGGCCTGGAAATTTAGGAGGGTTCCGGGGCCCACAAAATTATACTTTAACCCCTGATTTTTCCACATTCCCTTTAAGTCCACTTGGTACTACAAGTGTATTATTAATTGTTTTTCTCTCTTGTTGCGTGATTAAAATATACTGAAAGCTTAATATCTTTAGATGTAGTTTCTAAAATAACATAGTAAAAGCAAAATAATAACACCTACCTGAAGGAAAAAGGTAACAAAAGAAATGATCCCAAGTAGAAGAAATAGCAGCGCATACAAGTTGCTCTTGTTTCTTACAATGGTCTTGTCTGGTTCTGCAAAAATCTATTAAAGAGAATTCAAATTTCATTTTATTTAATTAAATTATGTATAAATCTTTCCATATTGCATTGCTGTACTTACACATATCCACAGAGAAAGTGGAACTAGTGGTGCTGAAGGCATAACAGCACTTCATAACTTGAAGGAGTAATAAGTAGTAATAACAATCAACTATCTGGTTTCTGTTTTCAGAACCCTCCACTATAAAAACCGTTCGAAAAATAACCACTCAGAATCAGCAACCTAATACAAATGAGTAAACACTGCATGAAACCACTGGTGAAACTGACACACGCGCAAGATCTGGGCACCACTTAACTCATTAAAATAATGTTCTTTTTGTCACTAGCTGAGACCCTGTATAGCATAAAGGTGAAATTGGTAGGAGAGAGATGTGGTAACTGTTATATACACAGTTTATTAAACTTGTGCAGATATGTGGATTTATTAAAATATGAAAAAGAATAAACAACTCTATAATTTGAAACATTTTGTCAATTCTCACATGCTAATAATGACAGTTTTTTAAAAAAAGAATTGGATTAAATGGTACACAAATCTTATTTGGGCCCTTTGTACAGTGCTGAATTTCACCCCTTTGGAACTTGTCACCCTACATGTACTTGTTGTGGCTGATCAAAACCATTTTTTTTTAGAAAAAGATTTCTATGTGATATTTCAGGCACTTATTAAACTTAGTGAATTAAGAAAACGAGACACTTCCAGATGTGTATCTTCTGAAAAATACTTACATATTTGTAGTATTGGAAGTCTGAGGTCATCATTAAATCTTTTATAAAGCGCAAATGGGGGTCTGTTTGCATTTTGTTATTGTGTTAGATCATGTCTCTCTCCTGCCATTATCTCACTTTTCTAATAACTGTGAATCTACTACAGTTAGAGTTCTCTCTTATTTATTCAGAAAAACTTCAGTTTCCCATAATTTATTGCTCATGCCTAAGTGAAATAATTAAGAAAACAATTCTATAAATTTCCTATCAGTGGTCAGAAACTGAAAATATTCATTGGTTATGTCCACGTGTACATCGTTATTTTGAAATAACTTAATTTGAATTAAGGGAAAAGCTCAAAGTGAAATAACATGTCCAAACACGGAGTTGCTATTTCACTTTAGGAGAGGGGCATCATGGGAGGTGTGGCAACACGGCCCCCTCCCTGGGCCATGCCCCCAATATAGGCTAAAAGGAAGGCACCCTGGGAAGGAGAAGGGCAAAAGTGTTATTTCAAAATAATGGTTATTTCAAAATAACATGTCAGAACAGCATTATTTCAAAATAACCACTTTGAAATAACAGCCATTTCAATTTAAAGAAGGTTTAAGCTATTTCGAAATGACGGAGTTCGTCATTTCGAAATAAGAAAACGTTGTGTGGACCTAATCTCTTTTATTTCGAAATAACCAGTGTTATTTCGAAATAAAAGAGATGTGTGAACATACAGGTTGTGTCTAGCTTGCTGAAAAAACAATATAGAATTTTCTAAAAAAAACCCAAACCAAACCAAAAAAAACCCCAAAAAACCCAAACCCAAAAAGTTGCAAAGAAAAGTCCTTTAATTTATATTTCCTCAATTATTTCTCCTCTCCCTGATGACAAACTCTTTAAAATGTTGTACTGATACAGAAATACATTGGAAGAATGGAAGTGAAATAAATTTATCATCTTTCATCAGGGATATCTCCTACTACTGCCTGTATCAAAGGCTGAAGGATGACACAGATACAGAACTCTTTTTTTCTCCAAAAGACACTACCATTACATCAAACCTTAAACATCAGTGGAATAGAACATGACAAGTCACTTGATTTCTCTTTTTGGTGTAGACATTATTAAGAGCCTGGTTTCTGACATCTTTATCTTCTGATACAATAAACTCAAGTGGCCAATGATTCAGTTACACACTGTACAATTAGCCCTTCTATCTAGAGGAGTTTTCTTAGTTCAGTGTAAAGAAACCTGAGAACAGGTGGGAATCCAAGTCAAAGTTAAAAGTGTTGATAACGGTTATTGCATATTTACTTGAACTTACCCCTATAATTTCTGAAAATATTATTGCAAATGCAGGTTGTAAAGCTCCATTGATAATTGCAGATAAAGTTCCAACTACAAAGTAAGGCCATTCAGTTTTGTTCAGCTTCATAACCTTCAGAAATGAAACTGGAGGCACATTTTCATCCTAGAATATATGGATCTCATTAGAACAATTATGTAACACATCCAGGGGGGTGGGGGAAGACATGTGGATTGTCAATTACCTACTCCCAGCTTCCACCCTGCCTACCCACAACTATCCAATTTTAATAACAACTCATTTATTTTCTGCAGTAATTCTGTCTATTGCTCAGTACACATTATTAACAACTGAAATAAGAGACAGAAAAAGAGGAATGTGTTATTAGAACAAGTCCACATTAATTCTGATAAGATTTTGAACCTCATCCTGCCTGGTTTACACACATAATTCCTAGTCTTCATAATTCATGGTCTTCAGTGAGGTTGCATAAATAAAAGATGCAGGAATAGGATTAATGTTACTTGTCTTTGACAGGGCATTTGATGATATTTGGTAGATTGACTGGATTTTACATAATGAACAATTTGTGTATATCATTGACTGCTAGATCATCATCATTATTACTAATGTGTTTGTTAGGCAAACAAGTCAGCATACAGACTGTTAAATGTTTGTAGCAAATATTAATTCTCTTATGTGATATTCAGACTTCCTTAGAAGAGCTGTGTGAATAATGACCTGGTTTTATTTCTGCTCCATGACTGGATGATACAATATGATCGATAGAAACTTCTTCAAGTAATTCTGTTTCATAATTTAACTGAATTCTTTTTATGGTTCAATGAATCTGAGCAGTGAACCAAAAATTCTTTCCATAAACCAAAATAAATACAAAAACCAAACCTCAGTTTGTTTGCATGAATGTTCGGACCAAAGAGGTTATGAATTTGATGAGATAAAAATGTGATTCAGAATTTACATACTTTGTCATCTCAGTATCCATTCAGGTCTCACAGGACTTCTGTACAATAACTCAATTAACAAGCATCCTTTTATGTTTTTAATCACATTATGCCCCCTCATTTACAAAGTTATGTTCCCTTAAGCAAGATCCTTCCTTTTCTGTCCCAGAATGACTGAGCTTCCAGTAAACTTAGCATTTTCTTATGCATTAGGTGGGAGAATCTCTTCTATCTGAACATAAACTGCCCTGCTAAGAAAATAAAGGATATTGGATGCAGTGTAATTAAAAGAAAAAAACCCAATATTTCAAGAAAAGACATTTACAGGCTGAACAGTCTTCACATCAAGGTTATCATCCTGTATTTCTGGCTTTTTCATGCTTTTCCGGGTTGATTGCTTTCTCAATCTATTTTTTACTGATTCTTTCTGTGCCACTTTGGAGATGTTTTCAGCTTCCTCTTCTTCTGACTGAACTTCAGTTCCTGCGATCTGAAATGAGGTACAATATCATACTAAAAAATAATTTATGAACATATTATCTTGAACTTCCAAATGATAAACTCAAGAGTAGCCAGAACTACTGTTAACTAAATGGAATAATGATCAGGTCTGGCATTTATACAGTACTCTAATGCAGTGGTTCCCAACATTTTCTCTGCCGTGGCACACCTTGCTACATTTAATTAATTTGAGGTACACCACCATAATAGTTTCCAAATAAACTCATGAATATTCATGAGCCAATCCAGAGTTCTTTGAGTGGTTTTTCAAAAAAATGTTGTGGCACACCTGCTCAGACCTGATGGCACACCTGTGTGTCGTGGCACACTAGTTGGGAAACACTGCTCTAGTGGTTAGAAAATAGTTTGACTGGACTTCTGAAGATCCTCTTTCGACTTATAGCCTGATTCTGCCATCCTTAGTCATGCTGAGTAAAATCTAACTCCTCAAGAATGCAGTAAGAGAGAACTTGTAGAATAAAGTATTTTTGTTTCTTGTTTACATGGAGTCCCATTACACTGTTCTCTTAATGTAAAGGAAATTTAAAATGGGTGTAAATGAGTTACATCAATATCAAGCCCCATTTCCATTGTCCGAGTGGTATAGAGGAGCCTTAATGCAAATAAGAATCAGGCTTATTGTGAGTCAAGTTGGCAAAGTGAGTTCTCAAGGGGCATACTACAAAACATGGAAGAAAAGAAGCAAAGTCTCTCACCTAGTGCACAACTCTGAAAGTTCTGACTTAAGGGCTGGAGAGGAGGATGAAGATGGACCAAATATGAAAAAGAAATTTTGGGAGCCATATTCACCAGAAGCATTATTAAGTTGAACATGGGTTATGCATTCTCAAAAGAATCAGAGTATTGATCAAATCTAGAACTGGACACAATTTACCTTTATTTTTCCTCATTAAATTTTTGTCATGTTTAATACTATATTGTTCTTAAGACTTTTAGCCTTAAACTTCCTTTACTCATTTTCAGTTCTTTATGGTGATCTTGTGCATTTTATTTTCTGAACTACAGTTATGCAACTTAGTACTCTTCTGGGTCAAGCAATACTTCCTACTTTTTCTCTACAGTTTCGCTGTTGACAAAATATTGTGAGTTTGGGACTCTGACAAAATAAAATATGATAAAATCAGCAGCATAAAACATGATGAAACTTAGAGAATTACCTGCATGTTAACAAGCTTGCAGTAAACTCCATCTGTTTTCATCAGTTCATGATGGGTCCCTTGTTCTTTGACAACTCCATTTTCAAATGCAGCAATAAGATCTGCATTTCGGATGGTAGACAGGCGATGAGCTACTATAATAGTGGTGCGGCCTTTCCTGGCCTAGAAATTGCACAAAAATAGATTTGATAATAATTACATGTACTTATAGATTTTTCATCTTCAGTGGAGAGCCAGCTGAAATATTTTATCTGAAATTTTCCCATTGTAAAGTATAGTTTTTGTCAAAATTTGTATTTTCCATATGAAAACGTTAATTTCAACAAAAAAATTCAATTTTCTGATCAGGTGAACTGAAACAAAAAAATATTTCCTTTTGAAATATTTAAACTTTTTTTTTTTATTTCAAAATGAAGATTGGAAGCAAACAATCTTGTTTCAACATTTTAAAATATTCTTTTATTTATTGAAATATCTGAAATTTCTGTATTTATCAACAATTCAAAACATTTTTTAATTTATGATATCTCAATCAGAACAGACAGAAATTGTGAAATGCTGAGTTTTTCTGGGGACTCTTGACTTTGGCACTTCACGAACATTAATTAATTAATTGAATTCTAAGAACCTTGTTTTGCAATTCTTACTCAGGCTAAGTAGAAACTATACAAGTAACTTCACTAAAGTAAAACATCTTCAAAATTTTCTCTATAATGTTTCTTCAGTTACCCACTTGATTCCTGAATCTTATTATTCTTACCAAGGGTCTATCAAATACCAGTATTAAAAACCAGACAAGAGAAGGCTTTAAATGTAAAATTTAACATTAAATTCTGGAATAAACTGATACAAACATATTACAGCCCAGGTAAGCACTCCAAGCTATGTGTAAGTCAGTTTTAAAATCTTCACTGAATACAATACACTTCCAGTTTGACTGTTTATTGAATTCCTTTATGAAAAGACACTGAAGATGCAGATTGTAACACTTGGTCTAGTCTGGGAAGAACAGAACCTAGATCTGATGACTTAATATTGTTACAAAAATTTAAGGATCAAAATGATTTGTTACATCAATCAAGGAATAGTTTGTTTTAGCAATGATGTATGTGAAGAGACTATTGTTACACTGATGCCGAAATGTACTCCCATGCACAGCTAAGGACTGGAGAAGTTGTCATGTCCTAAGAAAATATGACACTGATAACTTGAAATTGCCAAGTTACCTTAAAAAAACCTCCTGTAAGTTAGAAGCCAATTAAACCTAATAGAAGAAAATTAATCTTCAGTGATCCTAAATATAAAAGAGCCAAATAGTTGCCTCTGGAAGAACTGGTGTGACAAATTGAGCAGATCTTTGACGGAAACTGGAAGGATAAGTCCCCCTTCTCTTGACTTGAATCTGGAATTGAGAAACAAGTGGGTTCACGAGTCTGGAAGCTCCGGAAGTTTCTATACTTCGTGCTGCAGAACTGGAAGCCTAGACACTGAGATCCCTGAATAATTAGGTCTTCCAAAATCTGGGGGGCTTTTGAGCCCCCAGCTCCACCATAGGGAGCCCTGGAAGCCCTTACATGGTAGGACTGCCCATGAGCCAAGGGCTCTGGAAGCCCATTCTCCCTGGCCTCTGAGCAGCCTGTCAGAAATATAAAAAAATTTCCAATCAGATGGAAGGCCTCTGAGAAGGTTTGTACAGATCTAGGTTCACAGTTTGAACAAGTGAATGCTTACCAAACAACATGCCTCTGTGAACCCATGGGTATTGCTCTCCTCTATTCTGCAGACTAAAACTACCACTAGGAGAAGTTACAAGCTGGAAGAAATGTCCATGATAGTGCATGTAGGAAAAAGGCTTCAGAGAGAAAAAGACACAGTTTAAGTACTGGTGAATTTGAATAAATTTCTAAATATCAAAGGGGTTCAGTTTTGCCTCGAAGACACAGCCCCTTCCCTGAGCCGGCCCTAGGGTAATGCACCAGAATGCTGTGTTCTGGCACATTCTTTCTATTTTTAGGGGACCCCAGAACACTGTCCCCTGAAAATAGGGGGCCCCTGAAATGCCATTCCAGGGCGTTCTGGCTAACTTCAACTGCTGCATATATCTGATCCAAATCACCATTTAGACAGGTGTTTCCCAACCTACGCTGTGGCAGATACACCAGTAAGGTCAGCCAGAGGCTGATGGAAGATCATTTCTGAAGTGAAAGTTTTACATACTTGTGCTTATCCAAAAGGTAATATGCATACTCACATAATGAGATTGAGAGAGGATAGAGAAAGAAAACTCAAGGATGTAGTTGCTATTGGTTGAGGAAGAAGTTGTACTATATTGTAAACATGGGCACCTGCACAATACAGACAACAAGGAATACAAGATAAGTAAAGATCCATGTAGCTAGCTGCCTTAAACAATTTTCAAAGTGCCTAAGTGATTATGTAAATATAATCCTTAGTGAAGCCATTTAGCTAAATTCAGAGCTTGTTAGAATTTCAAGTTGTGTTTTCAAAAGTATTTTTTTAAAGCATTCCTGTTTAGTTTCAAATCAATGGGCAAATACACAAATTATGTAGCAGCTAAAACTTACCTTAGAAAATTTAGCTAGAAGGTTTCTCAAACCTGCATACACAAAATTTGAAAAGTCTGAAGATCAGACCTAACTTCATAATTTTTGTTTTAAAGCTATACAGACCTTATCCAGTGCTGTTTGCACAACTGATTCACTTTCAGTGTCCAAAGCTGATGTTGCCTCATCGAGAAGAAGAATCTTGGGATTGCGAACCAGAGAGCGTGCAATAGCTATTCTCTGTTTTTGACCTCCACTCAGTTGTGCCCCTCTTTCTCCAACCAGTGTTTCAAACTTCTAAAATGTATTAAGATAGATTTCCAGAAATGTCAATTATTTTAGCCCATAATACCAATAAAAGACAGTGTGAAGACAGAGAAGTGGTCAATCTGCAATGTCTACAAAATTCTTTCCTTTCACTAAAGCATGGTCAAGCAGACTGTATTAAAAGCAGATCATATAATTTTATCTTCCTGGTTTTTTGTGTTTGCCAGATTCCAATATTTGTTAGTCCTAACCAGCTCTGCAAAGCACTCATCAAGCCATGACTTGTCGCTTTAAAATTACTTTGAGCCTTCCATCTCTCAAGAAAGATGTGAAAAAGTCCTGGAAAGGCTGGAATAGGCAATTATGGGGTTAGCTTGCTTTAATGTCCAAGTTGTGGAAACTCCTCTTAAGGAGCTATTTGGTATTAGACGGTTTCATTTTCAGAAAGAAGAATCTGACAGCAGCATTGACGTGCCTACCTCAGGCAGCTTCATGATAAAGTCATAGGCATTAGCTTCCTTGACAGCTTGTACAATCTCTTCCATAGTGACATTTTCACGGCCATAGCGGATGTTTTCTGCAATTGTAGTAGCGAATAGCACAGGCTCCTGATTCACCACACCAATAACCTCCCTTAGATATCTTAGATTTAGGGTCCTAATATCCTGCCCATCAAGAGTAATCTAAATGTAAAAAAAAAAAATAAAAACTTGGATGTAAGTGACCAAGTCAAGGACACAAACTCCATCAAGCATACCATCTGTATTTTTCAGGAAGATATTTGTGCTTTGCCATCTAAACACTGTCAGTCAGGCCACTGCTATGCATTACAGTAATTTAATGAATAAAGCATTCAGCTCAGTTAAGGTGCCTTACCGTGCCCTCTTCTGGATCATAAAATCTCTGGATCAGTTGAACCGTTGTACTTTTCCCACAACCGCTGCTACCAACCAGGGCTACTGTCTGGCCACAATTAACCTTCAGATTCAAGCCTTTCAATACCTAAATAAAAAAATAGTAATAAAGTTAACAAAAATCCACTATGGGTGGATTTCTGCTCTTACTTACATAATATAAATTTAAAGAAAAATCAGCGACTTTAGTGGAATTTCTTCAAGTTTTCAGCAGAATTTGGTTCAGCATCAGTACATAGCCCAGTATAGCTGCTATTTACATCCTGGCTCAGTTTACATTTTCTACTGAAACACTGGTAAATATATCTACTACATTCTAACTTTATGTCATAGAAGCTTCATTTATTAACCACACCCTTTCCAAGAACATTTATCATGCAACCCAGAGGGAGAACTAATTGCAGAAGAACCCAGACATACAGTAGCATGATATGTTTGTTTTGTGATGGAGCACAAACCTCTGTAATTGCTCTGAATTCCCTTCAGTTGTACTTAGTTATATTGGAATTTTTATACATTTTAGCCATAATTTACCACTGATGGTGATTTATGACTGTGTCTGAATTATGGTGAAATATCACTATAGAACTTGGTAGTGCAGATGTGGCCAAAGTCTTGACTAACACTAGAGCAGTTTGGCAATAATTTCTTATAATTATTAACATTGCTCTAATAGCAATGGCAATGTTGAAAGCTGTTGTGTAGCTGGGATGATAGCATTTCATGCATAATGCTGATTAAACTTATTCTGAATACATTTAGATAATACAGGGCTCGTTTAAAATGCCTGCAGCTCTTCTACAGTACAGCTCCTAACTTTGCTGTCACTGGTGGATCTCAACAAGCATTCTCAATGGTGGTGAAATCTTCAAATATATCCCAAATGTAGATAAAGAATGATGCCACTAGGGGACTTCACAGAAAAATACTCACCAGTGAAGAGATATTTTTTTACAGTGTTCCCTATGCACACATGACTTCTGAGTGAAGCTTCTTGAGTTTAGTGAAGTTTTACTTCACTATACAACAGGTCTCTTTGTACCAATCCCCTTTGAATGCAGCATTTCACAGTCAAAGTTGATGAGCCTCTCTTCTCTGCTCAACCAGAGGTAGAGAGAAGAGAAGATGCTGTTAATCGCTGTGATGGAAGAGGAAAAGAAGACAGGCTTCCAGTCTTACAGTACTGCCCTATCCACAGAAGGTCCCTTGTAGTAATCAGCACTACCTACAGCTTCAGAAAATGAAGGGAGCTCTTGGAATCATATGTTCAGATGGAAAGATGTGGATTTGTCACTGAGGCATGTTACATGAAAAACTATTTTAAGACTTTTTTGTGGGAGAAGAACTGGAGCTATCCCAGTGGACTGGAAAAGAGCAAATACAGTTCCCGTCTATAAAATGGGAAATAAAGACAACTGAGTCAGCTTAACTTTTGTACCCGGAAAAATAATGAAGCAAATAATTAAGGAATCAATTAGTAGATACCTAGAAGAGAATAAGGTGTTACGGGATAGTCAGCATGGATTTGTAAAGAACAAATTGTATCAAACCAAGCTGATAGCTTTCTATGACAGGGTAACAAGCCTTGTGGATAGACGAGAAGTGGTATACATGGTATATCTAGACTTCAGCAAGGCTTTTGAAACAGTCTCGCATCACTTTCTCATTGACAATGTAGGGAAGTACAATCAAGATGGAGCTACTATAAGAAGGGTGCATAAATGCTGGGTACCTGCTCCCAGGAGTCATCAATGATTCACAGTCATGCTGGAAGGTATAATGAGTGGAGTACTTCAGGGATTAGTTCTGGGTCCAGTTCTGTTCAAAATTTTCATCAATGACTTAGATGATGGCACAAAGAGTACACTTACAAAGTTTCGGGATGATACCTAGTCAGGAGGGGTTGCAAGTGCTTTAGAGGATAGGATCACAATTCAAAATGATTTAGACAAACTGGTGAAATGGTCTCAGGTAAATAGGATGAAATTCAATAAAGATGAATGCAAAGTACTTCACTTAGGAAAGAACAATTAATTGTACAAATATAAAATGGGCAATTACTGCCTGGGAAGGTGTACTTTGGAAAGGGACTTGGGTGTCATAGGGGACCACAAGCTAAATATAAGTCAACAGTGTAACACTGTTGCAAAAAAGTTAACACCATTCTGAGGTGTATTAACAGGAGTAGTGTAAGTAAGAAACAAGAAGTGATTCTTCCACTTCACTCCATACTGATAAGTCCTCAACTGGAGTATTGTGTCCAGTTTGGATGCCTCATTTCAGGAAAGCTGTGGATAAAGTGGAGAAAGTCCAGAGAAGAGCAACAAAAATGATTAAAGGTCTGAACACTTGACTTATGAGGGAAGATTGAAAGAACTGGATTTGTTTGGTCAGGAGAAGAGGAGACTGAGAGGGGACATGATAACAGTTTTCAAGTACCTAAAAGGTTGTTATGAGGAGGAAGAGGGAGAAATGTTATTTTCCTTAATCTCTGATGATAGGACAAGACACATGGGCTTAAATTACAGTAAGGGAGGTTTAGGCTGGACATTGGGAAAAAATTCCTAACTGTTAGGGTGATTAACCACTGAAATAAGTTGCCTAGGGAAGTTGCGGAATCTCCATCGTTGGAAATTTTTAAGGGCAGGTTAAACCATCACCTGTCAGGGATTGTTTAAGGTGGTATTTGGTCCTGCCATGAGTGCTGGGGACTGGACACAATGGCCTGTCATGGTCCCTCCTAGTTTCTGTGATTCTATATTTAAACAATTTTTGTTTCCACACAAATATCAGTGATCATATAAAAATGTAGCTCATACTAACTGAGCTTTAGCCAGTTCTGAGTCATTCTATACTGGGAGGAAATTCTGTGCTTCTTAGCAGTACAAAACTCCTATTGACTTCTGTCACAGAACTAATATAAATTGTGAAGTTACTTGCTTGTGGGTTAAGAGGGGAGAAAGAGTATCCTCAAAAATCATTTAAGTCTCTTTCATATCTGTATAATTGCATTAAGTTCACAACTTTTTGTGAGAGATCTTGAACAAAACAATCCTTTTCTCTGCCAATGAAGTTTTTGCATTGTATATGCAGCAAACTATTTGCTGGTTCTATTATCTTGTCAGGGCTGGGTTCATCTCTCTACTGAATCTGTTCATCTATTAACAGACTTGTGCTATGGATACTACTGGAGTTGGTTATATCACCATTGGTTCTCGGTTAAGATAAATACTATCTCTTCATATAAAATACATTAACATTTGAGATTCTAGTTAGGGTTTACATTAGAAAGAGGTCCTTAACTTCTACTGCACAGTCATTCTGGGTCTGTTTTTACTGGGAAAACTAGGTGATTTCTTAGTTCAAGTTAGCTAATCATTAGTAAAATCCTAGTGAAGACAAGGCAGTTTGTAGTTTTCACACAAATTAGCAGTCCAAGTTAAAGAGGAAGGCTTTTGCTGACTCAAGCATTTAAAAATAAAAGTTTGTGTATAGTAATATTTCCTGTCACTAAATGATCAAGTTATATTTAACTCAGAATATGTCAGCTTCACTAGTACCTTTACATCTTTCCGAGATGGATAATTGAAGTAAACATTGTGGAATTCCAAATCTCCTCTAATGTTGTCCGGTCTATAGCCAGTCTCTGAAAAACTATCAATTTGAGGTTCCTAGGCAGAACAAAATGCCAAACAGAAATGAAAGAAAAGGAAGAAAAGAATTAATTTAAATCATGCATCCTAAAGACATTCCCATCACATTATATCAGCTGCTAAACATCTTAGAATATAACATAACTATATAGTGATACTATATATAATCTTTTGGTGGCTTGCTGAAACCAACAATTATGCTGACAGGTGATGCTTCCAACCCATGTAACCTGTATGACCTGTTTTGTCTCTTCATTACTGAACTATATATCTACATATGCAATAGGGGCAACAGTACCTTTCTTTCTTTCAAGAATGAATAAAAACTTTTGTTTGAATGTTGTAGATAGTATTCGAGACTGAGTTCCTCTGTTTATCCACAGAACCCTTGCAACATAGCTGGCAGCAGTGCAATCCTCATCACACTGTCTCATGAACATGGCATGACCTTAACCTAGATGAATCACCTTTATGGATCAAAGAGCGACTAGGTCTCCAAGCTCATTCATGTCTGTTGAGAGTATCAACAGGAGTACAAATCAATGCTAGTTTTGATAGGTAGTTTTGTGTTGTGGGCATTAACCACTGAGCACTAGACAGAGACAAAGATCTGCATTTCATGTGGACAACTAAACAGATAGGTGGAATTAAGTTTTGGTCACTGCTGGGTTACCTAGAAAGGAAAGGCTCCACATTCTACTACAAATCTCTTGAACCATCAAGTCCCACTATGAAACATTTGTTTTATAAAATACTAGCATACAGTAACAAAAGGTATATATTAACTGTTTTAATTTTTAAAAATGCTAGTTTTAAAAATATACTGTTTTAAGCTGTTTTTCCTTTGTTCTCTCCTTTGTTACTCTACAGCTAATGGAACTCCTCCAAAGGCATGTAAGAAGACAATGTGACTCCAGTTAATCAAAATATGATAGCTTATTTTTCTAAGCACATGGAACTTCCAGTGACTTTTACATGAAGCCAGTGGGAGTGGCAAGTTTTGAAGGCCTGCCGAATCTTGCCATCGGCCTTGCCTACTGTAGTCTTTCAAAAAAGCAACATTGCACTAGCACCAATGCAGTTCCACTGACTGTAACTATAGAAGCAGTGCTAGCATACCCAGGGAATGGTGGGTTACCAATGTAACCATCCTTCTTTGAGATGGGAGGCTCACATACATTCAGTTATAGGTGTGTACATGCTGCAGTGCACGGTAGCTCGGAAAGTCTTAGCCTTAGCCTGCCAGGTCAGGGCACACAGCCAATGCCCCCTCTGTGCTGTGACCCTGGCTATATAGGTGGCTGTGACCCTAACCCTCCCAGTTCCTTCTTTTTGCCAACTGCAGTTAGTGGGGATGGTGGGAGGGATCTGAATGTATGCGAGCAGCCCAGCTCAAAGAAGGACGGTTACATCAGTAACCTACTGTTCTTCTTTGAGCGCTGCTCACATCATTCAATTACAGGTGACTGCTAGCCATACCCAAGGATGTTACAGCTTACCCACACTGAGTACGGCTTTGCCCAACGTGGCATCCTCTCTAGCCTGTTGGACAATAGCATAGTGAGTTGTGAAGGTATGCATCGACGACCACATAGCTGACCTGCAGATCTCCTGGATTGGGGCCTGGGCAAGGAAGACCATTGATGAAGCCTGGGCCCTGGTTGAATGAGCCCTGGCATTCCCTGGGAGGGGCGTATTCGACCTTCTGTAGCAGTCTTTAATGCAGTTCACCATCCACTTGGAAATGCACTGTGACGACACTGGAAGTCCTCTTTTACATTCTGCGACCACTACAAACAATTGGGAGGTTCTGTGGAATGGGCACGTGTGCTCAATATACATTGAGCACCCTTTTGACACCCAGGGTATGCCATTTCCTCTGGTTCTCGGTAACCTGAAGGTCTGGGAAGAACACTGGCAGGCAAATATCCTGATTAAGGTGAAATGGAAAAACCATCTAGGAAGGAAAGATGGATGTGAACAGAGCACCACCTTATCAGGGAAAAATCTTGTGTATGGAGGTTCTGAAGAAAGGGCTTTAAGTTTGGATACCCTTCTGGCTGAGGTAATTCCGACCAAAAAGGCCACTTTTCATGCAAGGACCAGCAGACAGTATGAGTCCAAGGGTACATAAGGAGGCTCCGTTAGGCTACAGAGCACCACGTTAAGGTCCCATTGTAGAACAGGTTGACGGGGTTGCAGAAAGACTCTTTTGAACCCCTTCAGGAATCTGGTGGAGGTAGGGTGGGAGAAGACAGGAACGTCTTCCACCTTATCATGGAATGCTGAAATTGCTGCCAGATGGACTCTCAGTGAGGAAAGGGAGAGGCCCTTATCTCTAAGGTCTAGCAGGTAATCAAGGATTAAGTGTATAGGGCCTGATGTAGGCATAGCCCCTTTACCTATTGTCCAGTGGGAAAAATGTTTCCATTTGGCTATATAGATGGCTCTAGCGGAGGGTCTCCTACTACCTATTAGTACCCTCTTGACCCTATCTGAGCACAGTCTTTCCTGCTCACTTAGCCATGGAGCCTCCAGGCCGTCAGGTGCAGGAGACTGGGGTTCGGGTGCCGCAGGTGCTCTGAATTCTCTGTTGGGAGGTCTGCCCACAGGGGAAGACAGAGTGGTGCATCTGTGGACAGATCCTGTAGGATTGAGTACCAGCGTTGTCTGGGCCAATCTGGAGCTATTAATATCATGTTTGCTCCATCCCTCTTGACCTTCAGGAGGGCTCTGTACATCAGCGGAATTGGTGGGAAGGCATGCAACAGGGGTTCCAACCAACGGAGCAGGAAGGTGTCTGTAGTAACCCTTGGGGAGGAAGGGGTTAGCACTGTGGTCAGTGAGTCCCAGGACAGCCAATAGGAACAAAGCACAGCTTTTTGAATGGGAACAGCAGCCTGGCCTGTTCCAGTTTTGGATGCAGCAGAGCTCCTGGAAGGATCAGGAAGAGGCCAGAGGGGCCTGAGGAAGAATCCAGCAACATCCTTACCAAAGATAAGTTAAATTTGTTACTGACCAGGCGTGGGTAGAACAGGGAATGTTTACTTAGACACAGTCAGGGTATTTTCTTTGTTTTTGGCTTGTTTTTTGGATTTCTCTGTGCTGAGCACATGTACCCCCCTCCCACTACCCTGTAACTACCTAAGTTAATTCCCAGAGAAGCAACTCTCTATGTTTTTATCTGTTCTTTTCGATTAAAGATTTTACCTTTTAAGTAAGTTCTGGTTCTGTGTCCTGGAAGGGCAAGAGGTTTGTGTGCCCGTGCCTCAGACTGCACAGGCAGCTACTAAAGAGGACTTTGTTCCAGTTCCAGCTCATATTACAGCTGGCGTTCAGTCACTTTCTTGGGGGAGGAATAAAAGTGATTGAGGATACCTCACAGGAAGGAATTCCCAAGTGTTCCTTCCTCGGTTTCAAGTGGTTTTTTGCATTTGGGTGGTGGCAGCGATACCACTCCAAGGCCAGGAACTGGAGGCCTTGGAGAGTTTTAAGACCAGGCTTTAAGGCCAGTGGCTTTTCTGGCCTGTTGCGGGCCCCCACCTTCTGCACTCAGAGTGCCAGAGTGGGGAAACAGCCTTGACAGTGTCCATGAGCGAACCCTCCTCCTGATCCCTGAGGGAGCAGAAGCGATGACATTTGTGGTTCTGTCGTGTCGTGAATAGGTCCACCTGGGGTGTTTCCCACCTACTGACCAGGTGGGATACCACTGTGTTGTGAAGGGACCACTCGTGGTGGGCTAGAGGGGTTCTGTTGAGCGAGTCCACTAGCTTATTGTCCACCCCAGGCAGGTGAGCTGCCACCAGAGTGAAATTGTACCTCAGGGCTAGTTCCCAGAGTCTGGTTGCCTCCATGCAGAGAGCTGAAGAATGGACACCCCCCTGCTGATTTGTGTTGAACATGGCTGTGGTGTCATCTGTTAGGATCTGGACTGTTTTGCCTTCTATCCTGTCCAGAAAGGTCCTGCAGGCCAATCTGATAGCCCACTGCTCCTTCAAATTTATGTGAAGGGGTCTGTCCCTGGAGGACCAGTGTCCTTGGGTGGGGGCTCCCCACCCCAGGTCTGAGGCATCAGTGATCAGCATCACCATAAGGTCTGACACCTCAAAGGGGATTCCTCCTATGGCAAAGAGGGGATCACTCCAGATCTCTAGTGTCCCCACGATGTTGCAGGGGACCAATAGTACCTTGTAGAGAGGGTGTCTCTGTGGGTGGAATACTGTGGACAGCTGGAATTGGAACAGTTTCATTCTCAGGCAGGCCATCCTTATCACTGAAGTGGAGGCCACCATGTGCCCAAGGAGCTGGAGACAGTGTTGGGCCATGGTTACCTGGGAGTCCTGCAGCTCTGCAATGATGGTGCAAATCGACTGAAATCTTGAGGGGGGCAGGGAAGCCCTGCCTTTTGGGAGTCTAGGAGAGCTCCTATGAACCCTATGTTCTCGGACAGGGAGAGTTCTGATTTTTCTTGATTTATGCAAAGCCCCAGGTACTTGCACAGCTGACTCAGTACTTTGATGCTGTGTTTGACCTGGGCTCTTGATCTCCTTTTATTAGCCGGTCATCTAGGTAGGGGTATATCTTTAAGGTGAAATGGAGAAACCATCTTAGGAAGGAAAGGAGAGCCCAAAAGGGAGTGGTGTGAACTGGAAATATCTTCCCTCCCACCACGAACCTTAGAAACCTTCTGTGGCAAGGGTGTATTGCTGTGTGAAACTAAGCATCCTTTAGTTTGAGGGCCATAAATCAATCCCCATAATCCAGAGATGTTACGATCTGTGATAGGGAAACCATACAGAATTTTATTTTCCTTATATGCTTGTTTAGAGCTCTGAGGTCTAGGATGGGTCTCAGATCTCCATTTGGCTTGGGAACTAGAAAGTAGTGGGAGTAAAACCCCTTTCTCCACTCTGATCTTGGGACCCCCTCTATGACCCTAAGGGAGAGGAGTTTTTCGCACTCTCCCTTGAGCATCAGGTCTAGTTCCTTGCGCCCAAGATTCAAGCAAGGGGGCAGTTTTCTGTCCTGAGGCATGGACCAGAACTGTATGAGATACCCTTTTGAGACCATGTCAAGCACCCACCGGTCAGTTGTGATGTTTGCCCAGTGATGAGAGTACTGGGCCAAATGGTCGGCAAAGGTTAGGGTTGAGGCCGTGGTCCTATTGCCCTTGGGCTGACCGTCAAAAGCACTGCTTCTGTCCCACTGAACGTGCGGTAGCTTGTCCCTGATGACTGGCCTGGGAGGCCTGGGATTTTTGGCCCCTACCTGGGTGGATCTTATCCCTATGCAGACCCCATGCTGGCACTGGGGGTACTGGTAGGACTGGGAATGAGAGCCCTCAATCTAGGTCTGCTGTTGCAACTGCTGTGGTTGTTGCTGCAGCAGCTGCTGGGACCGGAAGGAACACCTAACAGGTGGTGGTGTGTACATGCCTAGGGACTTAAGGGTGGCCCTAGAGTCCTTCATCCCATGCAGCTTTGAGTCCATGGACTCAGCAAAAAAGGGCAGGGTCTTTGAATGGTAGCTCCTGTATGATCAGTTACATCTGCTGGGACAGGCCCAAGCCCTGAAGCCAGGCCACTCGCCTCATAGCCATAGCGGAGGCCATGTTGTGGTGAGGCTGTGTCAGATGCATCCCAGGAGGTCATAAAGGCATTTCTAGAAGCCAAGACCCTTTCCTCCACCATCGCTTTAAAGTCCTTCTGGCAGGCCTTTGGGATGCAATCATGGAAGCTCTCCATAGCCCTCCAGAGGTTGAACACATCTCTCTCCATGAGGGCTTGGTGACTGGCAATGTGCAGGTGTAAGGCGGAGGTGTAATAAACCTTCCTACCAAATAGGTCAAGTTTCTTTCTTAGTCTTAGGGGTAGAGACCGGTTAGCCCTGCCTTTCCTTCTGGTTAACTGCGTCCACCACCAAGGACCATGGTATAGGGTGATGGAAGAGGAACACAAACTTATCGGAGGGAACATGGTACCTCTGATCAGCCACCTTGGACACAGGAGAGATTGATGATGGAGTCTGCCATCATGCCCTTGCAATACTGTACACCCCTTCATGGAGGGAGGACAGAGAACTTTGCAGTTGGGGCAGTGTCACCCACATCAAAGATGGGGTCACACTCCTTCTTGACCACCCCCAAATCTAAGTTGAGGTTTGCTGCCATATGATGAAGCAGCTCCTGCTGTGTGCAGGGGTTGTCCCTATATGCCAGGGGTCTTTGAAAGGTAACCTCATCTGGGGAAGAAAACGATGGGGCCCGTGATTTACTGCACTGGGTGGAGTCCAGGTTGGGTTCTTCATTGGATAGGTCCGATGAGTTGGTAGTTCAGATTGACAACAGTGCTGACTGGTGCCAGGAGATGGGGTCATTGTCGGCTGTCCAATCCAGCCATTCCAACCAGTCATTGGAGGAGCCTAGGGCCGTGGGCTGATGGGAGCAGCCCCTTTCCCTCTGTGTGCTCACCGGCCCCACATCACCACATCTGGAGCTCCGCTGTGTCACCCACACTGGGATTGCCAGGGCTGCGCCTCCTCTGGATGGGCAAGGCTTAAACCCTGGCATCGTTATCACAAATGAATGAGGATAGGCCCTTGCTTCTGCAAGTTTTGGCTATCCGATACTGTCATTGAAGGTGGAAAGAAGGAACTGGGAGGGTCAGGATCATAGGCACCTATATAGTCCCCCGTCGCAGCATGGAGGGGGCATTGGCCAGTGCCCTTACCTGACTGGCTAAGGCTAAAGATATTCTGAGCTACCATGCGCTGTGGCATGTATATACCTGTAACTGAATGGTGTGAGCAGCACTCGAAGAAGAACCAGTGTTTTAACCAGCATTATTTCTATTACCCAGAGCAAGTCTAGAAGATTGTTTCATAAAAACCATCAGCAGGCACTTAGGCCCTGCCTGTACTAGTGCTCTAACCATTGTTATGACTGGTGCAATTTTAGAAGTATTTGGAAATTTCAGGGGAAAAAAAACCAGGCTAGTATAAACAGAGCAATTGTCTGATAAATACACCACCCATAACCATTGCTTCCATACACTTACCTATTTATAAGAAAACAAATAAACTGTTTCATATTTTGGACATAAAGGCAAATGTTAAACAAGCAAATCACTGTAAATAAACCAGGGACAAATTCTAGCCCTTGTCAATTAATTGTGGTTAACGCAAGCAACTTAAACCAAATTAACTTGATTAGAAACTAAACAGCAATTAATCACTGTTTTAATTGCACTGTTAAACAATAACAGAATATCAATTTAAATTTGTTATAAATATTTTGGGAGTTTTTCTACATTTTCAGAATACAAAATATAAAGTGCTCACTTTATATTGTTTTTATAGCTAATATTTACATTGTAAAAAGATACAAAACAAATAGTATTTTTAGTTCACCTCATACAATACTGTAGTGTAAATTCTTTATCATGAAAGTGCAATTGTCAAATGTAGATTTTTTTTGCTATATCACAGCACTCAAAAATAAAACAAAATAAAACTTTAAAGCCTACAAATCCACTCAGTCCTAATTCTTGTTCATTCAATAGCTAAAACAAACAGTTTAAATGTATAGGTGATAATGCTGGCCACTTCTAATTTACAGTACCACCTGGAAACACAAGCAGGCCTGGGTGGATGGGATAAAGACCCATGTTAGCATGTTAAGCTTCACTGTCACACTATCATATCAAATTTATATGACATCAAACTGCACTCACAATTATTTGTGCTTGTTAATCACATGCCCAGAAAGCTAATCTTGACTTTAAAAATGTGATTGTCTGTGTTTTCAAGTGATAGTCATAGCAAAGATACTTACATTGTCTATGATATGAAAGACTGCATAGGCTGCTCCTCTTGCATTAGCAAATGCTTCCATACTTGGTGCCGTCTGCCCAACACTAAAAGCTCCAATTAATATAGCAAAAAAGACCTGACCAAAAAAAAAAAAAAATTACAAGATTGCTAGCAGGTTATCCAGTCTTAACTCTAATAGAACAAATATATTTACTCATAAAAAACAGGGAGTCTTGTGGCGCTTTTAAAGACTAACAAATGTATTTAGTGCATGAGCTTTCATGGGAGAAAATCCCACTTCATCAGATGCTTCAAACTTTGCCAGCTACCAGATCTGATCTAAAGGCGCAAACCACAGCACAGTGCTTGGAAAAGCATGTACTGAAGTGCAGGTCAGAGTTCTCCAGTAATGCCATAAACATTGATTATCATCTTGTAGAGTGGAATAACACTCTAGAAAGGGATTGAATATTGGTGGAGTCATAACATGAAATAATACACCTAGAGATTCACCTTGAGAGGCTTTGAATGGAGACTGTGGAACCTTTAGGCCTATCTGTCCACAAACAAAATAGTTTGGGAGACTTTCAAAATGATTTTGTTCTGCTTCAATAGAAGGCGAACACCCTTCTAACATCCAAAGTATGGGAGGCAGCTTCCTGCCTGGAATGATGTGATGGGGGGCGGGAGGGGGGAAGGGAAACAGTAACATGAATGGTCTGGGTAAGATGAAACTCAGGAGACTTTGGGTACAAATTTAGGCTGTGGCCATAACAAAACCCTTACCTTAGAGAACTCTCTAAAGGGGGTAGGGAGAATCTGCCATTAAAGCCCCAAGTTCTCAGACCCTTTGGCAGAAGTGATGGCCACAAAGAAAGCTTTTTTCACAGAGAGGTGGAAAGTAAATATGGTTCAAAAGGGTGTGCCCTAAAGTCATTAAAGACAAAGTTCAAACACAGAGGTAGGGCTAACCTTTGGATAGGGATTAATCAGAACTTTAAGAAGTCTTGAGGTTGTGGAGTGGGCCAAAATTAAAAAACAAAACAAAAACAAAAACAAAAAACCTTTCACAGATGAGTGAAAGGTGGTTAAAGCTGTCATGTGAACCTTGACAAAACCCAGAGAGGGACCTGATCTTTTTAATACTAACAGGAATTCCAGGATGCGGAAAAGAGAAGAACAAACAGCTAAGCCCTAGTCTACACTCACCGCATGTTTTGGTGGCAGTCAATGGGAGGTACGCAAGGTACGTGAAATAGGTTGCATATCTCCCATCACCTTATTAACTCCCACTTACCTCCCTGTACATACTGTGCTATGGTGACCAGAAATGCCCTCCAGTAGACTTAGCACTATTCCAGTTACAGGGCTGGAGTTACAGCATCAAATTGTAGATCAATTGAGCACTTCTTGACAGATGTACTCAGCTGAACCTGGAGGAGTGCATTGATGGTGGTGAATTTGCCACTGTCAGTATACACATGCCCTGAGACACACCAGTGGGGGCATACATGACATTTTTTCCATTTCTGAAGGTAGATATAATTCTGATGTTTAACAAGACCTGTTATATCTCTGTTGAACAGGAAGTTTTTAACCTTGAGAACCATGTAGGAGCTGTGCTTGAAATTGAGGAATTCCACATGGGGGTTAACTGTCCAGCTGGCATCTTAAAACAACAAGTGGTGATTGACTGGAAGTATCAGTGGCAGACAAGAAGCAAATCAAATCAGGTAAAGATACCAAACTTGTCTTGGCCAACCCAGTGCAGTCAAAATGATCTTGTTCTTCTTCATCTTGTTCAGAACTTTGAAGAACAATAGGAATAGTCAGTAAGGACAAAGAAGACCCTCAACCATGAAATAAGGAAGGGATTGCCTCAGTCACTGAAGACTGAATCCACCCCTCAAACAAAAAACTTACTGCACTTTGTGCAGGCAACAGTGACAAAAATGATCCACATCTGAAACCCTCAGGTTAGAAATATGCTGTGGAAGACTCATGAATCCAACTCAGTTGTAACTCTCAGAGAAGTGTCTGCTGAGGTGCTCATCTGTGATGTTCTGTATTCCCAGAAGGGAAGAGTTTGAAAACTCCAGAGCTTCATCATCACAGCAGAGGGGTGCATGCTCCTTCCTGATGACTCATGGAAACATGCAAGCCACATTGCTTGTCATGATCTTAACAGATTTGACACTCATGAGAGAAAGGAAATGAGGACAAACTTTTCTGACGTCTGTCAGCTCCACAGTGTTTACATCCAGAAGACTTTATTGGGGAGACCATTAGCTCTGGATTGGATGTGGTCCCAAATGTACTTCCCATCCAAAGAGGGATGCATCTGAAGTGATAATCTAAAGTCAGAGGAACTTTAAAGAAGACTTTCACATTCAGTTTGTGGAGGTTCTTTCATTAATTGAGTGAATCCAGAACCTGGTGGGGAAAAGAATTCTGTTTGTTGAGGCTGTGCCTGCTGGATCATGAAGATGCATGCTGCCATATGGCCCAAAAGCTGGAAACAGTTCCTTGCTGAAGTCTGAGACCTCAATAATAAACTTTTTCAACTGAACATATCAGGGCACTTTTGGTCTTTAGTATATGGAGTAGCCTTTGTGTTATGCTGTTGTATATTGACTATTAAAAAAGTTGACGCACAGAGGAGTGCTGATAAGAAACTGGTCCTCGTTTCCTGGCTCTACCCACACGATACAAGTGAAGGTTATGACACTTTATACCCCTGTCATGTAGCATGGGTCTCTGACTCTAGTAGTTACTGAGTTGATTGGAACAACTTTTGATTGTTCATGACAGACTTGGTGTGAATTAAAATTAGTGGCTTACCGGTGAAAGAATTATTATGTTGTGATCAGTCCCATGAGACAACCAATGCGCACAAAGTGGTAGTTTGAGAATTACATTTTGTTTTACTTAGCAGGAATGAAAAATGAGGTTCAGCAGGTCAAGTTCAGTGTTGATATAGAGCCTCTTTAACCCTATTGACTTTAGAAAGGTTGCATGAGGTATAAGTGAGGGCAGACTCTCCACCATTCTGTTTAAACCCAAATGACTTCACAAAAATTTTGTTTGTTTTCTTAATTAAAATTGTTCATCTAGTTAGATATACTCACTGTGAGGACTTGTCCAATAGTATAATCATCAGACAATATCAAAGTGGCTCCATACCAGAATGCCAATGCATATGATGCATAGATTAGGAAGAAAGCTATACCCATAGAAACATTAGCTGTAATAGCCTTCTTGATTCCAATTTTTTTGGCATCTTCTAAATTTTTATGATATCTACAAGAAAAATCACATGATGATAATTGAAAAGATAGCATATTGCATTTATCATTATACCTATCAATTTTCAAAGTACATGCAACATTTTAAACAAATAATAATCAGATATATCAAATATACATTAAGAGAACACTGATGCATGCACTAAAAGCTAACTAACCTTACTAGAGAAGGTCTGTTAGCATTCTTTACACAATGTTTTTCTATTGGTTAATTTAATAACCATTCCTGCTTTCTTGGCTAGATTGACTGCCTAATATCAGTCAATTGTAAGAAAGACTAGATGAAAGAGAAAAGACATCCATTAATTTCACTATATGGTAGGAGTTTATACTTTTATTCAGATACACTAGTCCCTTTTTTCTCTGTTAGCTAACCTGTATTCAGTTTCCTGAAAGCCAAACCTTCTTTCCTAGATCAAAAAAGGAAAATAATAACTTATAGACTAGTACGGTATGCAGTGTGGCGTTGAAAGAACATAGAGTTAGCCAGGGGCATTGCTGGCACTGGGCTTACAGGGCTCAAGCCCTGAGTCTGCTGCTGGGCTTGCCGCAATGGTAGTTGCAGCAGCAGCACATGAACCCTGAATGTGAGAGCGCCAAGCCCTGGATCTTTTTCCAGGCTAATGGCATTCCTGGAGTTAGCAATTCTATTCCCTATTAGAAACCTGAGAGAAATCTGGTGGTTGGATGGAATCTTTGTGTGTATATAAATATCCACAAGTTCCCAAATTAGTGGGAAGAGAGTGAGAATCTTTCTTCAAAGCTTGCATTCCTTTTTTCCACGAAAGATAGGCACTGCAATTCCTAACGCAAACTGGAAGTACTGCAGACTGGGAAAACAGTTGTCTCATAATTAACTGCCAGGCTATACTTAAAAAATTGTGTAATTTTTTATTCATCATATTTTTTTATTTGGAATGTCTTTAAATCACCCTAAAAGCACAAAAGAGAAACAGTCCAACAACAGACCTCCCAACACTCTCCCTGCATTTGCCTTTTTGTCTCCCCACAATTTTCCATAGGTTTGTTAAGTTTACTTAGAATCATAGAATCATAGGGTTGGAAGGGACCTCAGAGGTCATCTAGTCTAACCCCCTGCCAGAGGCAGGATCTCTCCCACTAAACCATCCCAGTCATGGTTTTGTCCAGCCGGGCCTTAAACACCTCCAAAGATGGAGACTCCACCACCTCCCTCGGCAGCTCATTCCAAGGCTTCACCACTCTCCTAGTAAAAAAGTTTTTTCTAATATCCAGCCTCGACCTCCCTAACCGCAACTTGAGACCATTGCTCCTCGTTCTGTCCTCTGTTATTACCGAGAACAGTCGAGCTCCATCTTCCTTAGAGCATCCCTTCAAGTAGTTGAAGTTTGCTATCAAATCCCCCCTCAATCTTCTCTTCTGCAGATTAAATAAGCCTAATGCTTTCAGTCGTTCCTCGTAGGGCTTGTGCTCCAGCCCTTTAATCATTTTGGTTGCCCTCCTCTGAACTCTCTCTAGCATGTCCCTGTCCTTTTTGTAGTGGGGAGCCCAAAACTGAACACAGTATTCTAGATGTGGCCCTATCAGTGCAGAATAGAGGGGAATGATCACATCCCTTGATCTGCTGGTAATACTTCTTTTGATGCAGCCCAGTATGCCATTGGCCTTTTTGGCAGCAAGAGCACACTGCTGACTCATATCTAGCTTCCCATCCACCATGACCCCCAGGTCCTTTTCTACACTGCTGCTACTTAGCTGAATGTTTCCCAGCCTGTAGCGGTGCATGGGTTTTTTTCATCCCACATGCAGGATTTTACACTTGTCCTTATTGAAGCTCATAAGATTTCTATTGGCCCACTGTTCCAATTTATCTGGGTCTCCCTGAATCCTGTCCTTGCCCTCCAACATGTCTACTGGTCCCCCCAGCTTGGTGTCATCCGCAGACTTACTGAGAATGCAGTCTATTCCATCATCCAGATCATTGATGAAAATGTTGAACAGAACCGGCCCCAGGACCGACCCCTGGGGCACACCACTCGTGACTGGCTGCCAGCTAGACATGGAACCATTGATTCCTACATGCTGAAACCGTTGATCTAGCCAGTTTTCTATCCACCTTACAGTCCACCTATCCAACCCATACTTCCTTAATTTGCCAATGAGAATGCCATGGGAAACTGTATCAAAAGCCTTTCTAAAATCAAGGTATTTCCTGCATCCAGAAAACCAGTCATCTGATCACAGAAGGAGATGAGATTGGTCAGGCATGATTTACCCTTTGTAAATCCATGCTGACTGTTCCTGATCACTTTATTTTCCTCTAAGTGTTTGAGGATGGATTCTTTGAGAATCTGCTCCATAATTTTTCCAGGGATTGAGGTGAGGCTGACTAGTCTATAATTCCCCAGATCCTCCTTTTTCCCTTTCTTGAAAATAGGCACTACATTTGCTTTTTTCCAATCCTCTGGCACCTCCCCCGTTCTCCATGAGTTTTGAAAGATAACGGCCAGAGGTGCTGCTATCTCATTGGCCAATTCCCTTAGCACTCTTGGATGCAGTTCGTCCGGCCCCATGGACTTGTGCACATCCAGCTTCTTTAAGCAGTCCCTAACCTGACCTTCCTTCACCAAGGGCCTGTCTTCTTCTCTCCAATCTCCCATACCCATGGTAGTGGGCTGGGAGCTGACCCTGCCTGTGAAAACTGAAGCAAAAAATGCACGGAGCACTTCAGCTTTTTCCTCATCCTCTGTCACAAGGATGCCTGCCCTATTCAGCAAGGGGCCTACACCATCCCTGATCCTCTTCTTGTTATTAACATACTTCTAGAACCCCTTCTTCTTATCCTTTACATCCCTCGCTAGCTGCAACTCCATTTGTCCTTTGGCCTTTCTGATTTTATCTCTGCAGTCCCTAGCAATATCTTTATATGCCTCCTTGGTCATCTGACCAAGCTTCCACTTCCTGTAAGCTTCCTTTTTATGTTTAAGCTCAGAGCAGAGTTCTCTGCTAAGCCATTCTGGCTGCCTCACATGTTTGTTCTTTCTCCTAATTGGAATGGCAACTTCCTGTGCCCTTAGCAGGGTTTTTTAAAATATAACCAACTCTCTTGGATGCCTTTCCCCTTCAGATTAGTGTCCCAAGGGATCCTGCCCATCAGTTCCCTGAGGGAGCCAAAATCTGCTTTTTTGAAGTCCAGGGTTTTTGTTTTGCTTCTTTCCTTCCTTCCTTTAATCAGGATCCTGAACTCAACCATGTCATGGTCACTACTGCCTAGCTTGCCATTTACCTCTACGTCCCTGATCAATTCTTTCCTGTTTGTGAGCAGCAGGTCGAGCAGTGCAAGGTCCCTAGTTGGTTCCTCTAGCATTTGTACTAGAAAGTTGTCCCCAACATTCTCTAAAAACTTCCTGGATTGCCCATGCACTGCTGTATTGGCCTCCCAGCAAATGTCAGGGTAATTGAAGTCCCCCATCAGCAGCAGGGCCTGTGAGCTAGAAGCTTCTGTTAGTTGGCCATAGAACACCTCATCCACCTCCTGCTTCTGGTCTGGTGGTCTATAGCAGACACCCACCACAACATCCCCCTTGTTGCTTTCCCCTCTCAATGTAACCCACAGACTTTCTACTGGCATGCTTCCACTTCCATAATGGAGATCTTAGCAGTCATAGAGCTCTTTTACATATAACGCTACTCCTCCCCCTCTTCTTCCCTGCCTGTCTTTCCTGAATAGTTTATACCCATCCATGGCAGAGCTCCAGCCGTGCACACTATCCCACCACGTCTCCGTTATTCCTATAGTATCATAGTTCATTGTCTGTGCTAGTATTACCAATTCTTCCTGCTTATTTCCCAGGCTCCTCGCATTAGTGTACAGGCACCTAAGATAGCCGGTGGATTGCCTACTTTGTCATGTTGATTTCCAATTCTATTACATAAACCTCCTTGCATTTTTTCTTGGAGTCCTCCTCCCCCACTCTCCTCACATACTGGGGCTTCAGTAGAGCACTTATGACATTTATTTGATTCCCCCCCCCGTGTTCCAACTACCTTCTCTTTTATTGCTGTTGATACAGTCTCAGCACCCCCCAAGTTCCATCCCTTCCCCCAGATCACCCACATTGTTACTTACTTGTGTGACTAAAGGCCTGACAGGAGGCCAAGAGATTCAGAGCTCTAAATGGTAATGGCATTTTTCAGAGATTAGTTATAATTTTTAAACTCTATCCACCTGGTCCCATCACCACAATAGCTTTATACCTCACACACATTAAACATGTGCAATCACAGCACCCCTGTAGCATATTACACTGAGAGTAAGGGGGCATGGTTGGTATGCAGCAGCCTCTACTCACTGAGTATATTGCTGCTGGTACTCCCTGTCTCTGCTGCCTTCCGTAAGGTGCATCTCTTCAGCTTTCCACAAATAGGTCAGTGCTGACGATGTGGCTTGGACCCCTGGCCATGTCACAACAAACCTAACCTTTTCCAGGGTAACAAGAGTCAAACTGAAGAGTCCCAACAAACTAAAAGGTGGTTCTACTCTTCAAGGACTTCCTTTGAGCATGTCCTCTGGGACTTTTCTCAGTCTCTTTCAGGGCTACCTGTGACTCTTTTCTCCACTACTGTATAGAGCAGTATACACTATAGAGCAGGGGTCTCAAATATGCGGCCTGGGGGCTGCATGTGGCCCCTAAAGCTATTTCCTGTGGCCTACAATGACATGATCATTACTGATATTTGCAATAGCATTGTATGGAAAGGTTCCAGTGGTGCGGCCCTTGGGCTACCGTACTAACCCTCATGTGGCCCTCTACTAGTCCTCATGTGGCCATCATGGTGATTTGAGTTTGAGACTCCTGCTATAGAGCAAAGATGGTTTCCTGTGGAGTACCATTCTCAGCTCCTTCCCAAGCTCAGTTTCCTTCCTAGGAAGCTGTGGAGGTGAGCTGAATGGCCACTCTCAGACCTAATGCAGCCCCTTCAGAAACCCCAGTCACGTTGCACTGGCAACTGGAGCATAATGAGGCACACCAGTCAAAGGACTTTGCACTGTGGTTTTAGAACTTTGAACTTGGAGAGTTCCTGCCAGATTTTGTGTCAGTGATGGTCATCTTTAGATGAAAGGTTAGGACAAATGGTATGAATGCTGTTCCAAAATCATGGAAAACTGGAGAGAACCCAGAGCACTGGAAAAGAGCAACTATGGTGCCTTTCTATAAGAAGGGAAATAAGAACAACCAGGGAATTATACACCAGTCAGCTTAACCTCTGCACCAGGAAAAATAATGGAGCAAATAATTAAGGAATCCATTAGCAAGCATCTAGAAGAGAATAAGGTGCTAAATGATTGTCAGAATGGATTTGTCAAGAACAAATCATGTCAAATCAACCTCACAGCTTTCTATGAGGGGATAACAAGCCTTGTGGATAGAGAGGAAGTGCTAGATGTAGGTGTATCTAGACTTTAGAAAGGCTTTTGATATGGTCTTGCATCACCTTCTCATTAACAAACTATGGAAGAACAGCTTGGATGGAACTACTATAAAAGTGGTGAAAAATTGGTTGGATAACCGCTCCCAGAGAGTAGTTATAAATGGTTCACAGTCATGCTGGAAGGGCATAATGAGCAGGTACCACAGGGATTGGTTCTGGGTGTGCTTCTGTTCAATATTTTCGTCAATGATTTAGATGTGGCATAGAGATTACACTTATAAGGTTTGCTGATGATACGAAGCTCGGAGGGTTTGCAAATGCTTTGGAGGATAGGATCAAAATCCAAAATTATTTGGACAAACTGGTGAAATGGTCTGAGGTAAAGAGAATGAAATTCAATAAAGACAAGTGCAAAGGAAAGAACAATCTATTGCACATATACAAAATGGGTAATGACTTCCTAGGAAGGAGTATTGTGTCACAGTGGACCACAAGTTAAATATGAGTCCATAGTGTAACACAGTTGCAAAAAAGCAAACACCATTCTGGGATGTATTAACAGGAGTATCATAAGTTAGACACAAGAAGTAATTCTTTTGCTTTTCTCAGCCCTGATTAAGCCTCAGATGGAGTAGTGTGTCTAGTTCTGGATGCCTCATTTCAGGAAAGCTGTGGACAAATTGGAGAAGGTTCAGAGAAGAGCAACACAAATGATTAGAGGTCTGGAGCACTTGACATATGAGGAAATATTGAAAAAGCTGGGTTTGTTTAGTTTGGAAAAGAGGAGAGTGAGAGGGGACATGATAATGGTTTTCAAATACCTGAGAGGTTGCAATGAGGAGGAGGGAGAAAATATATTCTCCTTATCTGCCAATGATAGGACAAAAAGCAGTGAGCTTAAATCACAGCAGGGGAGGTTTAGCTTGGGCATTAGGAAAAAATTCCTAGCTATCAGAGTGATTAACCTTTGGAATAAGTTGCCCAGGGAGGTTGTGGGATCTCCATCATTGGAAGTTTTTAAGAGCAGGTTAGAAGAGCACCTGTCAGGGATGATTTAAGAGGGTTCTTGGTCCTGCCATGTGTGCAGGGGTCTGGACTCGATCATCTCTCAAGGTCCCTTCCAGTTTCTATGATTCTATAATACAATTAAATTAAATACACCTAAATTAATGGGACTATCCAAATGTGTACATACCATGGGTTACTGAGTAACTACATAAGCTTATTAGTATTACCCTTATCTTTTCTTTCATCATTGCCCCTTTTATCTATTATGACTGTCACATACTGAGTACTGGTACTGAAATTAGATACTACACTCTTTTGGGTAGGGACCATCTTGCTGCTTTATAAGGGTCTGGAAATATAAGTAATCATTATTTGGCATACAAAAAAACCTATAGAGATCATCCTTATTAGGAAACTTCCGGGCTTAATTATCCTCAAATACACTTGAGTATAATGGAGCTCTGTCTTCATTTGAAGATCACTTCCAGCCAGGAACCAGTTTTGTTAGCATCGCAATTTAGACAGACTTTCAGCAGTAAAGATAAAAGAAAAATTCAAAAAATAAAGTGAGAGTTTTAAAACGAACTGATGAAAGCAAAACATTTTTTCTGACCTTTTGATTTCTTTTTTCTGACCTCCAAAAGCTATCACAGTTCGAACTGCTGCCAGAACTTCCTCTGCAACAGCTCCTGCTTTTGCATATGCAGCTAGTTCTTTGTCAGTGAATGTAGAGAGTATCTGTACAAAAGGAAAATATTTTAACCCATTTGTTAAAATAAAAATGTAATGAGCTCGGGCATGTTATTTATAACTTCTCACCTTAGCTTCCTCTTTCAAAAAAAATGGATTATGCTGCCATTTACCAGAAAGGAAGCCTTTTGCTTAAAATACCATAGAATGGACCAAACTACTCAATATAAGACATTAAGAATACATCCTTTACATAAAAATTACATTTTAGTGTTTGTTCTATCAATACCTGAGATCTAGATTTTCTACTGTTGTGAGTTTTCACTCTGTGCAGAAGTATGTGTTTGTGGCTGTTCATGATTCACTAATTCTCAGGAGGTATCTTTACTCAAATCTGCTTCTCTCAAGATCCTGGATAGGTAGGCTGCTCTAATTTACACCAGTTGGCTTAGTCCATAAGAGGCAATGTCTTAGCTAGGAACAGCTGGACTGAACTAGAATTGCTTTCAGTGCTATATATCTATGAGTCTGTGATCCTCATACATTCACTGGGTGACCTGGAAAGCCACAGCAGAATCTTACCTATACTTTGATATCTTTATTTTCAGAAGATTGGGATTTTCATAAAAGTAAAAGGCATCAAGGCACTCAAATCCCATGGAAATTCAATGGCAGTTAGAGACCTAACTCCTTGTGTCCCTCTGAAAATTCCAGCAAAAAGCAATAACAAATCTGGAAAGAAGAGACTATTTCTGAAACTAAGGTTTGGTCTAAAACTTTTTGTTCCAGTATAAACATTTCAGTCACGTGTGTGAGTTTTTACCAATACAGTTATACTGGTACAATCTCTCTTTTGACACAGTTACATGGTTATAAGTATGCCTTAAAGTGGTATGACTTCTTCCTTTCCCCATACAGGAATAAGCTATATCAATATAGGCACCTATAAATCAGTAAAATTGTGTCTGCACTATGGTGTTGTATCATTTTATTTATACCATTATAGGTAAAGTGGTACAACTTCTGCATGTAGACAAGCTTAAAGCTCTGATCTTTTAACTGTCTTAAGGAATTAAATATATCATGACTCCTCATTAAATGGGCTTGGTCACTTGAAACAGGGTACTTTAGTGTAGTTTTACATCTCAGTGAAAATTCACAGTATTCACCCACCTTTG
The DNA here is from genome assembly GCA_007922195.1 of Podocnemis expansa. Classification (NCBI taxonomy): domain Eukaryota; kingdom Metazoa; phylum Chordata; order Testudines; family Podocnemididae; genus Podocnemis; species Podocnemis expansa. Next base: position 36,847,676 of record ML681964.1, on the reverse strand, counting down.
CCCACAGAGCAGCTGAGAGTCCCAGGACAGGACTGACTGCCAGTATTACAAGGGTTAATTTCCATCCTCTTATGAAACCAATTATGAATCCTGTGAGAAATGTAGCTAATGCCTGAAAGAGCATTCCAATTTTGTCACCAATTCCATCATTAATTTTGGAGACATCACTAAAAAACAAATTACATCCAAACAGTTGGGAAAGGGTAGAAAACACAGAAAGCTTTTCTAATTCCAAAAGACATAGCTGTATTAGTCATTCAGCAAAACAAGCAAGGAGTCCTGCAGCACAGCTTTTCTTTTGCAACAGTACACTTAGTCAATTATATCACGTTCACTGAAGCTTAACTAAGACACAACACACCTCTGTATCAATGCCTCATGTAGATTAAGAGTATTTCATGCAATGGAAAAGAAGACCGGGGGGGGGGGGAAACGTTTAGGCTCAGAGAAATTTTCTGGAACTTTTCATGCAAAACTTGAGGATTCAATTGAGGTACATGGACAACTATATGTAGATTCACACTGGCTGTAGGGTCCCTAAATTCCTCTCTCCAATCTTTGTTAGCAATTGCCTTGAGGACATCTCTCCCTGGGAGCAAATATAGTGCAATCTTGGAAAACTGAACATCCCCTGTGGAAAATGTAATGTAAGCTTTTCCAAATGACCTCTAAACAGGGCTAAGGGTCATTCCTGGACTCTGTCCATGCTGGACCCAACCTATCCATTCCCTCTCATTTCTTACATAAATATACTGGATTCATTTGAGAGCTCCGTGGTGGGTCCCTAGAAAGACAGGGTAGTGCCTTTCATGTGGGCAGAAGAAAGTGACTGGGAGGTGAAGTTGTCTGACACTTTGCCCAAATCACTCAGCGTCTTGTTAACTCGGGCCCTCACTATGCGTGGAAACCGAACTATATTCCTCCCCCTTGATGACGATACCTCAGGATAGGATTTAGTTACTCTGGCAGTTTGAGGATGCTGTGACATCCCTGTCATATGGTAAACTAACAGAGACCAGTCCAGTCAGGGATCACGTTGTGGCAGGAGCATCAGGACAGGGCCAGGAGCGGCCACGGTGGCCACAGGCGGCTGGGCCCCAGATCTCCGGCCCCATCGGGCCAGAGACTGGGAGAGGCAGGGCCCCGCGGGACCCGGGGCACTGGCGCTGGACTTCGGGGCATGGGCCCCATGTGCCTGGCGCCAGCGACACCCCTGCTTTGTGGCATGTTTCACCACGTGGTAGGCAGTAAATTCACTAGATTTTTGTACAAGGAGTTTGAAGACATTTTAACATAGCTCACAAATATGCTTAATAAGATAAAGAACAACCATTGTGCAGGAAATATCACAGCTGATATTTAAAAATACACTTACTCTATAAGTCGTGTGTTGAGCTCTCCAACATCATTCACATCAAACCACCCAATTTCCTGCCGCATTATTGCATGAAAAAATTGTTGTCTGATTTTCTTAATTTGCCGGCCACCTGCCAATGTCCAAAATGCAACTTGCATGTAGGCTGCAAAGAGAACACCAGCTCCTATTCCAGAATAATAATATGCATATCTGCAAGGAACAAAATTGCAGGGATTTATTAATTCAGATTTTTTTCACCCCAAGCAAGTCTTTTAGGAACAGATTTTTAACTTCAATACTTCACATACTTTAAACCAATATGGAATATTTTTTGATGCAATCCTCAGTTACTTTCTCTTCAGTGTTGGGAATATTTTTCAGTAGGTCCTTTTAGAACCATATTTCACATTTCATAACTCTTTACTTAAATGTGTGTTCTCAGTAAGTCACCTGAAAACCTGTACTTTTAAATCTAAGAATAGGTATCTCAGACTACTGACTTCTGTGAGTAGAAATCCTACATGAAGTATACTCTGAAATGGTTGCAAATAATGAAAAAAGATTAGGGTGGAATTTGAAAATCCAATTCTAAAATCTAATGTAGCAGCAAAAATAACATAACTGAAATTATATTTAATGTTTCGCTGCCATCATTCTTTACTTGTTATACAAAATTTCATTTAATGTTCAGTGAGAGAACTTATGAATAATTTAACTTTAAAATGGGTGTCTAGTCATAAAAAAAAGAAAAGAAAAAAGCAATCTCCTCTACAAAGCTAATTCAGTTAAATCAAAATGATGCTCCACACAAACAGACCAAGAAAGAAAGAAATTAATTAATTATATAAACTTTTGTTGCAGGTATAGTAGAACCTCAAAGTTATGAACACCTCAGAATGGAAGCTGTTTGTAATTCAGAAATGTTCCTAACTCTGAACAAAACACTATGGTTGTTCTTTCAAAATCTACAACTGAGCATTGACTTCAGACAGCTTTGAAACTTTACTACGCATAGCAAAAATGCTGCTTTTAACCATCTTTATTTAAAACAAAACAAGCACAGAAACAGTTTTCTTATCTTGTCAAATCATTTTTAATTTTTTTTCTCTCTTCTTTTTAGTAGTTTAGTTTTAACACATTCCTGTCCTGCACAGTATTCACTTTTTGGGGGTCTCTGCTAGTGTGCTGCCGGATTGCATACTTCTGATTCCAGATTGATCCATCAGTTTACAACTCCGGTGTTCCTACTCTGAGGTTCTACTGTAGTTGCCAATAAACTCCTTATGTGGAATTACATTTTACTATGATAATTTAAAGTTTAGCAAATTCCTCTGGCTCATATAAACAACATGCATTTTACTTTTAATTTTATTCAATACTATGCCATGCGTCAGACACAAAACAATTGAAATTACCTCTAAACTTTCTTTGCATGAAGCGCATACCAAGTTTTATTTCTAGACTACTGAATTTACATAAAAATGAATAACTGAAAAATAAAGTTAAATGTCATTTGGATCCTCCCCTACCTATAGATATTTAAATTCTATATACTGTTGCTTTAAACCTGCAGCTGGAATTGGAAGCCAGTCAGGAGGGGGTTTGGGAAAGTTGTAAGGAGAAGCTCTGAAGAGAAGCACAAAAAGACAAGGACTAGTTTTCATGGTAAATCTGCTTTCTATAGTCTAATAAAGTCCCTTATCCCACCTTAGAAGAAACCAACTATAATTTTTTTCCCATTCTCACATGACAACTCAGTTTACCTTGAGACTTAATTTATAAACATAATTTTATCTAAACTGAGCTATAAAAAAATTGGTTAATGACTAACCTTAAGATGAGTTATTAGCTACATATTGACCTTAAACACTGTAAAATATTTTCAAAGACTCTGTATGCAGTGTTGTTGTACTGGGGTTGATCCCAGGACACCAAACCCTGACAAAGAATTCTGTAATCTCAAAAAAGTTTATTGTTGTCACAAGCAGAAGTTGATCCAATAAAAGATGTTACCCTTCCCACATTGTCGCTTTATAAAGAATCTGTAAATTTAAGGAAAAGAGGAGAGTACTGCTTTAAAATTCAACAGTAAGTATTACAGAATTTTTTTATGACAAACCATAACCAAGTAAATTTGATTATGTACGAAATTCCTTCCTGATCATGTTTGGTTTTTGTAAAATCACATATGAAATTTTTTTATAGACTCATAGGTCAGAAGAGACCAGTATGATTATCTAGTTTGACCTCCTGCACAACACAGGCCACAGAACTTCACCACGCACTCCAGGAATAAGCCTGTAACCTATGACTAGTTATCTACCTCCTCAAATTGTGATTTCAGGACTTAAAGATACAGAGAATTCACTGGTAGGTGAGCCATGAACTGTGGCACAGAAGAGGGCAAAAAATTCCCCAGAGCCCTAGCCAATCTGCTCTGCGGGAAAATTCCTTCCCAGTTCCAAATATGGCAATCAGTTAAACCCTGAACACGTGGGCAAGTCTCAACAGTGAGTCACCCAAGAAACAATTCTCTGTAATAACTCAGAACCTACGTCACCTACCCTCCCTTCTTAGGCCACTTGCATATCCACCACCAGCAGTCAATGATCAAAGATCAATTTCCAAAGTAGGCCGTCCCATCATACCATCCCCTGCATAAAACTTATAAAGCTCAGTTTTGAAAGCAGTTATATTTTTTGCCCCCACTTGCCCCCTTGGGAGGCTATTCCAGAACTTTACTCCTCTAATGGTTAGAAACCTACATCTAATTTCAAGCCTAGATTTCCTGATGGACAGTTTATATCCATTTCTTCTAGTGTCCACATTGGTGCACTATTCAAATAATTTGTCTCCCTCTCTATTTACCCCTCTGATGTATTTATAGAGAGCAATCATATCACCCCTCAACCTTCTTTTGGTTAGTCTAAACAAGCCAAACCATTTAAGTCTCCTCTCATAAGGCACATTTTCCATTCCACAGATCATCCTTGTAGCCCTTCTCTGCACCTTTTCCAGCTTGAATTCATCTTTCTTAAATACAGAGGACCAGAACTGCATGCAATATTCCAGATGGGGACTCACCTATGCCTTGCACAGTGGTGCTAACACCTCCCTGTCTCTACTTGAAATACCTTTCCTGATACATCCTAGAACTGCACTAGCTTGTTTCATGGCCACATCACACTGGCGGCTCATAGTCATCCTATGAGCAACCACTACTCTCAGATGCTTCTCCTGCTCAGTCCATTCCAATTCACGCATCCCCACCTTACAGGAAAAATTCTTATTTGTCCCTAAATGCATGAATTTGCATTTCCCATTATTAAATTTCATCCTATTTTTGATACTCCAGTTTACAAGGTTATCCAGATCTTTTTGCATGGTATCCCAATCCTTCCCTGTATTGGCAATACCTCCCAACTTGGTGTCATTCACAAACTTTATTAGCACTTCTCCACTTTTTGTGTCGAGGTCACTAACAAAAAGGTTAAATAAGATTGGTCCCAAGACCAATGCCTGAGGGACTCCACTGGTAACCTCCCTCCAGCTTGACAGTCCACCCTTCAGTATGACCCACTGTAGCCTCCCCTTTAACCAGTTCCTTATTCACCTTACTATATTTATATTAATGTCCATCTTCTGTAACTTAACTAATAATTTCCTATGTGGGACTGTACCAAATACCTAGCTGAAAGCTAAGTAAATTAAGTCCACTGCATTCCCTTTATCTAAAAAATCTGTTAGCCTCTCAGAAAAGGAGATCAGTTTGGTCTGGCACGATTTTTCTTTTGTAAAGCCCTGTTGTACTTTATCCTCATTACCATTATACTCAGTACCCTTAAGTATCTTCTCCTTCCAGGACCTTGCATATTACTGAGGTCAAACTAACAGGCCTGTAGTTACCCAGATCATTTTTATTTCCTTTCTTGAAAATAGGAACTATAGTAGTTATTCTCCAGTCATACGGTACAACAACTAACTATTCAACAATAAATGTTCTGATAACACATGAAATTTACCTATAAATATTATTTGAGTAAGAAACATAATCAGCATACATTTTTAAAACCCAGTTCCTAAATTCATCCATGTATTTTTTGTTAATAATTACTGTACCTGTAAATTGTTTTTTAATGTGTAACAGGGATAAGAATTTAATGTAATAATCTCTGATAATAAATTGCTTTCAGGGGCAAGTCAGGCACGCCCATTATTTAGTGTAAAACCCCCTCCTTTCAGGTACGAATATATGTGAAACCTGTTCTATTGAGAAATGTAACATTAATATATTCAAGTAGGTAGGGACATAATCTTTAGGTCCCTGTGAAAAGGGCAGCACCTGTAAAGCAGGTAGAATAGAGAAGTTGTGGTTTTTGAAAATGAAAGACAATAAGAAGGGGAAATGGAATGGGGAAAAAGAGGAGGAGAACCTGCAGAGTAAGGGGTGGAAAAGAAAAGAAAATGAAAGATGAATGAAATGAGAGAAAGACAGAATAAAAGAATATAGAAACAGGAATTGCTATGCTTGACACAACCCAGTGGTTCCCCTATTTCTATATCCTATCTTTGGCTGCAAGCATTACCTGATGTTTCAGAGGAAGGGTCAAGAATCTTATAATAGATAATTATGGAATGACCTGTGCATAGGGAAATATAATCCTACCATCCATTTTTAGTTGTTTTCCTATGAAATACAGGATTCCTAAATTACTTTTCTATCAATCATATAGTATAGGGTTTTCAATTCCTACTTTATTTTTTTTCCTATCTGAATTGTAAATTGTCATAACCTGCCCCTTCCTAGACACACACCTTAATCAACACTGGGGTCTTTGGATCACTACTATAGCCTTTCTACCACACTAATCTTCCATTCAAGATATGTGCCAGCAAATACTGGGCAAATGTGGCTCTTTTTCATAACTATTTAGAGGGCTTTGCATAGCTCTTCAAATCCCTTCAACTTCTCGATTTAAAAAAAGCACTGAACTTTTGCTTAGCCAGGTTAAACATATCATAAATCAAACAATTGTTTTCAGTAACCCTTCGACTTCCTACTTTGCAAGGGGCAGCCTCATTTTATAACAGCCCAACAATGCTTTTGTTTGTGATCACAGTCTAGCTCCCCAACTTTCTCTGTGATCCTGCTCCCTCTTTCCAAAGGAACCAATGGACAACTTTTCAAGTTTAGCCTCCCAAAATTCCAAACAAAGCAGTCCGGGTTGAGCTTCCATCCAGGGGTGTAGCTATAGGCGGGCCCAGTTGGCCAGCAGACCCATCTACCCCTGCTCACATCAGCGCTTGGCAGCAATGCAATCTTCACAACCACAACCGTGACTACCAGCAGCCAGCACTGCAAGCAGATAGGTAGGGGACGGCTGCTTTCTGCCCGTGAAGTTCCAACTCTGGGTGGCTATTGCAGCTGTTATGCAGCAAAGGCTTGGCTTACCCCCACTCCCAGTCCTCTTCCCAACCTTCCAGTTGCTTGGCAACTAGAGTGCTGGCAGGACACTTCCAGTCACATGACTGGAAGCAGGACTAGCTGGGCCCTCCCTGGAGAGTCAGGGGACAGGCCAGAAAATGGGCCTCATTATGCCCTTGCTTCCATCTAAGAATTCCAAAAATTCTGCATCTCCATACACATAGCAGCATATGTTCATTTTGGTCTTCAGCCCACAAGATATGGCATCATTCAAGTTTACTTAACACGTATCCTGTACGAACATTGCATATCAAACAATTTCAAATTAGCACTCTTTTATCCATGTGTGTGCACAGGATAATGTAATACCCTCTGTCATTATTTAGTAGTTTTCTTATGCTCTGAAGTTTAGGATTTTCAGTCCCTTTTTTAATTTTACCTATCTAAGCTGTAAAGATGAATATTCTCACTACCCATGCAAACATCAAGTCTTTTACTAAATCCTACTAAAATCTTAACACCAATGATATCTTTTGGCAATAAGTTCCAAATGACAGTAAATAAAAAAGTGTTTTTTTATCAGTTTTAAATTTGGTATGTTACAGTTTCATCAAATGTCCCTTCTTAAGAAACAGAAAATAGGAGATTCCTGGTCTACCTTCTCTATATCACTATTTCTTTTGTATATCTTATCAAGATTTAATTATTATCTCCTCTTTCAAAGCACTTTAAAGTCAGCAAATTTTCCTGTTTACTTATCTGTGCTTATCCAGAGTATGTTTCAGGGGCAGCTCCCAGGATGTGATTTATTATACAAAAAATACACTAGTGAATCTTTTGATTTATAATTTTTAAGAGTAAAAGAAAATGGTGTAGCCAGAGATTTTTTTCACATAATTATTTAAACCTATGAGTGAAAATGGCGGAAGGCAAACTGATAGGGAAAAACCCTTTTTAGAATCCTTAGGTTAATCTTGAGCTAGCAGTGATACAAGTGTTAACTTAGTCAAAAAGTAATTAGGATTCTTTAGGAAGTGATTAATTAATAAGTATAACAAATGCAGCACTCAACAAAGATTAGTGATCGGCAGCCATTTTGTGATTTTTAAGGAGGACCCCCCCTGTACGTTCTGTCCTAAGCCCTATTCTATCTTAGAAGGCTACCTTAAGCTCCATTCCACTCCTTAGAACCTGCCCCTCCCCATCTAAAACTGCTCCTTAGAACTCAGTCCTCCTATACCCACAGCCACTCCTTAACAACCACCCCCCCTTACCCAAGAATGATCTAATCTTCCAAAAATGGTAAGATGATTCATTCCCCCCTCTTACATTGGTGCACAGATCCCCCTTCACCCCCCCACCCCACCTGGCCTCATGACTATGATTCATCTTCTAAAAATAACAGGATGATTTCATCTTCTTGAGGGTATAAAAGGGAGACATTTTGTTGAAGCAGCTTTGTGAAGTTCTGGCACTCAGCCAAGCTGCACCAAAGAGGAACCCAAAGAGGAACCTGAAGAAGAAGGACCTCGAGGAGACACAGTCGCTGAGGACACCACTGACCCCGAGCAGCTCCTGAGGAAAGACTTTGCTGGAGCAGAGGAGCAGAGCAAGAGGAGATCTCCAGCAGACTCCAGCAGCAGATTCTTCATTTGGACTTTTCCACCAAACTTTGGTAAGATATCAGGGGATCCCAGGGAGGTTAATTAACCAGTGATAGCTTTATACAGAACAGGTCAACAGAACCAGCGCACTGACCGGAGGAGCAATGGAGCAGAGCCAGCACACAGACCAGAGAAGCAGCGGAGCAGAGCCAGCATGGACCAGAAAAAACACTAACCAGGACCAGATCCTGACCAGAGACCAGCGGAACAGAGGACGGAGGGTGGACTGGACCCTGACCAGAGAGACCTGGACAATGCGGAGTCCACTCAGAGGACAGCCTGAGTGAGGAGCAAACCGCCTGGAGCTGAAGTCTATCCAAAGACCCAATCCTGACCACACCACCTTGCTGAGCACCAAGAAAAGGCACTGGTTTTACTAAGGGATCTGGACAATTCGGCTAACTGAGTCCCGACTTATACATCCAGATTCTAAGGTGAACCTATGTCTATGACAGAATAGAATAGGATCCAAACTGACGATTCAGAGGGCTGTGTGAGGTGCTTTAAGTAAAAGAGAGTGCTTGTGTTGTGCCCGTCAATAAAGATGGATGAATGCAGTGTGACTGAGAAAAGCCTGTCACCCATTCAACAAATGACTGAACAACATTTGTTGAATGCTATAGTTTGTTAGGTATTTATTAGGATTTTTCTGATTTTTAATGTATTTGCTATAGAGTGTTAAGTTTATTGTTAATTTTTTTTGTTAAGTCTGTAACTATGCTTATGTAATTTTAAGTAGTGTAACACAGTAGAGCAACATTCTATTTAACCGTCATTCTATGCAACGCTCACTGTGATAAGTAGTTATCAATTGTTAGAATAAATATTTTCAGTTCTTGGATCTCATTGTAATTTTGTAATTTTTAAAAAATAAATGTTGACACTTGTTTTTGAAGAATTCATTGCTCTAAGTCTTTTCTTGATCGGCGGGCTGTAGCCATATTTTCCACCAGGGTGTATTACCCATTTAGGCGAGAGGACCATATTTGAATTTATACCAGAGTGATTGGTGCTAGTATTCCTTTAGGTGAGTGAAAAAGCCACCTTAACAGCTAAAGGGTTTTAAATTCTGGAGCAACAATGGGAGGGGGGGAAGATCACTCGCCCAGCGAACTTTTAAAACTATGACTAGCTCTGACCTGTGTTCTTTGAACTTTAATGACAGCTTGAACTATAATGACAACTTGATCCAGACTTCATTGAAGTCAGTGGATTTCTCTTTCTTTCTTTTGACTTCAATAGGCTTTGGATTAGGACCCTAGTGGGTTTTAAAGAAACAAAAGAAGTACAATGATTCACTAATGAGAATATTTTTGTTCCTTCATGATAATTAGCATTTAGTGACTGTTACCACTTTAAAAAAGTAATAGTTTCAGGGAATCCTTTCTACTGTTAAATTAGCTCCCTAATAAGTACCTAGGAATTAGAGTGATTAGTACTCTATGAATACCTAAATTAGATATTAAAGATAAAACTTCCACTTTCTACCTGTTACATGGCAAGAAGTTTCTACTCTGCAGTCTTGACTATATTAAATATTTTTAGGATCGGCATTGTCTTTGAAATCCGCTAGCATGTCTGTAACACACTTGCATAATCATTTGACTAGCCTCATCTTGCCTCAGTATTTTAGGTGTGTTTATAAACAAAGTATCTCTAAAGTAAATATAACACATTTCTTTCACTGGGACAGTGGCATTAGAATTGGCCACATACTCAGCAGAGCATTCTGACCTTGATATAATATCCAAATTCTGTCCCTTCCTGGAATTCAACACTGTTGATAACTCAAAAATATATACTTGAATTTCCTCTCTTACCATCCCTAGTGTTTCCCTCTATTAATGTCCCTGTCCTACCTCCTTACTGTTCTGTAATTAACAAGCTACATTAGCCACTGTGAGTCAGACTCCAACATAAACCTGCAGTCACACCATAAAAAGACCTAGGGAAAAAAAGAGTTTTGCCACCTTATCAGTAACATTAATAAGTAAAATAAGAAGAAACAGTCATGGAGGTCAAAAACTGTGGGATGTCTTTATCCAGTTAGTACCTCTTATGTACCATTATTTTAATTATTTTTATCCTAGAATACGAAGAAAGATTTGAAAGCTGCTGCTTAATCAACTGAGCTTGTGAAGCCTTATATTCCATTAGACAGCATTTCTCTGCTAGGATGTTTGATATAACACAACTAACTTTTTAATGATGCATCTGATCAGTTGTATACAGGGTATTTTCTAGGTGTCAGTGGAAAGAATCCTATCACTAACCCTCCCTATACAATTTCAAAATATTGACACCCTGAAAGAGAAAGAAAACGAAAAAAAGGAAAAAGAAGGAGAATGGGGGAGGGGAAATGGGGAACACACAGAGTCCTCTGGAATGAGGAAGAGGATGGGGGACTTACAGGGAGTCCCTGAAGTAGAATGGGAGGAAAGGGTGCTGTGAGGGGGCAGGAATGAAAGGAGCTCTGGTCAGCACAAGCTGCAAAATGGGCGACCCACAAGATACATGCAATACTTAACTGACATATATTTAGCTCACCACTTAACTGTTTGTTTCTTAGGTTTAAATATAAAGTTAACTTCAGAGAATAAATGGTTGACTCGAGACCCCCTACCACTGCATAAAAGAAAAGCAACTCTAAAGATAGTTAACAATTCTGTAATTACCTCGTCATTTGTTCCTCCAGGTTTGCAACAAGACTTGAAGACGTATTCCCTTAAAAAAACAAAACAAGAAATTTTTGTTAAATATATATACAAAAGCATATTTTAATAACTTTGCTATATAAACACCTAATCTTTCAAGATGCCAAGCCAATCCTGAGATGCGCAAAGAATCCTAGGCCCTTATTGACTTGAAGGGAACTTGAAGGTGTACAACAAATTGCAAGATTAGGTTTTAAGGCCAAAATTACAGGCTTGTACCTACAGTGCAACAGGGGCAATTACAATATAAAAGCCAACTTTTGCTCTCACTTACTCAAGAATTACACGTCTAACTGAAATCAGAATTTTACCTATAATATTCACTCTGGAATGTACACTGACTTCAGAAGCACTATTAATACATTGTATTTTTATGACTCCTTTTATTCAGAAGTACTTACTTTACAAATGTAGGTCCACATTAGATCTATGAGTGTAGATCTGTCAGCTTACATGAAAGCATAGTAACGGTAGTTAGACTCATTCTCTGATTAATTATTGTTAATTGAAGGTAAGAAAGCAGTGTAGCTGCTCAAGCACACATCTCGGAAGCAAGTGATCTGAACCATTGTCTTGGCTTCACCACTAACTTGCTAGGTGACTTTTAACACCACTTTACCTCACTGTTCCCATTTCCAATAAGCAAAAACTGCCTGTGAGAATGTTGTAGAATCCGTTAGTGACTGATATTTGTAAAGCTCTTTGAGATGTCTAGCTTAATAGTGCAATGAAAAGCAAATATTATATAATTATGATTGAAGTTCCAAAGGGGTAGCCATGTTAATATAGTTCAGAAAAATAAGCAAGGAGCCTGGAGGCACTTTCCCCATCTTCAAGCATCTGATGAAGAGGGATTTTCTCCCATGAATCCTCATATGATAAATAAATTTGTTATTCTTTAAAAGTGCCACAAGACTCCTTGCTTGTTTTAATTATGATTCAAATTTGTTTTCTTGCATTCTTTCTTATTATAATTCCAATTATTAAATAAGCATTGCCAATGTGCTTATTTTGTTAAAGTTATATCATAACGAATTGTGAGTCAGTAGTTTACAGCGTAATATTTGAAATAAGAAAAAGACTGTTACAAGATTTGTTTTCAACAATAATTAGTTAAAAGGTTGAAAGCATTTACTGAGAAAGCGATATAATGGTTTGAAGCTCTGACATACAGAGTAATGCAAATCTTTTCCCCTGTAATGTGAAGAATTTCTTTGCATTCTGAGTAGAGCATGTGGGATGATACTTGTGAGGAAAGCAAAGGAGAATCTTTTGGAAAATGTTCAAAAAAGAATGCACAAACTCTGTAAGTGCTCAAGAACACAAAGTGTAATACAGGCTTTGACGTGGGTATGGGGCTTGCTACTGCATAATTTCAGGACAAGATTCTAGAAGAGTAAAGGAACAGAGAAAGCAAGCAGATATCATACAGTTACTCAGGGGCATTGCTGGTGCCTGGCACAGAGGGCACATGCTCTGAGTCCCAGAGCCAGTGCCCCAAGTGCCTGGAGCGCCCTCTGCCTCTTCTGTTCCCGTCCCCAACCAGGGATCCATGGCTGGGCTGCTCGCAGTGGCACCTGCCTCTCCCAGCCAGAGATTGAGGCCGGGCTGCTCGCGGCAATCCCACCTCTCCTGTCCCTGGCCCGGCCAGAGATCCAGGGCCAGGCTGGCAGTAGGAGCAGCCCAATAGCGGATTGGGCCCAGGGCACCAGACTGTGGCTAGGGAGTGGGGCCCAGGCCCAGCAGCAAGGCCAGGGCCTTTCCTTGGGGCAGTGATGTTCCTGTGGTTATCCCTCTGGAACTGACATTATATGCCTCCTTTAGGCACTGTCCTGCGTTATTTTTAAACTGTAGAGTCTCACCAGTAAAAAGCCTATCAGGAAATGAAGTGGTAGTGATGCAAAGTGATTGTTGTCACTGTTGTACTAGGGAAGCTCTAGGCCAGCACGTTTAAAAAAGTGGTACTGTTGAGGAAAGAAGAATGACCAGATCTACCAAAGAGCAAACTGATTCAGTACATCGCTGGGCACCCTGACACTGACGGGTTATAAACTAGTGCAGTGGTTCCCACCCTGGGGTTCAGGGACCTGTGGGGGTCCACGGACGTGTTCCAGGAGTTCCGTGCCACTGCTTCCCACCAGGGCCAGAACCCAGCTGTGGCCCCAATGGTCCCTGCCGGGGCTGGGTCCCAGCAGGGGTGGGGGCATGCAGAGGGCTGCCTGCTGCTGCAGCTTGCCGGCTGCAGATGCTGGTGGCGGCTTCGTTTCGCTCCCCTGCAGGGGCTGGCTGGGGGCCATGGCAGTATTGCTTCCACTTGCTGACCCAGCAGCTTGCTCTGCTCCCTTGCAGGGGCTGGCTGGAAGCCATGGTCACGGCAGCCCTGCTTGCTATCATGATGAGGGAGAGGGGGTCATGGCCACAGAGGCTCCTGCTCCCTGCCTGGATATTGGTGGCATGGGCCAGATCCTGCTGGAAGCATACTGCAGTGACGGACAAGGGTCTCCAAAATTTTGGGGGGGCACAAAAGGGGTTCCCTAGCCTGCACAAGTTGGGAACCACTGAACTAGTATTTACATTACGTCTGTCAATTACTTGCAATTGACTCAAAATGATTCACTCAAAATAAATCAACTCAATTTAAAAAAATAATTGCAATTAATCACACTCATAATCACATTGTGCAAATATCTGTAATAAGAAATAATAATTTCAAGTGAGCACTGCCCAATTTGTATTCTATATTGTAATTTAATCAATATATTTGAAAATGTAGAAAACACCCAAAATAGTTTAATAAGTGGTATAATATTATTATTTAACAGATTGAATAAAATGGCGATTGACTGCTATTAAGGTTTTTAATTGTTTCATAGCCCTAGTTTACACTCCTCTAAAGAGAAGGCAAAAATAGCAACAGCTCAATATTAATATTCCCTCGTGTGAAGCTAGTGCACAGATGTATAATTTTACATGCCTTTGCATGAGCTTGAAACTATGTAAAAGTCTGAGACATAGACAGTGAGGACTAGCAGTGACAGCTGGCTGGTTTCCATACATCAGAGATGACCAAGACGGTATTCAGGGACTGGGGATCACAGTGATCACCAGAGGCAAGGTCAATAAGACAGAATCAGACTGGGTTTGGAGATTATGGATGGTATCAGGGGAGAGTCAGGAGACAAAATCCAGAGTTGGGCTGAGTTAGAAACAAGAGGGGAGAAAGCAAGGTGTGGTCAGGAGTATCAGTGGACTAGAAGCCTGTGTGATTGCCCAAACAACTTCTTGGGCTGCTCTTCAGGGATAAATAGTGTGGATGGCCAATGAGAGGGCAGCTGGGTACTGTCATTCTGGCAGCACTTTCTGCAGTGCCTAATCTCAACAGTGCTCCCTGGACCTGGCTTTATATGCCCTCTCAGTAGCAATGTGCAGCTGTTAGTCATTCCATCTGCTAGTCCCACAGATTTTACAAGTCACCCATTACACCTCCATGAGTATTTTTTTTTAAGGTCTAACTGGGGTTAGCAGAGGAAGATAAAATGTTTTTAGCTAAATCTTCTAAACCAGTGGCTCCCAACCACTCCAGATTACTGTTCCCTTGCCAGGACTCTGATTTGTGCTGAGTACTCCCAACTTTCACCTCACTTAAAATTTACTAGCTGTCAAAAAAGATATAAAATGCAAGTGTCACACGCACTACTACTGACTAAAATGCTTACTTTCTCCTTTTTACCATATTATAAAAATGTCAGTTGCAATATAAATATTGTATTTACATGTCAGTGTATAATATATACAGCAGTATAAATGAGTCATTTCTATGAAATATAGTTTGTACTGATTTCCCCTAGTGCTTTTAATTTAGCCTGTTGTAAAACTAGGGCAAATACTTAGATGAGTTGATGTGCCCCATCTGGCCCCCTGGATCATCCAATCACAGCCAGGCCTGGGCAGAGGGCTTGCAACGTGGAGGACAGACTGTGAGACTGTTCCTCAGGCCCCAGAGACTCTGTTTGTAGTGCTCCCACACCAGGCAGCAGCACTGGGGGTTTATTGTTCACCTTTTTCCACTTTTTTCTATTTTCTTATTGGGTTATTCTTTTTATTTCTGTATGCTTAAATAAATTGTATATAGTGTATATAGTAACTGGTGGGCCAGAAGAGTGGTCAGTGTGGTCAGCACCCCGGAGTGGGGACACACTAGCCCTGTCCTGAGAGACCACGATAAGAGTGGGGGTCGAGCCCCCAGGAATCCTGGGGCCCAGCCTTGTCGGGGTTACAGAGACTCCTCCAAACAGGAGATTGGGAGGTGAGCCTTTGAGGTCAGGCAGGCCTTGGGGTAAAGGAAGTGGGAGCAGGGACTCAGATCCTTTTGCTACCCACCTTCACTGGGGTGGCATACAAAGTCTGGGAAGTTCC
Organism: Podocnemis expansa; assembly: GCA_007922195.1. Classification (NCBI taxonomy): domain Eukaryota; kingdom Metazoa; phylum Chordata; order Testudines; family Podocnemididae; genus Podocnemis; species Podocnemis expansa. The sequence goes on along the minus strand of ML681964.1, from coordinate 36,832,100 downwards.
CCGCAAGAGCGGGTCCATCCCCCCGCTTACATAATTGGCATCACGAAACGGGATCCTATCCGCAAAAACCCACCCCATTGGTTAGCTGGCTTAGTTCTGATAACACAGTCCAGGCCTGTTTGAGAGTCCTACCATGGCTGGAATTGAAGAACTACAGGCCCAGTTTGCTGAGCTCCAGCGTAGATTCTCAGGTCAAGCTGAGGCATTACAACAAGCCAGAAATGAACAGAGAGAAGCCCTATCCCTAGCCAAGGCAGTAATAGAGCAGCAGAGGGCAGAAGCTAAAAAACCTCCTTTCATCTATGTGCCACGGGAATGGAAGGTCACAGAGTTTAGTGGTTTCCCAACTAAACCAGGAGACATTATGGTGGAGGAGTGGATCAAGTCTTGTGAGGGCGGCTATGCGTGTGCTACAAATACCGGAGGAAGACTGTATGGACTTCGTTGAGGAACACCTTAAGGGCCAGGCCAAGGCCACGGTGAAGTTCATGGTGCAAGCAGACAAAAAGGATGTTGAAGAAGTGTTTGCACTCCTCCTAGAAGTATATGGAGACAAAGTACCTACTGGAACCCGACTAAAGGAGTTCTTCGAGAGAAAACAGGAGCCTGGTGAAACTATCTGGGCATATGCATATGATCTGCAGGAGAAGATAAGCAAAGTTGAGCGGCGAGACCCTCATCGAGTTCCAGACCCAGATATGGCCTTGAAAGAGCAGTTTGTGTTGGGACTCCGGGATGATTCCCTCCGCCGGGAAATGAAAAGGAGGTTTAAGGAGGAGCCTAGTAAGAAGTTCCATGAATTAATGCAGGCTGCTATTACATAGTCTGAAGAGGAGGAAGTTCTTGGGGGAGACACAACCAAGACTAGTACCCGTACACAAACTGGGGCCCTAGTGAATGTAACTACTGGGGAAAGGGCCCAGCCCCAAACACAGTTAACATTAGAAAGCTTAAGTGAAGCAGTCCAGAAACTGACAGTTCAACAAGGGGAGATGCTAAAGATGATGACTGAGGTGATGAAAGGAAAACCCCCCGCTAGCATAACCAAGCATCCCAAGGCATCAGGATCCCGAAGATCTCCGCTGAAGGATGAGCTGGGAAGGTACATTTATTATACTTGTGGAAAACCAGGGCATACTAGTCGAGAATGCCCACTGAAAAGGAGACCGGAGTCACAAGCACTTGAAACCAGTGGGATGCCAGGGGTGAGTGACCCAGCTACAGTAGAAGGACAAGCTGTAGTAGAGGGATTCCTAGGCCTGTCCTTGGCAGAAAATCAGTCTGCATACAGCGTTGGAAAGAGCAGTGATGGTGCCAGCATATCTATTGACTTCAGTGAGCGAGCATTTGGAGACTGTCTAACTGCTGAAATATGTATAGCAGGGGTGAAGACTAGATGTTTGTTAGATACTGGCTCAGAAGTCACCACCATTACTGAATCACATTTTCAAAAATATTTGAAGGACAAGGCGCTGCTCATGCACAATACCCAATTTGTACATCTAACAGCAGTTAATGGACTGGCAATCCCAGTGGTGGGATGCCTGGAAGCAGATGTAGAGTACATGGGCCAGGCACTTCCAAGAAAATTCATTTTCATCCTGAAAGACAATGTCTCTGAAGGAAGCCATATGAGCGAAGAAGTACCAGGAATTCTAGGAATGAATATTATTGGTGAGTTGAAGGAGCTGCTGTTGCCAGGAACAGGAACCAGGAGAATGAAGCGACATTGGCACTCTAAAAAAGATGCTGTGCTGAGTAGAGTATTGACTCAAGCTGAGTGGCAGAGTCATTTCCTGGGTTCCGCTGGGCAGACTAAAACTGTTAAGGTGGGGAGAAGACAGACAACAGTTATCAATCCTCAGAGAAGAAAGGTCCCTGGTAAACATTGCTGGGTATCAGGAAATACCAGTGGATGTCCAGGGCTTATAGAGCCTGCATCTGAGACAAGCCTACCTAATGGTTCACAGGCAGCCAATGTACAGATTAATGCTGTGAAACAAATCGTACAGTCAAATCTCCTAAATTCATGTGAGAAAGCTGTGGAGCTGCAACCTCGAAACAGAACTGTAGAAGTCCACTGGCCTGAAGAGGTGGTTCCTCAGGTGCAGGTAACATTTGAAGGCAATAGAAATGAGCTGCAGGTGACAAGGAGAGAGAGGGGAAAACAAGCTACCCTCTCTCAAGAAAGATGCAGATGGAGATGACCAGTTCCAGTGCAAGCAGAGCCCCAGGGGCTGATTACTGCACAGGTTGCTACCTTGAGGGTGTTGCTAGAGAAGCACCAAGAAGTCTGTCCCTCTAAGGATGAGGTCACTGATTTTGATGACTGTGTCAAAGGTGTCCATAGTAGGCTAAAGACAACATGTGAAGTTGCTCTTGGTACAACTAAAGACACAGCTCAAAGTAGGAAAAGGACCTATGATTGCAAGTGTAGTGGGGCTCTCATCAGGCCTGGTGACCGTGTACTGGTCCGTAACCATAGACACCGAGGGCGCAATAAAATACAGGACAAGTGGGAATCAAATCCCCACATCGTAGTTGCTCACAACAACCCTGAGTTCCCAGTTTACACTATCCGGCCTGAACGTGGAGGCCCTGAGAGCATAGTTCATAGGGACCAGTTAAAACATTGCACCCTTAGTCCAGTAAGGGACCACAGGAGACATAAGCCAGCATGCCAGAAGGAGCCTGAAGCCAATGGGGGGATGGTTCTAGTCCCACAAACTGACTGCCTTGTGGACCAGAGTGGGACAACCCCAGACCATGACAGAAATGTTCAGACACCACAAGCAGACCCAGGGTACCCGAGGATGCGAGGGTAGAAAATGTGAATGATGAACCACCAGTCTTAAGGAGATCCCAGAGGGCTACTAAGGGTGTACCACCTGTTAGATTTAGAGATGATTATGTTATGAATGCTATAAAGTGTTAAAGCTGTTAGATGTTCTTCTGTTAATTCTTAAATTTCTTGTTTAACCTGTCATTGCTGTTGCAAATGTAAATGTTTGTTAATATGGGGCCTGAATGTGCTGCTGTAAAAACCCTGGATGTGGCAGAGTTTTAGCAGGGGGGAATGTAAGGGGACTGATAGCCCCTTACTGAGACTGAATGGGCCTTTTGATTGGCCTCTGAAACAGACAGGCCCAGGGCCAGTGGGAGAGTCCAGTGTCCTAGGATGGCCTGATTGATTGGGAGTGCTCCCCCGCCCCTGAGCTGAAACTGCAGGCTGGACATGCCTGGGCAAGCCAGTGTGTGTGTGTGTGTGGGGCCGAGCTAAGGAGGAAGCACTAAGCAGCCAGCAGCTGGGAGCCAGAGGACCCAGGAAGGGAGGCCAGGCTGAGCTGATTTGGGCAGAGGAGACCCACAGCAGCTGGACCAGCAGAAAGCCAAGTGGAGCTGAGCTGAGCAGAGCTGGAGGCAGTGACAGAGCCAGAGGTGCCTGAAGCTGGGGCAGGAGGCCAGAGAAGGAGCCCAAGGTGCTGAGCTCATCTGTGCAGCCCCACAGCAGGGGGGCTAGAGGAGCCCCACTGAACCAGAGCAGTGGCTGGGAGCCGGAGCTGCAGCCATCTGGAGCTGGGTGTGGTGAGCAGCTGGGGAACAGTGAAGGGGGGACTGACGCTGGGAAGAAGGGCCCTGCCCCTGCAGCTTGGGGACGTGTGGCCACAGTTGGAGCCTGCATCTGGCCCCCTGGATCATCCAGTCACAGCCAGGCCTGGGCAGAGGGCTTGCAACGTGGAGGACAGACTGTGAGACTGTTCCTCAGGCCCCAGAGACTCTGTTTGTAGTGCTCCCACACCAGGCAGCAGCACTGGGGGTTTATTGTTCACCTTTTTCCACTTTTTTCTATTTTCTTATTGGGTTATTCTTTTTATTTCTGTATGCTTAAATAAATTGTATATAGTGTATATAGTAACTGGTGGGCCAGAAGAGTGATCAGTGCGGTCAGCACCCCGGAGTGGGGACACCCTAGCCCTGTCCTGAGAGACCACGATAAGAGTGGGGGTCGAGCCCCCAGATATTCTGGGGCCCAGTCTTGTCGGGGTTACAGAGACTCCTCCAAACAGGAGATTGGGAGGGGAGCCTTTGAGGTCAGGCAGGCCTTGGGGTAAAGGAAGTGGGAGCAGGGACTCAGATCCTTTTGCTACCCACCTTCACTGGGGTGGTATACAAAGTCTGGGAAGTTCCCCACAAGAGCGGGTCCATCCCCCCGCTTACATATGTATGTGAATGGACTTCAAGCTCATCTCTTCATATTTAGGTCATATAAGTGCACAGAATGCATAAGTCCCTGTAGTCAGTTAATATTATTCCAGGAGAAACCTCCTCATTTATTTAAAGGAGAAGACTTCTTGTTCGAATGAAGTTATTAGGCATTTTTAAGGGACTCAGATTTTCTTTGCCCCTAAAAGGAAGATGATAGGAATTAATGTGTGGAAAATTATACCTGATGGTGAAGTCTTTGGGGCAGTGACTGTCCTTTTGTTTGTCTATCACAGCATGAAAATTTACTTTCTGATATTAAAATATTTACATTTAATAAACAAAGAGTATTAGGTGGTATAATGCTCAAGCATACCTTGTCATTACTGGATAAGGATTTCATACAAACTTCAATCATTTATTTACTAGCATCTCTTATAGTCACTTTCAAACTGCCTCTTAGTTTTGAAGCATTGTGTAAGTATTTTTCCTGTTCTCTTTTCCATACCTCATCTCAAAATTTCACATACATCCACCTCTTATCTTCCTCAATCCCTCATTCAGCATCACAGGACATTTCAATTTCTGTGATGTTTCAAAGGAGGTATCAGCTCTGCAGAAATCAGTTTAACAGTCAATGGTTGCTTTTAGTATTTTAGGAAGACTAATGGAGGAAATTTACTTCAACAGGAAGAGGGGACAAAATTAATCTCTGGTAGATTTCTTCTGTAATAAATGTGCCTCAGAAGAAGTTGGCTCAGCCATTAGGAGCAAACTGACTCCTTTGGAGTCATTGCCCAGAGGATAAGCGGCCATTCCATCCTGTTTTCATTGTAATGTGGACAATTATTCTCTCCATAAAAGCTGTATTCTAACATCACCAACCAAGAACCAGGACAGTTCTTACCTGAAAGAGATGCATTTCCTGAAGCGACAAAACTGTCTGTCATGTCACCAAAGATTATCATCATGAGCGGGAGAGCTGCTCCATGAAGGACTGCCATGGCAGTGCCTAGTGCCATTAGGAGTTTATCCAACCAATCAGAGTACCGGAACTGAAAATGGGAACCGCTTTGTGTGAAAAGACATTCAATGCTGAAAACTCCTCTAATTTCATGCATTAAAAAGAGCTAACATAACATTAGGGATGCAATTAAGATAACAAAAAGTCAGGAAAGTTGAAGACTTGTATACATACAGTTTTTATGTCATTGCACTCTACCAGAATAAAGTTTCAATTGATGAAAATGATTTAAATTTATAGAAAGAAATCATACTGATTTAAGCGCCTTTTTACTGGTATAACTGTGTCCATACTAGGTCATTTTATCACTTCAGCTATACAGCTACATCTACACTACAAAATAAGTCCAGACTGACTAATTTGAACCCTGTCTACACTAACCTTTGGCTAGTTCGAAATAAAAAATATTTAGTTTGAATTAATCAAAGGTTAGTTTGAACAAGTTAGGTTGAACAGTTAGTTCAAACTAACTGCTTAGTTCAAAATTATTTCAGAATTTAGTTAGAACTAGCCTGATGGTGACATGCTAGATTGACCTAAGTGAGTTGTAACTAGCTGTTGGTTCGAACTAAGCACGGTTTTTTAGTTCAAACTAATTTTTAGTTCAAACTAACTGTGCTTTTTTAGTTCGAACTAAAAAGTTAGTTCGAACTAAAAAAGGTGTGGTTAGTTCAAACTAAACACCGCACTTAGTTTGGACTAAGTAAGTCCAAACTAAGGCTTTAGATGTAGACATAGCCTGCCAGTGTCTAAATCAATATAATTAAAGCAGTACAAAAACCACACAGAGTATCCCTTACTAATTTTACTATGTGAAATCTTCATGAGATACTTGCAATACAAATTTCATTGTGATGGTAAGAAATGTATTATGGTATTATGATGTGTCATGGGCATTATCAAAAAGACATTGGCTTCACTAAACTTTGGGTCATGCCTTACATGTAATAACAATAATAGATCTGATTCTCCATGCCGCTCCACTTTAGTAATAACACCAGAAGCATCGGTTTTGTGTAGCTGGAATAATACTGAAAATATTAAGGAGTGTTTATTTCCCAGAAGATTTTCAGTTTAGAATAATGTGGTTGTTGATACAGAAACCATTTTGCCCTTAAGCTCTCCACTGAAATTAACAGAAGTTAGACCTTAAGGCAAAAATTTGGCTCACATTTTGCAATATAAAGAGAAATATTCAGTCATTTGAACTATCAGTACAATTTAGCTACCTTGTTAAAAATACCAAAGGGGCAGTTGATTTAGTCTAGTTCAGCAGAACAAACAAGGAGAACATTTCCCATCTTCAAGTTTCTGATGAAGTGCGATTTCCTCCCACAAAAGCTCATGCAAAGAATAAATTTGTTAGTCTTTTAAATGCTACCAGACTTCTTGCTTCTTAAAAATAACCACTTAAAAATTATACTGAATGCAGGAGTTCACAGAAATCCACAAAAACAGCAAATCCAGAGCAAAGGATACGAGTCCTTTTATTTAAAAGTCACAAATTGGGGATAATCTTACTTCATCTTTTGTTTTTAATGCCTAGTTATTGGAACTCTTACAAAATAGAAGGGAAATCATAGAAAAATTGTGGTTGTTTGTGGATGCTCATAAACCACTATCGAATATTAATGAAAAAATGCTATGGACTTTCCTGTGAATCTCCACTACATGGATGCCAACAGCTGTGTTAGTTTAGTTCAGCAAAACAAACTAGGAGGAAGTCTAAACAGTAGTAATTAACATTAACATACTACATGCACAAAACATTCCTAATATACCTAACCACAAAATAGTGAATTAAAAGCAAAGATTTTATCCTGTCTAGAGTCACCAGTGTAAAATCTCTCTGTCATCAAGGTGTTGTTTACATTTATATCAAGTGTATACCAGAAAAAGTTTGCTGATATAGCTAAGCTGGCAAACCCTCCTACTGTCACTACAGTTCATATTAACAAAAGAATGCTTCTGTTGGTAAATGTTCTTCAGGTGAAATAAGATGTAGCAGCAAAAGCACTCTTATGCCAATATAACTGTGTCTTTTACTGACATAGAAAAATCACAAAAATCACATCCGTAACTAACATTACCATGCTGGTAAAAGTTTGTAGTGTAGGTCTTTCAACAAAAATTTTGTCACTTTAGCTATATCAGTATAGTTGTACCAGCAAAACAAAATAAAAAACCAAAACAAAAAAAAACCCCAAAACAAAAACAAAAACCCAAACCACCACCATCACCATCTCCAAACAAAACAAAACAAAAAAACCCCCAAAAACAAACCAAACCAAAACAAAAAAACCAATCACCAACCCCTAGTATGAGCACTGTTACACTGGTAGCAAAAATGCTTAACAGCTAGAATTTACTTTGGGTCAGGAACCAAAATAAACTATTCTACTATAAGGTGTCTTTATAGTGGTATAACTGCATCTCTGCTAGTGCTTTTACTTATATAGCTATGGTGGTGAAGTATTATGCTTCTAATCAACATAGTAATGCTGGTAAAAATTTTAAGACCTGATCTCTACCACAAATTTTGTCAGCAAAGCTATGCTGGTCAGGGGTGTGAAGTGGTTTGACCTCTGACTAACTCAGCTCTGTTGGCGAAATCCTCTTGTTAGATGCAGTTGTTCCAGTAAAATTGCATTTTTACTTTACTGTGTGGGGAAGGGGGTGGGAGGATGTTCTTGGAGTAAGCTATATGGACAAAAGCACAGTTTGGTTTGCTAAGTTGTATTCACCAGGTATACCAGAAATGTTGACTAGGTTTTATTAGTAAGAGTTGAAACAGTAAAAGACATTGTTTCAAGTATATTATTAAACTTGAATATATAACATAGCATATATCTTACCATTGTTAGTGGGCTGACCATGTGTGGTTTCTCTGGCTTCTTCTTGTCTGCATTGCTGTATATTTTATATATAAATATATATGATTGTTTTAATATTTTGAACAAGAAAAAATATTTAATTGCAAGTTTAACATTTAAGTATTAAAACAGTTAAACAAAATTAAACAAGAATGTAAGAGAAAAATGAAATAAAATGAAGATCATTTGCAGATTATTCTTAGGGTATGTTCACACACACTTCTTATTTCGAAACAACAGAGGTTGTTTCAAAATGAGAACTGCCATGGCCACACGACGCACGGCCATTTTCGAAATGGCCGCCATTCTCTCGGAACGGCTAAAACCTCGTTTGGTTTCGAATCAGGGTTGTTTCAAAACCAGTGGTTTCGAAACAGCCCTGTGTGGACATGTTGTTTCGGAACAAAGGGAATCCCGGGGCCAGTGCTCACTCCGGCCCCTGCAGCAGCGGGCTCCAGCGGGCGCCTGGGACCCACCACCAGGTTTGGGGGCAGCCAGGGCTTTAAAGCCCCCGGGGTGAGGCGCTCCGCTGCGCCTCACCTGGTGGGGGGGGGCGGAGGGGCGTTGGCGCCCCCGGGGTGAGGCGCAGCTCCTCGCCGCACCCCCTGGGTGCCTGCAGTCCCCTGTAGACACCTGCCCAGTGAGGTGCAGCCCTGCGCCTCACCCAGCGGGTGCCTGCAGCCCTCTGCTATTTCGCTCCCTTGTCCTTCAAAATAAGGTGTTTCGAAATAAAGAGTTATTTTAAAACAGCTTGTTTCGAAACACCTTGTTTCGAAACAAGCCCGCCCTGTGTGAACATAGCCTTAGTGTATTTCTATAAATATTGTCTATGGTGTTTGTAAGAAACTTCCAAGTGTATTAAAGAACAGCAACATGCTATTAATCTAAAAGTTCATTTGAAAGGAAATTAACATTTCTGGTCAACTGACAACTACAGAAACTCACTAATAGTAGCTTCTGGCAGTCTTCTGAAATAGATTGGCTAGTTTATGCATCATGATTTCTTACTGGTTCCCTATATTTGGCAAAATGTGGATTTCTAATGGTGACCCAAGATGAGAGTGTTGTAGAGATAAAAAAAAAATGTTGGCCCCAGGCTGCAAACTGGTCCATACTGAAAAATCTTTATGCCATTGTGAAGCCTCATTCACTTCAATGTGATGAAAGTGTCCTCCTACATACTGTTAATCAATTTATAAGAGTTGAAACCTGGTTTCCAAAATAGCAAGGCATTGAATAGAATCTGTTAGCAAGGAAAGAAGACTATAGGAGGAAAAAATTAAATACTGGGTATGGAAGTGTAACCTATTGTGATGGTCACATATCTAGAACAACCTAACGGAAAAGCACACAGACACAAACACAGAAAAAATGGGTATAGTTTGCACAGTAGTTTCTCTTTTGAGGTCCCTTCCAGTCCTGCACTTCTATGATTTAGCTGAAGTTACTTCACTTTCAATATTTTTGCAACACACTGGAGTGTCCATGAGGCATTCAACTGATCATTTACCCCAGAACTCCAGCTGCAAGCACAACATGCAACAAAGTGAGAAATCTTTAAAACTTAGCTCTAGTGATGCAAACAAACCTGTTCAGACTGTACTAACCCAGTGGTAAAACACCAGAAGCTCCTAGGGTATGTCCACATGAGTCTTTTATTTCAAAACAACACTGGTTGTTTCGAAACAAAAAACTGAATGTCCACATGACGTTTTCTTATTTCGAAATGACAGGCTCTGTCATTTTGAAATAAGAACCATCATTTCGAAACAGCTTAAACCCCATTCATTTTGAAACGGCTGTTATTTTGAAATGGTTATTTTGAAATAACGCCGTTTGGACATGTTGTTTCGAAACAACACCATTGTTTCGAAACAACTGTTTCAGAACATGTCCCAATGGCCTTATATCGAAATAACCATTTTGAAATAACAGCTCTTTTGAAACCAGGCTTTCCCTTAATTCGAATTAACATTTTCTTAATTCGAATTAACTTATTTTGAAATAAGGACTTTATTTTGAAATAACTCATTTCGAAATAACTTATTTCGAAATAATGATGTATGTGTGGACATAGCCCTAGAGCTTTGTCTGCGCTAGCACTCCCACTAGTGTGCAGCTGAACTGACAGTAGCACCAGTATGAAATTTTTGTAAAAGTTCTTAGCATAGATAAAACGTTATTACACTACAATAGTGTCATAATAATGAGATACAGTCACGCATCAGAGTAACAAGGTTCATACTCAAAATAAATAGTTGCAAATTCCTGGCCAAATGTAATAAAAGAAAGCTATCTTGATCACTGCACAGATATGATCATTAAACAGCAGTTGGAGATCAAGCAGTAGCCCACAGTTCATTAATAACAGCAACCTGTGTTCCCTCTAAGTTGCACGGCTGTGCAACCATGCACCTAAAAAAACCTCCCCGCGCAGGGGTTTCCCATTCCTGCACACAGGGTTTGGGAATTTGGAGAGGATCCCTCGCTGGACTGCTGTATGTATATTGAGAGTGAAGAGGGCTGGCTGCCCCTTTGGAAGTGGTTTCTCTTTCCCTTGTTGCTTCTGCTGCTCACTTCTTTCCAGTCTCGCACTCAGGTCCGCTCCCCTTCCCCTCCCCCCCATTCTAGAGAAGACTTGATCTTATTTTTCAGAGGGGCTGGGGCTTTTCTTCAGCTTGATGGCATCTCTGTGGTGCCCAGAGACAAACTTGTGGCTGCTTCTTCGCTTTCTGCTTTGCTGCCTTGCTTGGCTTAAAGTTTCTGGGGAGGGTTCTTTCTCTAATGGCTCAGCTAAGCCAGATCTTTATTCCTCCTAATGGGCACTGGCTTTTTGCAACAGATCTTTTGTTTACAGGTCAAGGAAAGTTCACTTTGGATTGTGAGGAGGTTTGAATGCATATGATTTTCCTTTTCTCACTGTGATTTTTCAATTTGCTTCTCCTTTCCAAGATGAGATTAGTCAGCTATAGATGTATCCTTAAATTTTATTAAGATACACAGATGTGCAAGTATTATACATTCTAAAATAGCTGCTGGGCTGGGCCAGAGCCTATAGTTTAAATGAAGTCAGTGGGAAATTTGATTGAGTAAGGACTGCAATATTTGTCCCTTTGTTAGTAGTTTATCAAATCACAGAAAACAAGCAGCTTGGTGTTGCCTTTTGCTTATTTATTCTATGCTTATTTTTATTTTACTTTTAGAGAAAGTGTTTCTTTTGGTATATTTAGGAAAAAAACTGATCATTGTATCTAAGAATAGGTGCTGTAATCTTGGATGGACCATCTGATAGTCAAAAACATCTGATTCTTCTCCCCCCCCCCATTTGATGTGTATTTCACATAAAAGCAAACAGAAAATGTCAACTGTCATAAAATAGATATATATTCATCTATGGTTTATGGTGGACATAGTAGGATATGATGTCTAGAAATTTGCATTTTAGGTAACAGGTTATGTTTCAGGTAGGTCTGCACATAAAAACCAGCAGCTCTCACCTCTTCTGATTTCGCCTTTCCTGTGTGTGTAAAACTTGACCAGCTTGTCTGTGATTTTTTGTTTAAATACTGCAGTGAGTCTCAAAACTGAGGCTAGATAGGGATTTCTCTATACCCCCCGCCCCCAGTTGTCAGCTAGTAACAGTGTTACACCAAATCAGTGAACATCCCTTCACCCCCCAAACCTCCCCTGCCTCCCCCCCAATTTCAAGTGTTGGGGAGAATACTGCCAACAGAGATTACTTTTCCTTTAGAAGCCAACACCTCAAATTCTGCTAGACTTCATGTAGTCAAGGGCCTGCCCCTCCATGTGTCAAACAATGAGAGTTAATTCTGTGAAGGAACTTACTGTTTTAAAACTGATTTTAATCTTGTCCATAATCGCTACATTAAATTTATTGGAGGTTTTCTTCCATTTGCAACTCACAATATAAAAATATCAATCTGGGTAGGAGTTCTGCAGTGTGATTCTCCTTGCACCTTGATATAAATATTATATAATTAATTTTGTGATTCCTTAAAGTGGCTGGCTTTATGGTTATTTTAATGTGGAGATGAAAAATACTTAGGCCATTCATTTGATATGCCTGAGCTGCTATTCTTGCACCTCATCTCACACTAACTAGGGGCTATACAGATTTCTCTGGAGTTGGGTGATCAATGGAGCAAGCATTTGGGGGGGGAGGGCAATAGCTGGGGTGGCTGGGTGGATGAAGGGGGCCTGGGCAGGGTTCTGGATGTGTATGTGTCCTCCAATGTCCTCCTTTTTGTATTTCCCTGTCCTCCTTTCCATGCTTTGGTATCTGGTAACCCTAGGGCAGGACCATGCCAGCAGAATGGCTGAGGATTGGCCTGCAGTTGCAGGGAATCAGGCTGGCAAAGAGGCCGAGGATTGGGGAGGGGGCAGGCCTTAACCAGGGCCAAGGATCAGCTAGGGGAGGGGGCAGGCTGGGAGGGTGGCTGAAGATAGGCAGGGAGCAGGCCTGAAGCGCAGGTGAGGATCAGCAGGCGGTGGGTGGGGGTTGCTATTCCAGAACTATCCAAGGGCTCCTTTTTGCCTTCATGTCCTTCTCCCAGGCATTCTAAAAATATGTGATTGTCCAGCCTTTTACTTCTGATAAAGTAGAATTTTTTTTTTTTTTTTTTTTTTTTTTAAACAAAGGCCCAACACAGCACTGGAACCCATGATCCTGATGTTAGGAGTTTGCTGCACAAATGCACACACAGGGAACAAAGAACAGTTTATGGGGGGGTGGGGAGGGGGAATCAAGGGGCAGTGGAGTACACAGTTATCCCTTATTCCTAGAAATTTTTCTATAGAGAACTTCTGTAGCTCAGTTGGCAGTGCAACAGGCTTCTAACCTAAGGATCACAGGTTCTAGCTCTCCATTGAGTTTTTTTTTAACTTTTGGCCTGTTGCTCCTTAGAAAAGGGCTAAATTGGGAAAAAATATATATAGCAAACACTAATAAAATGAAGGAAAATGAAGTGTACTGGGATTAAAATTGCTAATAGTGACCAATTAAGTAAAACAAATAAAGGGGCACATTTGAACTGGCTAGAAACAATTTAGGACACATTTTTTTAAATTGTAAAATGGGCTGCTGCGCAAAATGAAAAACGAGAGGCAAGCTGACTGCTTTCACTTTTTTATGTGCTTATTCATTTTGGAAAACTGACAAAGGCAGAAATTGATGAGACAATGTCACGTAAGTATAGAATACATTCAAATTATTAATAAAAACAATTTTAAATAACTTATTAATTGTTCATTGTTCTATATTTTTCAATAATTTCCATCATGTGAATTAGCACAAAAATTTTATTCAGAAAAAGTTCTGCACCTGAGTTCAAAATTTTGCACACAAGCTGCCAGACCTTAGAGGGAACATTGCAGTTGGCATGACCTTCAATTAAAGCCTCACCATATTTTGCTTTGAATAAGTGTTTCCAAAAATAAAAAGAATAATCGATAGTCATTAAGCCCTGAGACTTATTTAATATCCAAATGAAAAAAAATGTCAAATAGTTCCAGCTTTATACCGCTTTGTATTAGTTTACCTTTTCCTGAGAACTGGCATAGACTAGAAAATCAGGTCTGCTTAACTATATCACCAAGGGCTGGTGGTTGACAGAAGAATACTTCCATCGACCTAGCTACTGTGGTGACAGAAAAAGCCCCTTCTGTTGCTGTAGTGTCCGAGTTACATCAAGTTCCAACATAGATTAAACTCAGAATGTTAGTAATTGTTGCCTTCTTTGCAACGAGAGAGTATAAAATAATTCATTGTTGTATGTAGTACAGTTGTAGCTGTGCTGGCCCCAGAATGACTTACATTTCCCAGATCTCAAAAAGAGCCCTGTGTGGCTCAAAAATTTGTCTTGTTCACCAACAGAGGTTGGCTCAATAAAAGATATTACCTCACCTACCTTTTCTCTATAAAATCATCCATCAAGGACAAAGCTGGTGTGAGAAAACTTCAGCTGACAATGTTTTCACAATAAACTAGTATCATCATATTTTGTGAGTATCATATAATCAGAATTGCAACTTTATTTTCCTCTCAGTGTAACTGACTTGTTAGAATGTATGACTCAATAAATACTAATGCTTAGTAATGATCGATCAGGTTTGCATTTTCAGAACTCAAGGAGAGCAACAAAGTGTTGTAAAAGCTTTAGAGGGATAGCTGTGTTAGTCTAGTACAGCAAAACAAACAAGGAGCCCCATGGCACTTTTAAAGACTGACAAATTTATTTATCGCATCAGCTTTCATGTGTCTGATAAAGTGGGATTTTACCCACAAAAGCTCATGCGTTGTATAAATTCATTTGCCTTTAAAAGTGCTACTGGACCCCTTGTTTGTTTCGTAAAGCTTTAGGAGGTGTCTGCAACTATTACAGACAAAAAATATACTTTTTTATTGTGAAATAGAAGGAAGATGAACTCCAATAATGTGATTCTTTCTCCTTGTATGGTCAGCTGTCTATTTTGGAATCTTTCATCAAAGCAAGCAAGAAAAGGTCCATCTTGCTCTCCAAAGTTTGCTGAAAAAAATTCTTTGCTTTGCAGCCAAATCCCATTACACTCATTTATGTGTTACACTAGCAAAGGCAGAAAGTCAAACTATTTCATGGATTTTACAGGACAGCTAAAGGCTCAGGGCTGCAAGGTCCACTTGAGAGATCAAATATTGCTGATTTTTTTCCCCAGTCACATTGGCAGTGGTCATCTTAGGTTTCAAGTAGCACTATGTAGAGTAAGAATTGGTCATACTCTTACCAGGCCCACTTGTGACAAAGTACTTTTTCTGTCCACCTTAATCTTGTGTCATGAAACCTCCTGGTTTTCAAAAACTCCACTCAGGCTGTACTCAGCTTCTCATCTCTGACATACTTATGTGGATTCGTGCCTTCTGGTGACCATGTTAAATGGAATAGGAAGCCATGTATAGAGATCTTCTAAATACTGAGAGATACAGAACTCACAGGATCCTTCTCTGTCATAGTCCACTGTTATCTGCGATTGATGGCTGAAGTAGCAGGAATGATGTCCAGTGTATAGAAAACTAGTCTTGACCTTTAAGGTCCATCTGCACTGCAAACATGATTTTTTCCATTGCTGTAGGAAATCTCCCTCTAAAAACATGTTAGCTATGTCAACTGAAGAAATCTTGGTTGATCTAGCTGCTACATTTTCTACATTGTCATTTAGGCTGCTGTAAGACTACGCCTGATTAACTTCTGGATATCTGTGTTTTATCTATCTGTTATTTATTCCAGCTTCAATTCTAGCACTATTTAGGTATGCCTTTAAATGAAGGATAGTGGTTACCACTGCCATTCTCCTCTCCATGGGAAAAAATAAAGAGCAAGAGGACAGAATTTTCTGTCTCTATTCCGCTGCCCCAGTGAAAGACTCAGTCAGTGCTGCTGGCCCAAGTTTGTTACTGGGACACACCTTCTGACCTGGCAAATCCAACAGGGGCCAAATAAGCTGCTCATGGCTTACTGATATTTGAAAAAGAATAGATTTCAAAAAAAAAAATTGTACACAGGAAAAGTAAGTTATTAACGTAAAATGTATTTCAAGGTAAAATTTGAACCTAAATATTTAAAGATATTAACATGCTAAAAATATTTTAAAGAAGATTAAAATATTTACCATTTGCTTTTGGATTCACAGTCCTCATCTGGTATAGTGGCATCACCAGCTCTTCCATTTGCCTCTGGTGTTCCTTCATTTTCAGATCCCATGTTAATCTATTCAAGAAATGAAGCATCCCAGGAAATGTAGTTATAAATGAAGACTGAATTGAGAGAACGTACAGCTATGAAGCTGAGGACAAATATGTTGATGATATTTTATTTGAAATCAGCATCATATTCTGCCTTCAGTTTTAAAGTTTTTTATATATTCAAATCCCATCATGTAGGGAGCATCTCAGAAACTGTAATTATAACCTAGAGAACATACTGTACAGCTATTATGATGAAGACTCACATCTAGGTAACAATTTGAAACCAGAATCATATTCTGCCTTCAGTTTTTCAGCAGAAAACCCATGGTAATTAACACATTTGTGAACATATGCTCACAAGCCTACTTCCTTGCACAATCCTTCTGAGCCCTATATTTCAAAACATTTATTTTCCTGTACTTTATCATAATTATAAAACAAAAAGCAATGCAATGTACTTATTTAAAGGAGCCCAAGGTTACTGGGATTTTTACCTCCCTTTGTTACATATTTCTGAATTTTGTTAAATAACTCAAAGATAAATGTATTGACTTACCATGAGAATTGTTTAGTTTCCCTCTCTTCTCCCTTTCTGGATGGTTACGCAGAAATTGGCAGCTCTACTATTGTTAAGGACATGTGATAGGGCTGGACTTTACTCATCCTTATTAAACTGTAATGATGAAAAACCTTTCAATAGCTGATGTTTGCATGTGTTTACCACTCCCTCTGGACCTTGCCTAGCCCAGGAAAATGAATGTGTCTGTGCTCTTAACTCCACCCTCTCACAGGAGAATGTTTAACCAAGTCTTGTACAAACTACTGGGCTGTGCAGAGGGTTCTAATTCAAACCCCAGGAGGTTGGACTAGATGATCTCGTGAGGTCCGTCCCAACCCTGATTCTATTCCATTCTACCCCTCTGGAAATCTCTACTGGGTCACTCTGCGTAAACAGCTCTGAGAAGTCCCCTAATATCTCACCCCCAAGAAAATGCATGCTATTCACTGAGGACTTTACTAGCTTGTTAAATTTCTGGATTGCTTCCCCACTATGTTGGGGAGGGTGCAGAATAGCACTGCTCCAAGTGATGCTCCAGGAGAAGCCTACACCATGATCTATAGGAGAGACTGTCCCCCAAGCCCTTTCCCAACACTGCACAGTATCCCCATCCCTACACCATCCTTGGCCCAATTGCAATCCTATGCCACCTCTGGTACCCCACACTGCCTTCCCAGTCCCTGCCACCTCCCACCCCCCCATCATTCCTCTGCCCTGATTTCAGCCCTGCGACATCCACCCTACCCCAAGTCACCCTCAATCCCTTTTCTAGCCCTACCTTGCCCCCGCAGCCCGATCCTGACTTTGCGCCACCTCTCCCAGCCAGCGCCACCTCCCCAGATCAATCCCAGCTGTGTTGGCTACCCAGAACCTTCTCTGGCATGTGCCACTGCCTCCATCCTGGCCTCAAGCCTCCACCCTGACTCCTTTACTGGCCCTGCACCACCTCCTGGGCCCTGTGGCACATCTCCCATCCTCCACCACTCTCAGGCCTAATTCTACCCTCATGTACCCCCTGCCAGCCCTGCACTGCCTCCCTGGGCTGGATCCTGGCCTCATGTGCCCCCCCCCCAAACCTGTACCACCTCCCTGCCCAGATCCCCACAGTGAATACGCATAGTGCTGTAGAATGGGTAAAATTTGTCAAACATTCAGCAAGAACCCTGGACCAGAAGAAAGTTAGGCCAAAATCCTGCATGATTTTCCAGGTGATAACTATTCCTCTGTTTATACTGGCAAGCAACGGGACATTTTCATTCAAGATTTCTCATCCCTAAAGCACTAGTTCCAGTAGTTTCAAAACTAATAATAAAAACTCATTCTAGGTTGGAAATTCACATACTTAGACATTTTTCTTTGGCAAAATTTATCTATTTTATATCTGGTTTTGACCTTAGAGAGTGTTTTAAAATGTTATGGTTCTACTGGATTTATGTAAAAAAACAGCAAGGAGTCATGTGGCACTTTGAGACTAACAGATTTATTTTTCGCATAAGCTTTCATGGGAGAAAATCCCACTTCCTCAGATGCTTCAAAGATGGGTGAACTTACAGAAAGGAATGAAAATAAATGCAAGGGGGTGTAAAACATAGGATCAGGTCATACAGTAAAAGCAAATTTATGGATTTATGTAAGCAGTTGTAGCCCTAACTAGTAACAATCAGGTGAGTGTGAAGGTATGTGATCTTTAAACAAGTGAACTTACACTCACCTGGGTGGGGAGAAATAAAATGAGATCAGCTGAACTGCTCTGACCTTTCTTCTGTGTCAGATCACTTATCTTATATAAACTTGTAGTTACATTCTTATAAGAAAGCAAATTATTTAGAAGACATGATTTCATGTTACCTGACATCAGGTATATTTCCAGGTTTAAGTTCAAAAATATTTTGAAATACAAAGCCTCTGACCAGAGTGAAAATTAATTTAGACCAGATTGGTTTCCTTTAACAAACAAAAAATAAAAATCAGTATATATAATTACTACAGGCCTCTAAAAAATGAGTTTTGGATTGTACATAGGCCCTGATCTAGCCTGAAGTCAGTGGAACTACTCATATATGTAAAATTATGTGCTTAAATGCTTTGTTGCAGAAGATCTCTAAAACTAAATCCAAATCCCACTGAAGTGAATGGGAGACTTTCCATTGACTTCAATGGGAGTAGGAGCAGGCCTGAAGAGAGGGGTGGCTCTTACACATTCAGCTCATTTCCAAAAGATTAATCATAATGATTCATGGTCACATGATTTACTTTTACCTTAATATTTTTAGAATTAACTTGTTCATACATAGAAAATATAGATTTGCTTCAAGTTTTAGCTAGGCTGTTTAATCCAGACTACCTGGATTAAAAGCGTTGAAAGTTTCTCATAGCATTCCATTATTTCTTTGTAATACTTTCTCTTTTCTTTAGTACTACCATAATAAACTAGTGAAATACAATAAAGCTATATTAGAATATCAATTAAGATAAGTTTCTACTAACTGAATTGAATAGAAGAGCCATAAAGAAAACTGCAGACCAAAACTCCATTCTAAATATAAATCATTGAGTTTAGTACCGGAGACTGAACCATTTAAACTAAGGTATTTGATATAACTTTGGCATAACAGGATATGTTGTTCTGTGGCTGCATAGAAGGCTAAGAATAAGTACTTTTCTTTCACCACAGCAGGGCCATAACTAGGATGTGGCAACCATGGCAAAGCTCCAGGTGCCAAATCTTAGAGGGAGCCCACAGCTGGTGGCTGCAACTTCGTGCCTGCCCTCTAAAATTCAACGCTTGGGGTGACAGGGGGCTGGATCTGGCTCTCAGCCGCTGCTGAGGATGGATCTGGCTCCCTCCCACCTCCTGACAGTAGCTGGGGAGAGATCATAGAATCATAGGGTTGGAAGGGACCTCACGAAGTCATCTAGTCCAACCCCCTGGCTAAAAGCAGGATCACTCCCACTAAATCATCCCAGCCAGGGTTTTGTCTAACCGTGCCGTAAATGTTTCCAAAGATGGAGATCTCACCACCTCCCTAGGCAACCTATTCTAATGCTTCGCTATCCTCCTAGTGAGAAAGTTTTTCCTAATATCCAACCTCGGCCCTCCCCACCTGCAGCTTGAAACCATTGTTGCTTGTTCTGTTCTCTGTTACTACTGAGAAGAACCTAGCTCCCGCTTCTTTAGAGCATCCCTTCAAGTAGCTGCAAGTTGCTATCAAATCCCCCCTCAGTCTTCTCTTCTGCAGACTAAATAAACCTAGTTCCTTCAGTCTCTCCTCGTAAGGCATGTACCTCATCCCCTAATAATTTTTGTTGCCCTCCACTGACTTTTTCTAGTTTGTCAACATCCTTTCAGTACTGTGGAGCCCAAAACTGGACACAGGATTCGAGATGTGGCCTCACCAGCGCTGAATAGAGGGGAATAATCACATCCCTTAATCTGCTGGCAACACTCCTACTCATGCAGCTCAATATACCATTGGCCTTTTTGACAAGAGCACATCATTGGCACATATCCAGCTTCCCATCCACCATAATGCTCAGGTGCTTTTCTACAGTGCTGCTACTTAGCTGATTGGTCCCCAGCCTATAGGAGTACATGTTTTTTTTTCTGTCCTAAGTGCAGGGCTTTGCACTTTTCCTTGTTGAACCTCATGATATTTCATTTGGCCCAATGCTCCAATTGGCCTAGGTCTTCCTGAATCCTATCCCAGTCATGCAGGGTGTTTCCCATTCCCCCCACCTTGGTGCTGTCTGTGAATTTACTGACCGTGCAACATATCCCGTCATCCAGACCATTAATGCTGAACAGAACTGGCCCCAGGACTGGTCCCCTGGGGCACTCCACTAGCTACCGATTGCCAACTAGACATTGAGCCATTGATCCCTACCCATTGAGCATGATGATCTAGCCAGCTTTCTATCTACCTTACAGTCCATTCATCCAAACCATACTTCCCTTCACTCGCTGACAAGAATGCTGATGGAAACTGTACCAAAAGCTTTGCTAAAGTCAAGGTATATCAACAGCTATTCCCACATCTACATATCCCGTCATCTCATCATAGAAGGCAATCAGGTTGGTCAAGCACCATTTGCCCTGGCTGAATCCATGCTGACTGTTCCTGATCACTCTATGTTCATCCAACTGTTTCAGAGCAGATTCTTTGACGACCTGCTCCAGATCTGGCTCCCTGCTGCTTGCCAGTGGTGGCTGGGGATGGATCAGGCCCCAAGCTGGACCAGGGCTGGGTCAGGGCGCCCTTGGGGCTGCTTGACACAGGCGCCAGAACAGCTAGTTTTGGCCCTCCAACAATGTTCCCTCTAAGACCCACCGGCAGCTAAACAACTACTGTTGCTCGCTGCGCGGGGGCCCCCACCCCCTGCGCGGGCCCTATCCTCCCGCCCCACCCCCCGCGGGCCTGATCCTGGCGGCCTGCCCCCCCCCCCGCTTACCTTGCATGGCCCTGCCACAGCTCCTGGGCCAGAGAAGCACTAACAGAGCATGCTCAGATATTCTGGGCATGCTCCGTTAGAGCTTCTGTGGGCGGGAGTTTTAATAACTCCCTGCCCCACAGGAGCTGTGTGTGCAGGGTCTCTGGCTGCCGGCCCTGCGCGGCCGGCAGCCTTCCCTGCGCGGGGGGGGGCTTGGCAGGCTGCACGGCCGCGCAGCTGCACAGCTTAAAGGGAACAGTGCCCTCCAACACAGTAGAATTGCTTCATGTTTTAGAATAGTCTGCTTAATCCAGTCTCCCTCTTTATCTTCTCTGCTAGTGTTTCAGATAGTAATACTCATAGAAATATTGAGAGAACTTTGTCTCACAATTTATGCTTTGGATCCATGTCCTTTAGCTGACTAACAGCTGTTGATCGATCAATCCCCCACAAAATTATTATTATTTTTTTTTTAAAAGCCTATTACAGTTTTGGCCTTCACAGCATCCTCTGGCAAAGAGTTCCACAGATTGACTGTGTCTTCTGTAAAGAAGTACGTTTATTTGTTCATTATAAACCTGCTGCCTATTAATTTCATTTTGACCCCTCATTCTTGTATTATGAGAAGCAGTAAATAACACTTCCTTATTTACTTTCTCCACACCAGTCATGATTTTATAGAACTCCATCATATTCAACCTTAGTTGTCCCTTTCCCAGCTGAAAAATCCCAGTTTTATTAAACTCTCCTCACAGAATAACTGTTCCATAACCCTAATAATTTCTGTTACTCTTTTCTGTACTCTTCCCAATTCTAGTATATCTTTTTGAGGCGGGGCAACCAGATCTGCATGCAATAATCAAGGTTTGACTGAGTATACTGTGGATTCATAAAGAAGCAATGTGATGTTTTCTGTCTTATTTATTCTTTTCCTAATGATTCTCAACATTGTTGGTTCCCGCAAATGTGATGGGAGAAGGAGACCGGGACACCTCAGTGGTGGCAATTTTCTTTAATTAGGGTTTAGAATAATGGCTGTTAACACTTCTTAATCTCCTAACACAAACAGTTCTGATTCTTTTACTACAGCAAATCATTCAGACTGTTACAGATGTCTGGTGAGAAAGCTGTGGTTTTTTTTACTTGCAAGTTTCATTTCTAGACATAAAAGGGCTAACAAACACATGAGCATAACATTAAGTAGTTTCAGTTTTTGCTACAGCCAGTCTTTCAGACTGCCTCAGGCATCTGATAAGATGTCTGTGGTTTTTTACTTGCAATTTCCGCTTGCAGACAAATGCTAATTCTGATACATAAACATAAAAGTTAAGCAGTTATTATACTTATAACAAGGCAAGCTTAAACCTGCCTAGATGTATGCTCACTGGGCCAGGTTTCGTTAATTCGTTTTGTTCGGTGCCCAGGGCCCTAGGCAGAGAGAAAGAGGGGGAGAGAGGAAAAGAAGAAGGAGAAAGAGAGGGATTAGGGTGTACGTGCCAGTATATGTAGCACAGTCAACAGGCACTGAAGCCCCAGCATTACTTTTGTAGTTGTCATGGGGCTGGGGAAGGAACACGTCTTGAGCCGGCTATTCGGGGGGTTCGACTGTCAGAGTGATCAGTTCCAACAGTTAACATGCAAACCACACCCAATCTGTTTGTTCTCCCCTTTTTAAGGGTGAAATGATGTCAAAGCACAGCTCGGTCATTTATCCTTTTTAGGATGGAATTTACATCATTGGCTGCTGTTGGGCACCTTGCCCTTATTGGGGAAGGTTTTTTGTTACCTGGCTGCTATAGGTTCTGCCTTCCAGGTTCCGGACTGGAGCCCCTTACGTGCTTAGAAGTGGGTAAGAGCAAGGGGGTGTATGGAAGAAACCGAGGCGTTAGACTGCCAATGCAGGTGGTTTCCTGTTATTCTAAGAAAATATGGGTGTTTTTCTGTTATCGGAAAGAGGGGGAAGGTTAAGGCACGCACAAGGGGCCATGATGGAAAGGAGATATGGCATGAACAAACATTTTGTTAGCTTTTTTTTTATGCCACTCCACATTGAGTGCATGTTTTCAGAGAACTATCCAGATGACTCCAAGATCTCTTTTTTTGAGTGGTAAAGGCTAACTTAGGCCCCATTTATTTTACGGGTATGTCCACATGAGTCTTTTATTTCAAAACAACACTGGCTGTTTTGGAATAAAAAACTGTATGTCCACACGATGTTTTCTTGTTTCGAAACGACGGAGCCCGTCATTTCAAAACAAGAGCCGTCATTTTGAAATGGCTTAAACTGCTTTCGTTTTGAAACGATGGTTATTTTGAAACAACTTGTTTTGAAATAACGCCGTTGGGACATGTTATTTCAAAACAACAGTTATTTCGAAACGAGTCATTTTGAAATAACTGTCGTTCAGACATGTTATTTCGAAACAAGTGTTGTTTCAAAATAACGGTCCTGACCTTCTTCCCAGGGTGCAAAGCACCCAAGGGAAGAGTTGGTTGCTCACCTGTGGTAACTCTGTTCTTCGAGATGTGTGTCC
The DNA here is from genome assembly GCA_007922195.1 of Podocnemis expansa. NCBI lineage: Eukaryota > Metazoa > Chordata > Testudines > Podocnemididae > Podocnemis > Podocnemis expansa. The sequence continues at coordinate 36,808,741 of ML681964.1, read as the reverse complement.
CGTGATGCTCCACCTGAGGTGGAGTAGCATCCTAACACTGGCCAACGGTGTCTTCATAGCAGATTTGTAGCAGGTGGCGCTTGCGCAGAAGCCAGCATGCGACTCCCTCAGCACGGCTTGGCATGAGCGCGCCTGCATCCCCTCAGTTCCTTTTTAACATGTCTGCACCTGCAGCAAGAAAGGACAGGAGGGGGGGGAGGAGGGAGGGTGGTGGAGCATCACGGGACACACATCTCGAAGAACAGAGTTACCACAGGTGAGCAACCAACTCTTCTTCTTCGAGTGATGTTCTGTGCTGCTCCACCTGAGGTGACTGTATAGCAGTTATGTTAGCAGGTGGTGGGATGTCCTGCATGAGGATAGTATTTTTGATCCCATAGTTGCATCTTGTGCTGCGGCTATATCCAGAGCATAGTGAGAAATGAATGTACGTGGGTTAGACCACTTGGTGGCTCAACATGTCCTCAATGTGTACATTGTTTAAAAATGCAGTGGTTGTTGCCATTGCCCTGGTAGAGTGAGAGTGAATGCCTGATGGAACTTGGTTGTTCAGGATAGTGTAGCATGTGTGGATGCAGTCTCTTATCCATTTAGAGAGTCGCTGGTTGGAGACAGGTTCACCTCTCTATCTTTCTGCGAATGAAATGAAAAGTTTGTTCATTTTTCTAAATGGCTTGGTTCTATCAATATAAAAAGCGAGTGCCCTCCTGACATCTAAGGTATGAAACGAGGTATGTAACGGCGAGGTATGGGGTTTTGGATAAAAAGTGGGAAGGTGTATGGCTTGATTGACGTGAAAAACAGAAAATACCTTGGGTAAAAAGGTCGGGTCACGTTGTAGGGAGACTTTGTCATTGTGAAACACCATATAAGGAGCATTGTATCATATGGTGTTTAACTCCCCCACTCTCCTTGCAGATGTTATGGCTATCAGGAAGGATACTTTCATGGAAAGGTGGTAGAAAGAGCATGTGGCAAGAGGTTCAAACGGTGGCCTCATGACAGCCTTGAGGGCAAGGTTAAGGTTCCATGGGATGGTTGTGGGATGAACAGGTGGGAATAGGTTCTGTAAACCTGTTAGAAACCTTTTAACTGTGGGGTGGGTGAATAACGATCTGTGGGTCGTAGGATGAAGTGCTGAAATTGCCAATAAATGAACTCTAAGGGAACTGTTGGACAGAGATAATTGTTTCAAATGAAGAAGGTAATCCAAAATCTGTGGGATAGTAGTCTCATCAGGTATGAGAGCATTATCCGAACACCAAGCAAGAAACCAGTGCCACTTGTGTGTGTATGATTTCCTGGTAGAGGGCTTCCTACTATTAAGCAAGATATTCTTAACCTGCTGTGAACATGAATTCTCCATCATGTGGAACCAACTAAATACCACGATGTCAGATGTAGCCTGCTGATGTTGAGGTGATGTGAAGGTATGTTGGGTTGGAACAGGAGATTGTCGATTAGTGGGAGACGGATCGGTCTGCGTACTGATAGATCGATGAGATGAGGGAACCAGAACTGTCTGGGCCATGCTGGGGCTATCAGTATGACAGATGCATGATTGTGTTTGATTTTTTGAATCATTTTGGATACGAGGGGAATCGGTGGAAAAGCATAAAGAAGGCCCCTCGACCAATTCAACAGGAAAGCATCGCCCAACGTCTGAGGTTCGTCCTGAGTTCTGGAGCAAAAGCGAGGGCACTCTGCATTTGCTGCTGTGGCAAATAAATCTATTAATGGGTAGCCCCATATATGGAATATGTTGCACAGGACAGAGTCGTTGAGTTGCCATTCGTGAGTCATTGGAAATATTCTGCTGAGCGCGTCTGCTGTAATATTTTGCAGGCCTGGTAGATATGTAGCGGAGATATGGGCCTGGTTGTGTATGCACCAAGTCCAAAGGCGTACGGCTTCTGTGCAGAGGGAGGGGGATCGTGCTCCGCCTTGACGATTTACAGAACAAACACATGCCATGTTGTCTGACATGACTGTTATTGATTTGCCCCGAATACATGGAAGGAAGTGCCGACATGTGTTTCTGATGGCTCTTAGTTCTAATATGTTTATGTGAAGAGATGCCTCTACCTGTGACCATTTGTCCTGGACCGACTGTTCGCCCATCTGAGCTCCCTAACCTGTCTGGGAAGCGTCTGTCATTATCGTATACTGTGGTCGTGGTTGAACAAATGGGATGCCTATTGAAAGATTGTGTGGATTCATCCACCAATTGAACGAGTTCTTGACCCTGGTGGGAACAAACACCATCCTTTGCATTGAATGAAACTCTGGTCTGTAGATTGTTGCTATCTAAGCTTGGAGGGTCCTCATGTGTAGTCATGCATTGGGGACCACTGATGTACATGCCGCCATATGACCCAGGAGTTTCAGCAACGTTCGGACGGTGACTAGAGGTACGATATGAATGTGATTGATGAGGTCGCAGATGGGTAACTTGTGCGCCTGTGGGAGGTATGCCTGGGACGCCTTGGAATTGAGAACAGCCCCGATGAATTCTATAGATCGAGCTGGAATCAGGATTGATTTCTCTGTATTTATTTTCAGGCCATGTTGATGAAATAGCATCATGGTAGTAGTTATGGCTTGAAGACAGAGTTATGGCTTGAAGACGAAGGAGCCACCAACAGACAGTCGTCTAGGTATGGATACATCTTGATTCCGCGGGTGCGGAGGTGAGCTATGGCAACTGTTAGCACCTTGGAAAAAACACATGGTGCTGTGGAGAGGCCGAAAGGAAGAACCTTGTATTGGAAGTGTTGATCGCTGACGATGAACCTCAGGAAATGCCTGTGGGATGGATGAATCGTAATATGAAAATAGGCATCTTTAAGGTTAAGGGCTGAAAACCAATCACCTTCACGCAGTAGAGGAATAATAGTATTTAAAGTAACCATTTTAAACTTTTAACGCTTCACAAACTTATTCAACGGCCTTAGGTCCATTATCAGTCTCTAGCCTCCTAACTTTTTGCATATGACAAAATAACGAGAATAAAATCCCGACCAGCAAAACTGTGGGGGGGGACTGGCTCAATAGCTCCTAGCTATAGAAAGTGCTGGACCTCGAGCTGAAGAGCTTGTGCATGAGAGGGGTCCCAAAAAGAGGGACGGGGTAGGGGGATGAGAAGGAGGGGTGGATACAAATGGGATAGAATAACCAAATTTAACTATTTCCAAAACCCATTTGTCTGTTGTAATATTTGACCATGCTGAAAAACAATAAGCCAAGCGAAATTCAAAGGTCGAGGGGAGGAAGGCTAAAGCTGCTAGAAGGTTAGGTATGCTCAGACCCTCGACCAACACATCAGAAGTGAGGTTTTGACTGAGGGGGCTGTGAAGTGGAAGAAAACTGTCGAGGTCTTGTCTTACGTTTATAGAATCTGTTTTTAGACCTATGTTGTTGATCAAATGACTTAACATCCGTTAATGACGAGTATTGAGATTGATAACACCATTGAAATGGCTGTGAGTGAAGGTTAGATCTTCGATTGTATGGGGGAAAAATACCAAGAGTGCTCAAGGTGGCACGTGAATCTTTCATAGAATGTAATACTTCATCTGTTTTGGTAGAAAACAAGTGGTGTTTCTCAAAAGGTAAGTCTTCAATTTTGTTTTGCAGGTCACGTGGTAGAGCAGCTGTATGCAGCCACGAGGCACGACGAAGGACTACCGCAGCAGCTGTAATGCACGCTGCTGTGTCTGCAGCATCCATGGACATCTGCAAAAAGGTACGAGCGGTCAAATGACCTTCTGTAATAAGTAATTTGATTTGTTCTTTTTTAGGATCCGGACTCTCAGAGGTAAGTTTGGATAGCTTATCAAATATGTTATAGTTGTAGTTAGATAGTAGTGCTGCATAGTTAGCCAGTCTAATCAGTAATGTCGAAGAGGAGTAGACTTTTCTGCCCATAGCATGAACATGTTTCCAGTTCTTATCAGAGGAGGTGGTTTTGAAAGTAGGTTGTTTGCCCCTCTGACTGGCAGCATCAACTACTAAAGAATTAGGCGGAGGATGGGTAAATAAAAAATCCATGTCTTTTGGAAAAAATATAATACTTCCTATCAGCCAGTCTGCTGGTTGGTGGAATAGTAGCTGGAGTTTGCCAAATTAGATTAGCTGGTTCGAGGATGGCTTCATTCATGGGAATTGCAATTCTAGCTGAGGAAGTTGGATGGAGTATTTTGAGGAGCTTGTGCTGCGGCTCTGCCACCTCCTGTAAAGCGATGTCCAGATCTTGAGGCACTCTCCTAAATAATTCATTAAATTGCTTCAAGTCATCAGGGGAATTAGTTGGGAGTTGTATAAAAGGTTCCTCCTCTAGTTGTGAAGCTGTCTGAGGCTGGTGACTGGGATCATTACATTTCTCTGAAGTAACTGAATGAGGTCCTTGAAAGGTGTTAATTGCGCTGTTTGTGCTCACAGCAGGGGAAGTACGTTTCACAGCATGAGGGCTGTTGAGTGACAGTCTGCCTGCAGGAGGAGGGGAATGCTTGTCGTAGTGAGAACAAGAATGATGGTGCTTTGAAGAGCAACGTGAGTGCCCGCAGTAACTGTGCCTTTTCGTACTTCCCTGTCCTCCTTTCCAGGCTTTGGGATCTGGTAGCCCTACCCCAGGGCAATGTTCCACAGGATCCTGAGTCCTGCTGACAGTCAGGGCAGAGGTGTGTGCTACAGACAGGCTGCACACAGACAAGGCCAGCAGGCAGCAGGGGCGTACTGTGTTTTCTGCTTCCCTCCAGCAGGTCACCCAGCCACCCGCCATGCACCACCATCGAGCTGAAGCAGCAGCCTGAGACCACAATGGAGGAGGAGGGGGAGGAGGAGGGCGCCCCGGATGAGTGGGGAGATAATGGAGAGCCTGGATGAGCTGGGGCAGCGGATGGAGGTGTTAACACAGGCATGGTGCCAAGACCAAGCCAGGCGCCAGGACTCTGCCTGTTTCATAGGCAGGTTCATATCTGAGTTCCTTCAGAACTCTTGGGTTATTACTATCTGGTTCTGGTGACTTATTACAGTTTAACAATTCATTCCAAAACCTACTTTAATGACCACAACCTTTCACAATCTGTGACAGCTCCTCAGATTTGTCACTTAAAAAGAATGACAGAAATTTTGGAATCTCCCTCACATCCTCAGCCACTAACATTGTTGCAAAGAATTCATTTAGTTTCTCTGCAATGCTCGTATCTTCCCTGAGTGCTCCTTTAGTATCTTGATCATTCATTGGCCTCACAAGTTGTTCAGAAGCAAGAAGCTTGCTAATGTACTTACTTTTCAGACCTTAGTTAGCTGGGCTTCAAAGTCTTTTTTGGTCTTCCTGATTTTATGTTTACATTCCACTTGTCTGAGTTTATGCTCCTTTCTGGTTTCCTCAATGGAATTTAACTTCTGCTTTTTAAAGGATGCCTCCCCCTACAGCTGCCTTTTTTTTTTTTTTTAACTTTGTTATTTAGCTAGAATGGTGCTTTTTTTGGTCCTCTTAATATGTTTTTTAATTTGGGGTATTCATTTAAATTGAGCCCCTCCTATGTTGTCTTTAAAAAATTTCCATACAGCTTTCAGGGATTTCACTTATGGCCTGCACATTTTAATTTCTGTTTAACATCCCAGTTTTTGGGTAATTCTCCACCCTGAAATTAAATGCTAATGTGTTGGGTTGCTTTAGTGTCCCCTAACAGGCATGTTAAATTTTATTATATTTTGGCTTATTACCAATTGGTTCATCTATATTTCACCTCCTGGACCACATCCTGTTTTCCACTTAATACTGAATCAGGAACTGCCTCTTCTCTTATAGATTCCAGGACTAGCTGCTCCAAACAGTCATTTTACTAGGACAGATAGACTCTCCATTAATAGCTGACTAAATTGGCCATGGGGTTTGACAGAAATGGGTTAAGCCTTAATGATTTTGTCTAACTACTTTCTGACCCAGCCAGCATTCCACCTCAACAATGGGTTGGTAAGAGAGATGATTTGGTCTTGTGCATCTAACTAGTAATTTCTAAAATCCAAAATGGCTCCTGTTCTTGATGCTTACTCACCAAAGTCTACAAGAAAATAACTCTGAACTCTATCTCTGTATCCTGTCTTGAGATGACATGTACCCCCATTATTATTGCAGGTTTTTTTAATTATTATTTTAGCTTCTCTAATCTCCCTGAGCATTTTCCTGTCATTACTACCATCCTGGTTAGTTGGTCAGTAGTATCTCTCTATTGCTATGTTCTTATTATTCAAGCACAGAAGTAATCCATGGAGAGTCTATAGTACAGTTTGGGTCATTTAATATTTTTATTTCATTCTACAATTTTTCAGATATAGTGCCAATCCCCCACCAGTACTATCTATTCTATCTGACATACAGTAGAACCTCAGGATTACATACACCTCAGAAACGGAGGTTGTTCATAACTCTGAAATGTTTGTAACACTGAACAAAATATTATGATTGTTCTTTCAGATGTTCACAACTGAACATTAGCTTAATATAGCTTTGAAAATCTACTATGAAGAAGAAGAATGCTTTCTGTTTTTTAATAGTTTACTTTTACCACAGTATGTATTGTACTACTTTTTATTTCTCTCTCTGTTTGGCTCCCTAATTGTGGGCATCTGGTTGCAAACAAGGTGTGTGACTGGTCAGTTTGTAACACTGGTGTTCATAATTTTGAGGTTCTGTTGTATTTTGTATCCTGCCATTATTGTGTCCCATTGCTTATCCTCATTCCACCAAGTTTCTGTACAGCCTACTTTATCAATTCAAATTTTCATTCTCCATTTGATACCAGGGACTCATGTTCATGCATCTTAGTATTTAGACGTCTCACCTTTGTACATAAGCCGGCTTATATACAAAGGTGAGAAGTCTAAGTACTAAGATGCATGTTTTTTGCTCTTGGAGAGATCTGAATGGGTAACAGAGGTCAATTCGTCCCCAGAAAGAGTTCTCAGGTGTGGGGTACCACAGGGTACTATTCTATCACCTTTCTTGCTCAACATCTACATGGGGTGATTAAGGGTTTGGTAAGGGCTAGTTGATACTGCTGCATGATTTCAGCAGCAATCAAAGGGAGATACGCAAGGTACTTAAAATACCTTGTGTATCTCCCTTCAATTGCCTACCTTCTACTTACCACCATGTCTTCAGTAGCCTGAACCAAAGAGAAACCCTTTCCCTCTGACTCAGAGCTACTTGTCCTGTGGGATGGTCTTCCAGAATCCGCTTCCTGATTGGCTGAGCAGGTCTTCAGAGACCTGCTCCGTCCATCACGTAGATAGATCTGATGGTGGCAAATTCACCCCTGTAAAGTGAAAACAAGCCCTGAAAAGACATGGTGATGTTGTCTCAGTACATTTATGGTGATATTCAACTGCGTGTGTGAAATTCTGGGTCCAATGAAGTCAATATGGTCACAATTTCACCCTATGTCTTCAGCTTTTCCAACTTAGATAATGTGGTTCAGCATCTCAGCCACTGTCTAGCCTGAACTAGGGAATGATTGAGAGTCAACTGGCAGAAGCTCAGTCCAGATAAGAGTGCAATGAAGATCAATGTTCCCTCTAAGGGGAGAGGGCAGCTGAGCAACTCCTGTTTCTCACTGCGCTCCTCCCCCCCACGGGGCCCACTGCACAGCCCCTCCCCCCCACGGGGCCCACTGCACCGCCCCCCCCCCCACTCCTGGTGGCGTCCCCCCCGCTCCCGCTAGCCCCCCCCCCCGCTCCCAGCATCACCCCCCGTGCTCGGCATCACCCCCCCCAAACTTACCTTGGGGCTGGACTGGAGCGGGATGGCCCAGCCCTAACTCCTGGGCCAGAGAAGCTCTACGGAGCATGCTCAGATTTTCTGGGCATGCTCCATTACAGCTTCTCTGGGAGGGAGTTTTCAAAACTCCCTGCTCCACAGGAGCTCTATGGAGGGACTCTGGCTGCCGGCAGTGCGCTGCTGGCAGCCTTCTCCGCGCTGGCGGCTGCAGAAAACATTGATGAAGATGGTGAGTGGGACAATCGCTTAGAGAAGATGACAGAGGTAGCATCAGTCCTTTTGATTGAATGATTCAGGCAGGCTGAGAAAGTCATTTCATTGGATACCTAGTACTTCTATATAGGTATTTTATTATTCACAGCTAAATGCTTCTCTAGGATGAAGAGCCTGGGATTTCACTACTGTTGAATTTTTGGCTTTACTTTTCAGAAATTCAGATGTTTATTCTGTTTTTCTTAGAACTTTCTGTAGATCACAGGAGAACAAGTAGTAACAGGGTATCAAACGTACAATGGAAGTTAACCTGATTTAGAGGGAAAAAGTCATTTTCATTCAGAACATTTAAAACATTTTTAGTTTTGTGATTTGCTGTTAGCATCTATTTGATTCAAATGTCTTGGAAATATTTGGGAGAAAAATGTCACGCTGAAAATCTGAGACCCTTTTCAACAAATCCAAGAAAGGACAGTCATCTTCTGATCTTTTCTAAAGTAAAATGGCAACTAGAAAAAAATATATAACTTTTGACTGAAGCCTATTTACATGTTAAATACAGGAGTAGGAGGATATGGGAAATAAAGCACAAACCCATCAATGATGAAAGGCTAGATTCTCCACTGAGCTCCAATCATATGCAAGAAGAAGAAGAGATTGATTTCCTATGCCATCCAACCCCCTTGTAAGTTAGAGTATCTGTGGTCCTACTCTAAGTTGTGCCACTAAGTGTCCTTTTGATCCCCTCTCCCATCTTCCCTTCTGCTAGGAACGGCAAGGGGAAGGGGTAGTAACTAATACGAGAAACAGCTTTGCTAGCTTGATGTCACAAAGAACTCTTTCATCTATGTCATGTTCTGCGGTCTAAAAAACCATGCTTATAAATCAGTAAATATCTCCATCCTACCACCAAGCAGGAGCTGTAAGCAGCTTATGCTCTACAGCCCCCACTCTGCTGTGGAACACAGGATCTCTCACCTCAAAGCTGAGAGGCAGCCACACAGCTTCTGTTGGGTTGATATAGAGCCGTGAGCCAAGAAAAACAAGCTTTCCAAGAAGAGTTCAGGCAACAGTGTGGATTTCCTGTAGCTGCCATGACTGTTCCTGTGCCTTGCTCCTGAAGTCCTGGCTTTGACCTTTGGTTGATTTTGACTTTGCTTCTTGAATCAGATCCTGATTTGTACTCTGATTGGTGGTATTACCACCTGCTTGGCCTGAAATCTGATTGTGCACTTCTCTGCTACACTCATTCTCAGCTTTGACCCAGCTCTGAGTGCCTTTGTAGTGACTGCTCTTGTTGAGGTCCTGACAATTTAAGGGGAATTCTCAGTTGGATAGAATGACCACTTTGGGCTGTCTGAGTACAGAACTGTATGCTCAAGCTCACTCATTAAATATAGGCCTGATTAGGAAACACTGGTCGAAATTCTATGCCCTTTGTAACTCAGAAGTTCAAACTAAATCATAATTGTTCCTTCTGGCCTTAAAATCTTTATCTATGAATGAATTAGAATGGAGAATCCTCCCCACAACTTATGCCTTAGCTGCCAGACTACTGTTGTGCAGAATGAACAAAAAGGAGACTTTGAACACTCCTTTAGGTTTGACTACCTTTTATGTAACTTATTTAGTGAGAATAAATACAGGTTTTGAGAGAGAGGCTATGAATTATAAAGAATAATACATGAAAGGCAATAGATTGCAGGAATGGGCCCATGGATTAAGAGCTTGGAGACTTTGTGACAAGCCCAGATATATAAATAATGTGTATGCAAATATATCTATGCCTGTAACATTAATGCAAAGCCAACAGACCTTTAGGCATTTAATTCACAAGCCTAAGCAACACCAGCAGAAAAAGCACAGAATGCAGCATAAGAGATTCCTGCAATCTCACATTTGCTCATGGTCCACATTCATGCTTACAAAATGCTGGACTAAGTTTAAGACTGGCCAAGTCAAAGTTAGTCCAGGTGCTGCAGCTTGGAGAAGGTGAGGAAATTGCCATGCACGCTGACCTCGTTGTGTCAATGTCAGTCTTCCACCCTCAGCTAGAGTCAAACTTCTTTTATGGATGAATTGATCAAGGGGGGCATCTTGGGGAGATGTCCCCCTTTATCCACCCTCATCCTCTTAAGTTCTTGACTGGTCATTGCTCCCCTGACTGGCATCTCTGAACATGTTGACACTAGCCTCATGCTTTGCTTGTTTCATTTGACCATCCACAAATCAGGACCCACTTACTCATGCTCTCCTCACATGCATACAACTCTCATACCCATACCATCAGCAATTTCATACTTATAATTGCTGCATTTGGCTATTTACTACATAGGGTGGTTGGGGACGGGGGGATTTTCTGCTCTTTGGTGGCCTACCCTCTGTTCTCTCATGGGTACAACTTGCAGATGCACATTAATTGTGAAGAATGTTTACCCATCCAGAATATAGTCAGAAATATGATGGGATTTTATTCAAGGAAAAGCTCCATGCACAATAGAAAACTTTTCCCAGTTCAGCACTATTGAAAAAGATACTGAGACAACCCTCTTCAGCACAGGCCCTTAATCTGAAGAATCAGCTCCTGCTTGCTCAGGGGTTCATCCTGGGGTTATTTCTTTGGGCCTGCAGGACACCATGAAGGGAGAACAAGACTAAAAAATTGAAAGATTGTCATTAAATATGACTCTGAATAATCATTTCTTTAGTAAGAAGTAACCATTTTTGCATGTATGACTGTACTTTGACTTAAATCCTTAATACTGTTGTAATATAGGAGTTAAAAACAGGTTTAACCATAGGCATGCATAGATTGCTCTTATTTTTAAGAAGTGTTTCCTCTAGTGTTCATCCAATAAGCTGTCATCCTAGGACATAAAGGGAACACACCTAAATGATTTTAATCTTTTTAGGATTTAAATCAGGAAAGACAGCAGGTACTATTCATAGAAATGAATCCTGTAGCACAGTTGTAGGTATTTCTTTAGAACTCTGAAATGATCTCACACACATTATTTTATGGCAATTTCCATAAAATGTATGTTGGAAAAACACTAATTAAAGTGATTATTTTCAGTACAAATTGGAAGAAATTACCCTCTTTAAACCAGATGGAAGAATAAATTTTATTTCAAGTGAACACACCAAAATTATTTTTTTCCAGGTTAATGAAAGTATAGGTAACATACTAAAAATTTATCTTTTGTATGTTGTTTTGTACTGAATTCAGTAATGAACTTCTTTAAACTCAGCAATGAACTTCTGTGAACTCAGTTCATTTCATAATAACTTTATGATGGTGCTAAAATATAGCACATCAAACTTTGACCTTGAAGGTAATAAAAATATTCAGACTGTCTTGTCTCTCCACCACATAAAGAAAATCAGTATTTCTCTGAATAAAAGATATAGTGTACAACAGAAGTCTTATGGTGTATAAAAGTCAACTTCTTAGCTGCCGTCTATTAACATTGAATGTTAGCCTTCTTATCTTTTAGCGCTTCCAAGGCATTGACTCATTTGATATCCATGAAGAATTCCTATGTTCTCTAAGAAGTTAGGGCTGGATTTAACGCTGATGGAAATCAATGGAAAGCTTTCCATTGATTTTGATGGGCATTGGTCTAGGTCCTTACTGTCTTGCGTGGAAGTTATTTTTCTAGCTACCTATTCCTATTATAAAGAAAGGTGGCATTACTATTGCCACCGACTCATTAGTGGAACTCACTTGCAAAAATAAGAAACCTGATGGGCTGGAACTTAACTTTCAAGAAAATATAATCTTAAACAAAAAAAATTTCACAACTATACTGAGACATTCCCTTCCTGATATCTGGTCTGGGGTACCACCATGCCTCCCTGATTGCCCACTCCTGGACCCCAATTTACCTCACTTTGCTAGGTAGACCCTCCACTCCTGGATCAGTTCATACCAGCCTCGTTTGTGTAGTTGGTCCCAGGCAGTGGAAATGCACCCAATAGTCACTTGGGACAATTCCCCAGTAAACACCGCCAGCTCCCAGATGCCATACCTGGAACTTCCATCTGCACGGATCAGGATCCTCCCCAGATCACTGTAAGCCCATCAGTGTATCAAAGAAACTAATATGCAGACAGCTTTTGCTCCTTCATACTTTCTAAAATCCATACAGTTTGAGACAAAACAAATACTAGTTTATTGATTAAAACATGAGTATATAGCAAATCAATGTTTTCAGTCCCACCTCTTGAAAACTAAAAAAAAAAGAGGCACAAACACCCTCAAAGGACTCCCCCTATTCACCTCATTCATTCCCCCCCCCCCCTTCTCCAATGCAGAGAAACAGCCATCGGTCTCTGGGGTTCTGGCCTGAAAGTTTGGGCAGTAATCTGCTGGAGCATATGGTGAGAGAAGATAAGATAAAATGCAATGCTTTACCACTATCATTATTATGACTCATGCCTCATTTATATAACCCAATGTGTTTCAAGATATAGTGTTTAAAGAACTATTTAAGGTAATAAATGGCATATTGTCCCCTTAAAGGAATAATGGGCTTAATATATTTTTGCTGGCTAGGAGAGGACGAGGAAGTATAGGACACACATTTCAGGGGAAGATTTGGGACTGGGATGCTGTATAATCTAGGCTGCTAGGAGCCAAGGTATAGCTGGGAGGCTGCATTTACACATAGATGCTCAAAGTATGGCTTGCATGCTGGAAGACAGAGTGGCCCAGATGGGAGTTTCTTCAGCAAAGGCATTATAAGGCTCCCAAGGTTGCAAGGCAGGGTTGACACAGTCCCCCTACTGGTCTGAGTTGTACCCTGGTATGTCACAGATACCCAGTATGTGTGTATAAAAGTCAGTTTTTGCCTGTTAATAGTGGATTCCAGAATTATATTTCATATCCTTTTCCATCAAGGTTTATAAAGACATTGGATCATTCAAGATCTTGGACACAGATCCTGCAAGCTGTTCTGCACAGATAGATATCTTCACCCACAAGAAGTTCTCCAGACAGCAATGAACTAGTTAATAGGCACAGAGACAGAGCAGCTTAAAAGATGAGTATGTAGACGTTTCGCTACAGACAGGGGTCAGTTATTCACTTGGATGAAAATCTCTTCACTAAGTTATTTCATCACAATTTCCATCATAACTCCCATTATCATAACTTTTTTTTTTTTTTTTTTTTTTAAAGTGTGATGGACTGAACTCTTTAAACAAGAGAACCTTGGTCAAAATTGCATACAACATGAGGAAAGACTGATTTAAAAATGCATATAAAAAGAGAAACATTTACCCAGAATTTCTGGAACTGGACTGATCAGTAACCAATTTATTATCCTGTTGCTAAAAGTTAAGAGGAAGAAGGCATTACATTTTTGTTAAATTTATGGAGTGATTAAGCTACACAACAAAAGGAAGATGTCAGAGGTAAAATGTGAATAAGATAAACAATTGTATAATATGATAACATCACATTACTCTTCTAATGATTTTAAGGTTTATATTATTTACGAAAAATATTGCACTTCATGATGTTTCACTAATTTAAAATAAAATGCTTTTAACTCATCAGATTAATCACCTGAAAACTCTCACCTACATGTCCCTGTACAATCACAGCCAGACCATCATAGTTTTGTGGAACAGCCTGACTTCCAGTATTAAGCTTAGTTGCCAACTCTCTCCCAAGGTCACTTTCTGGGAACCATACCAACTACCCAGGAGGCAATAAGTATGTCTTCTCTCCAGAGCTGATATACAGGAATCCCAGGTAACTTCTGACCAGCTAGATAAACTCTGATTTTCACCTGTTTTCCAGCTTTCACTCTCAAGTTTTTGCCAAAACCTAGTCACCTCAGAGGAGTTCTCACTCCCTTCCGTGCCAGTCACACTGGCTCTTATTCAGAGTCAAGAGTCCATCAGTCTCCAAAAGAGTTCTTGGAACTCTGTAGTAGTTGGCATCTGGATGCAGAGGTTGACCTTATCTTATGGGAGAAATACTCCTTGTCATTTAAGGGTTGACAAAGGATAGAAAATCCCTCTTCAAATTTACAGACGTGGGCAAACTTCAGCTCAGGAGCCACATGTGACTCTTGAAGGAAAAAGTGTGGCTCGTGGAAGAACGTCAGCAAATCAGTTTTGTAGGTAAAAGTATATGGCTATATGCCTCAGTGCGGCTCTTGAAGGTTTAATAATTAACATGAGTGGCTCTTGAGTTCCATAAGTCTGGCCACCCCTGGAGTCTATATCATCTGCAGAACCCTAAGAAATTCTACAGCTCTTTCAAGGCTTTGAGTAAAGCAAGCAAAAAGGCCTGTGGCACTTTGAAAGACTAACAAATTTATTTATTGCATGAGCTTTCGTGGGAGAAAATCCTATTTCAGACGCTTTGAAGATAGGGAACTTAAAGAACAGGAGACAAATAAATGCAGGGAAGCGCAAGTCATAGGCGTGTTGACTGTGCTATCAGGACTCCCAGCTTGTTTGGATGTCTGGTAACTCCATCTTGAGAGACAATATAACCTCCATACTTCATTTTTTCTTGACAGAACTAGCTTTATCTAGAGATTGTTTCAACCCTTGTTCCTGCAGGCAGGCAAACACTTTCAGCTAGCGTTCTTCATGCTTTTCCAAAAGTGCAGTTGAACACTGTAAAGTCATCCATGTCACCAACTGTCTGCTCCATTAATCTGTGGAATATGGTCAGGCCCCCAGACATTCCCTAGGGCATTCTCAGGAATTCATGGAACCCATGTGAACAGATGAATGCTGCCTTTTCCATATCAGCTGGTCCCACAGGTATTTGATAGCATCCACATCTCAGATCCAAAATGGAAAACCAACATTTTTATAAAAAGAGTTTGTGAGGACCAAAATTAAAAAAAAACACAAAATTTTGGAATGACAGCCAAGGAGAATTAAGTCATCTAGCCTCAGAACATGCAGTGCCAGTGTGAGATTCTCTACTCTGCACTGAAAATTTGCATCAGCCCTAGAATGAGGAACCATCACTAGGCTTTCAGAAGATGGTTCAGGAGTTGTATCCATCAAACGTAATTTTATCCAGGTTCTGAGAACTAGATTAAGGCCATCCACTTTAAAATCTCCTGACCCTTGAAGCTGCATGATGTGAGTCCTGGGAGCAGCAGCAGCACAGGGAGCACTGTCCCAAAAGTCAGATCAGGGAGGTCCTACAGATCCAGTGATCCTCACACTGAGACAGTGCAGTAAGTTATTCTGTTATTAACAACACAGAGGTAGGACTTAGGCGTCCTACTGACAAACAAGGACCCCATCGTGCTAGGCACAATACACATCAATAACAAAGACAGTTCATGTCCCAAAGAGCATAATAGATCATGGGCTGAAGGAGCAGATGGGATGTGTTTGTGGGAATGGATTACAGCCTCTTAGGCTGGCCCCTAGTAAGTCAGAGAAATTCTAAAAGGAAGTCCATTGAAGAATGTTTTGCTTGTATCTTTTCAACAGCTCTGACTTGGGTATAGGTCTGGGGAGTGGAATACACATGAGAATGCCAGTTTGCTCTTTACCACAGAGAGGGAGCCAAGCCCACTGTCTGGTATTAAACAGATGAAAAGAAATAATTGTGGGGTTAGGGTTAATGTTAAGCTTGATAATAGAATCAGTTCCAACTACAACAGGGTCACATTTCCACTATTTGTCTGCAAAACCATTTGCTTTGCATTTTTTTTCCAAAATGCTGCCTTGTGTTTTAGGTGCTTCAAGAGATCCTGGCTGAAGACTATCAGCCCTTATACCTATATGTTCAAAATACCATGTAAATTTATATTGCTATCCAAATATTCAGCTGTAGTGTTGGACACTTGCATGATACTCAGTAACAGGTCTCCCACAGCAGTTTGTCTTTACTGACCAATATTTTTTCTGCTGCTTTTGTAATCCACTCTTTCTAGAAACTCTTGCTAAAAGGCCTTCAGCACCACTCCTTGATTTTCTTTCTAATTCACCAAACTTTTTATCAATGTTCCCTCTAAGGGGAGAGGGCAGCTGAGCAACTCCTGTTGCTCGCAGCCCCCCCCCGCGCCCGGGGGTGGCCCCCCCCCCGCGCCTGCTAGCCCCCCGGCTCCCAGCATCGCCCCACCCCGCTCCCGGCATCGCCCCACCCCGCTCCCGCTCGTCCCCCCACTCCCAACGGCCCCCTCAGCCCCCACAAACTTACCTTGGGGCTGGACTGGAGCAGGACAGCCCAGCCATAACTCCTGGGCCAGAGAAGCTCTATGGAGCACGCTCAGATTTTCTGGGCATGCTCCGTTAGAGCTTTTCTGGGCGGGAGTTTTGAAAACTCCCAGCCGCAGAGGAGCTCTATGGAGAGACTCTGGCTGCTGGTGTGCGCTGCCAGTGTAGTGTTAAAAATAGTGTTCCTTCAGGTTTTGTAACCTTGGCTGTACTGCACATGCTCAGATCTGTTGGGCATGCTCAGTAAAGTTCCCTGTTGCTGCTTTGTTGAACTTCTGCCCATACTTGCTATCAGTTTTTGCTCCCTCTTTTTAGAGGTGTTGAAGGTGGATCCAAATGGGTGAGTTTGATGTGCTGGCTGGGCAGTGTGTGAGCAGGGGGCGAAATTTGACTGGCCTGGGGGGTTGGGCACTCTGGTGGAGGGGCAGGAGCGGTGCAAGGTGACAAATCAGGTGATGGGGGGCTAGAACTCAGCATCCAGCTGAGGGATGAGGGCTGCCAGGTCTTAGAAAAGTGGCACAAAGTCAGCATTCAGAGGGACAGGGGGTGTAATATTGACCCCAAGGGGAGAGTCCTCTCCCCGATTGCAAAAATGTGGTGGGGGTGCTTTATTGGTTTCATACTTAGGGGGGAAAAGTGTTTTACTGAGACACAGCTGTGGCTTTCGTGCTGGCTTGTTGAAGGCAGCTTGTCCTCTTAAAGGCACAGGCAATCCAATATCTTAAGCCATCAGCACCTGTTTTTCTGATGTGTTTTTTATTGTGGTTTTTAATTCTCCCACTTTAAACTTCTACAGCATAAGATTCTTTTTTCGCATTTGTTCCAGATTGCCCCATTGCTTGTCCTGCTATCAAAACTTGTTTTGCCATTGTTCTACAAATGAAGATTCCCTTTTTCTGTGCTTATTGCTTTTCATATCTGTACGCGATTAGTTATGTTTTACTGTCTGTTATGTTACTGATAACACTCTTGCTGTATTTTAATAAATATTGAAGATTTTGCATGCTATTTATTTTATAGTAATGATTTCTTATGATACATGCAGACACTCACATTATTACCTGTGTATTATGAGTTTCAAGTAGGCACCTACATCTCCACTATGAAATGAACTAGACTCCTATGGTTCTGAGTTGTACTTGCTAAGTCACAGAGGGGGAGTCAAGGCACAGTCATAATCTGTTATTCTAGGGTTTGGTATGTGGATGCCCCTCCCGTGGAATGTGAGACCTGCCTGGTCTCTTGTGACCCAGTTTCTATACTATGTGTATTTGTAACAAACTGTTTGGAGTTAGAGAAGGTCCATTCCAGTTCTATCTTCTATAGTACTCTTACATATACAATAGTATAACAGAATGACAGCCTTTGTTTTTTCCAGTTGTATAAAACCAATGAAACCCATGCCCTCCCCCCCCGTGACAGTGTTTTTGTCTGAGTTGCAAATTCATGCCGGTGTTTGGTTAGTAAAGCAAACCAACCTTGGAGTCTTATGGCACTTAAACACCAATAGACTGATTCTTGCCTGAACTTTTATGCGAGACAATCCCACTTGGTGAGATGCTTTGAAGAGAGGTAATTTACAGAATGGGATGAAAAGAAATACAGCCATTTCACTTCATCCCATTCGGTGAATTCCCCCTCTTGAAAGTGCTTGACCAAGTAGCATTATGTCTCAGAAAAGCTCATGCCAGAAATCAATCAGTTTGTCCTTCAGTGCCAGAAGACTTCAACTTTTTTTCTTGCTGGTACCTGATGGCCAAACCAGGTCTAAGCTGCAACTTCACAAGTGACCTGACTCAAGCTTCTGGCAAACTGTTCTTTTTCTACCATCAAAACTTTTATCTTCATTGAATTTGTAAGACCAGTGGCCTTTGTGTGGTGAGGGATCATACTTATGGCAACAAAGCAGTGCACGTCATGCTTTTGTCTGCCTCCTACATGTGCTGCTGAGTACTCAAGGCATGTTTTAGAGAAAATATAAGCTGTCATGTACACCCAGCCTTATCAAACTTGTCTTACTGATTTTCATTTAACTGAACCAATTCAAGATATATATTATTTCTTCTCTAGACTCTTGTCTGAAGCTGATGGAAATGATTACAAATCAAGACCTTCAATATTTTTAGGTGGTCTGTGTGGGAGAAATATTAAAACATACCTCAGTTTACTTTAATGTTTTTCCTAATACTTATAATGCAGTATAGGTAAAAGAGAGAGAATGAAAAGAGTTTGGGTATATAAAGGAGAGTGTTTTCTTCCTCACAGGTTTAAGTAAATCTGCTACTGAGAATATTGGGGTGGGTCTCCTCCTTAAGCTAATGAACCCATGTCTACACACAAAATTTTGCATTACTTCTCAGAACAACTGTAGCCTCTATTTCTAAAACTGAACTCAAAAGTAAGAAAAAAGTTTCTTCCATTGAGAGCTCTCACCAAGAAATGCCAACCATAGCCCTTTATCATCACTTTAAATTGTCAATATACAGAGAGTGGCTCTGGTATGTTTCCTTGTGTTATTTTTATGAAAAACATTCCTACTGTCATGTCTAGAACCACTATTTCTTCCCTAAAAGAACTGCTTAATAATCTGTTCTACTGCATCAGATTCTTGCGGTAAGAGTGTTTTAAATTAGATACTTTTGGATGTGTAGAAGAACATGTGTCCAGCACTTGCGGGCTGTTCTAAACAACTGCCAGATTCATACAGGCTGTTCAGTGGTTCACCCTAATGTATGTTACTTTCACATATAGTGGTGTCATTGGACTGTAGAGACAGAAATTATAGCAACAGAGGCTTGCAAAGCATATGTAGAGTAAGAACAGCATTTTGCCATAGTATTAATGTGCCATTAATTTAAATCCTCCCTCATATTTTTTTGGAACTAGTTTGTAATGAAAGTTTAGTAAAGAAGCAAGTGGTACAAGTCACATAAGGGAAAGCCAAATCATGGTGGTGAGCAATCATTATGTCTTGCATGCAATTGTCAGTTGTGTAACTGCAAATGTACTTGAATAGAATTTTCAGATAGCATCAATTGAGAGAACAGAGTTGCTTGTATTAGACCCCCTTGGCCGTGAGAATGCATATGAGAAAGCCATGCTGAAGAATCGGATGTGAGTTTCACATCTTTGTTTTATACCATTACATTCTGTGCAATGAAAATGTGTCTTGTACTAAACAGTTACACGTTACTAGTTGTCAAACATTGATATAGTCATGTTGGATGGACGTGTGACATGCTAGTACCATGAAAAAAAAATGTTTTGCTATACAGTTGACATGTTATTCAACAAGAAATGACTGTTAATGCAGCATGGTGTTGGTACCTAACATGTACTGCAAATTTTTAGCAGCTGGCATGCACTGCAACCCCAAGCAAAAATACACATCACGCGCACACAGAAATGTTAAGTAATGTTAAGCTACAGTGACACATCCACATATTGTTCCAACAAATTTAGGTCCTTTTTACACAAAGACACTGGGAAATCTTGCAAAGATTGGAAAACAAAGGTTTTGGAACATGAAGTACAAAGTGATGGTCACAACTGCAGACCAATCATTCTAAAGGTATGGTGAAAAGAATTGCTATTCTACTTTACATTGATACACAAACTTAAGTTTCTGTCCAAATAAAATTTGTATCAGTTTGCAGAAACATATTTAAAAGATGAGGACATCAGTAAAGTAGAAGTAAACGAAAAGGCCATGAAGAAGTTTCGCACAGAGGTTGCTATTGTTTTACTGAAGGAGTCAGGTAACAGATTTTCTATTAATATTGAAAAGGGAAGCATATTAGTAGCTGAGATGTGAGAATTACCATTATGATGTGTGTGAATGAATTCGTTGTGTGTGATATTTATTATGAGTTTCTCTCTTCTAGTTGGTGGTTATGGATTGAGCTATGGCTGCCGAGAAAACTTCTTAGAGACTTAACATTGTAAACATTCCAATGCAAGACTGTGATTAGCTCACTCAAACTTTTCTAAAGAAGCACGGGCACAGCTTCAAACAAATTTGTGGTTAAATAATCTATGCTACAGATAAAATGAACTGTGAATTGGAAAGTTATATCCATATTACTCTATTGAACACTGTTGTGTTCTTTTTGCAGAGAGTGTGGAGAGGTACTGCCTCTATTGCAACTTTGTCACATGCAAACAAAAAAAGAATTCCATGATGGTATGAAAGAAAGCATTGTCACTGGAAAATATAAAAACACTTTTGCTTATTTAACTGTGTACTGTCCCGCATCACACCACCTTATGAGATGGGACAGCAGTGATATGTTACGGAACATTTTTTGTCATTCCAAAGATAGGTGATAATCCTGTATCCTGTAAGGGGGATAGTCTCTGTAGACTTGGGCAACTAA
This sequence comes from Podocnemis expansa, assembly GCA_007922195.1. Classification (NCBI taxonomy): domain Eukaryota; kingdom Metazoa; phylum Chordata; order Testudines; family Podocnemididae; genus Podocnemis; species Podocnemis expansa. The sequence goes on along the minus strand of ML681964.1, from coordinate 36,788,161 downwards.
CAATGGGTATGTCTACACTTACAAGTTACTTAAAGCTAAGGAGGCATCATTGGTAATAAATTACTTCATGTCAGGGGCATCGATGGCACGGGGCACTCTGGGGCCTGTGCCCCGGGTACCTCTCCAAAACAATGATGGTTAATTTGAACTCTTTATTTCTAAGTAACCCAATGTAGCTGTGTTAATTTGAACTAAATGTTACTTTGAATTAACCACAGCTTGATTTTCCCCATGCAATCATGCACTCTACCTGATTAGAACGAGCAAGTCGTATGCATGGATAGGCTAGTTCGACTAAGGATTTCTAGTGTGGCTGTGATAATTCGAATTAACTGAATTTGAATTAATAAGTATTATTTCCAAGGACTGAGTAGAAACTCATGTAGTTTGAGGTAATCTGCTTGGACGCATAGCCACTTCCTTTGGAGAATGCTTTTTCTCTTAAATTTTGTACGCAATATCGAGATTTCATTACAATATGGAGAGATCATTGGTTAATGTTTCTTCTATAAACAAATTTTCTCATGTATTTCTTTTCAAAGGTCCAATGCGAGTCTTGTTATAGGTGGGCACATGTTCAGTGCCTTCCCACAGGATTAAGTGAAGAACAATTATCTGATGAGAGGACATTGTACAAGTGCACTGCCTGTGCATAGGTCACATGACTAGAAAAATTGTTACATGTATAGTTGTGTGAATCACATGATTACATTTTTTTTTCCTAAATTACATAAAACAAAATTTACAATTGTGATGTTCCATATCAATATTCTTGTATGGGGAAGAGAAAAGATGTTTGAAAGTATGAACCTGATTCTTGGTTGTGTAGTCTCAGAATCAGCCACAATCAGGTTGATCAGCAAGAAGTATACTCTTCCCTCCCAGAGTCATCACCATATTTGGGGACAGCAGGGCACTGTCCCTGTATGTTTGACTTGAGGCCATGGATCTGATTTCCCATGCTTGCAGTGTGGTAGTTGTGTGGCTGGGAAAAAAACTAAACTGTGAACTGAGCCACTTTTGTTGTGTTCTTTATTCTTTTATCTGTCTATTTTCTATGTTAGGGTTCTTAAAAGAATAAGGGAGGACGATTTGTTTTCATTGAAGGTTTGCTCAATAAAAGATTTTGGTTCAACCCAGTGGTGGTTTTTGTGTCTTCCCCTCCCCACAGTGTATCGAAAGGAGACTTATTTGGGGGCTTTCCACCACCCATCGCACACAGAGAGCAGAGAGAAGAGGCAATTTTAAGTACTTTCCCTCTCCCGCTGCACAGGCTGTACTGCTTTTTTAATGAGCAATATCTGCAGGGCACTGATAAGTATTGTGTGTCTGTGTGTTTAGTGGAGAAAGTGAAGGAAGGCATCTTGCAGAGGTGGAGGCATTTAGAGCAGAGTAATAGATTGGCAGGTCCATTGGCTGGGTCTGGGAACCAGGTTGGGGATCATCCTCTGCCCCATGGGTCAGTGACTTGGTAAGCAGCCATAGCAGGTGTAGTCTTAAGATTCCCCCCCCCCCAGGATAGCAGGTGGGGATTGTGCCCCTCCTACAGACATGTATGCCACAAATACACTTACATAGGGGTGCCTCTTTCCTAGGCCAAATTTCCTCATTTTCCGTTGCCTTTTCACTTAAGCACAGATCAATACAGACAATCATAGAACCATAGGGTTGGAAGGGACCTCAGAGGTCATCTAGTCCAAACCTCTGCCAGAGGCAGGGCCACTCCCACTAAACCATCCCAGTCATGGTTTTGTCCAGCCAGGCCTTAAACACCTCCAAAGATGGAGACTCCACCACCTCCCTCGGCAGCTCATTCCAAGGCTTCACCACTCGCCTAGTAAAAAAGTTTTTTCTAATATCCAGCCTCAACCTCCCTAATTGCAACTTGAGACCATTGCTCCTTGTTCTGTCCTCTGTTATTACCAAGAACAGTCGAGCTCCATCTTCCTTAGAGCATCCCTTCAAGTAGTTGAAGGCTGCTATCAAATCCCCCCTCAATCTTCTCTTCTGCAGACTAAATAAGCCTAATGCTTTCAGTCTTTCCTCATAGGGCTTGTGCTCCAGCCCTTTGATCATTTTGGTTGCCCTCCTCTGAACTCTCTCTAGCATGTCCCTCTCCTTTTTGTAGTGGGGAGCCCAAAACTGAACACAGTATTCTAGATGTGGCCTCACCAGTGCAGAATAGAGGGGAATGATCACATCCCTTCATCTGCTGGTAATACTTCTTTTGATGCAGCCCAGCATGCCATTGGCCTTTTTGACAGCAAGAGCACACTGCTGACTCATATCTAGCTTCCCATCCACGATGACCCCCAGGTCCTTTTCTACACTCCTGCTACTTAGCTGAATGTTTCCCAGCCTGTAGCGGTGCATGGGGTTTTTTCATCCCACATGCAGGATTTTACGCTTGTCCTTATTGAACCTCATAAGATTTCTATTGGCCCACTGTTCCAATTTATGTAGGTCTCCCTGAATCCTGTCCTTGCCCTCCAACATGTCTACTGTTCCCCCCAGCTTGGTGTCATCTGCAGACTTACTGAGAATGCAGTCTATTCCATCATCCAGATCATTGATGAAAACGCTGAACAGAACCGGCCCCAAGACCGACCCCTGGGGCACACCACTCATGACTGGTTGCCAGCTAGACATGGAACCATTGATTCCTACATGCTGAAACCATTGATCTAGCCAGTTTTCTATCCACCCTATAGTCCACATATCCAACCCATTCTTCCTTAATTTGCCAGTGAGAATGCTGTGGGGAAACTGTATCAAAAGCCTCGCTAAAATCAAGGTAGATAACAGCAACGGTTCTTCCTGCATCCAGAAAACCAGTCATCTGATCATAGAAGGAAATGAGATTGGTCAGGTATGATTTACCTTGGTAAATTCATGCTGACTGTTCCTGATCACTATATTTTCCTCTATGAGTTTCTGAGGATGGATTCTTTGAGAATCTGCTCCATAACTTTTCCAGGGATTGAGGTGAGGCTGACAGGTCTGTAATTCCCTGGATCCTACTTTTCCTATTTCTTGAAAATAGGCACTACATTTGCTTTTTTCCAATCCTCTGGCACCTCCCCCGTTCTCCAGGAGTTTTGAAAGATAATGGTCAGCGGTGCTGCTATCTCATTGGCCAATTCCCGTAGCATTCTTGGATGCAGTTCGTCCGGCCCCATGGACTTGTGCACATCCAGCTTCTTTAAGCAGTCCCTAACCTGACCTTCCATCACCAAGGGCCTGTCTTCTTCTCTCCCGTCTGCCACACCCATAGTAGTGGGCTGGGAGCTGACCCTGCCTGTGAAAACTGAAGCACAAAATGCATTGAGCACTTCAGCTTTTTCTTCATCCTCTGTCACAAGGATGCCTGCCCTATTCAGCAAGGGGCCTACACCATCCCTGATCCTCTTCTTGTTATTAACATACTTCTAGAACCCCTTCTTCTTATCCTTTACATCCCTCGCTAGCCGCAACTCCATTTGTCCTTTGGCCTTTCTGATTTTATCCCTGCAGTCCCTACTGATATCTTTATATGCTTCCTTGGTCATCTGACCAAGCTTCCACTTCCTGTAAGCTTCCTTTTTATGTTAAGCTGACAGCAGAGTTCTCAGCTAAGCCATTCTGGCTGCCTCATGTGTTTGTTCTTTCTCCTAATTGGAATGGCAACTTCCTGTGCCCTTAGCAGGGTTTTTTTTAAAATATAACCAACTCTCTTGGACTCCTTTCCCCTTCAGATTAGCTTCCCAAGGGATCCTGCCCATCACTTCCCTGAGGGAGCCAAAATCTGCTTTTTTGAAGTCCAGGATTTTTGTTTTGCTTCTTTCGTTCCTTCCTTTAATCAGCATCCTGATCTCAATCATGTCATGGTCACTACTGCCTAGCTTGCCATTTACCTCTATGTCCCTGATCAATTCTTCCCTGTTTGTGAGCAGACTCAGTTGTTCATGTTTGGATTCCTGTCATAATTCCATAAACATAAGTCAATATTTTCCTATATCTATTCATGGCACAACAGACAAATTTGGGAATATGGAGAATGTGACTTAGCTTCTAAAAATGTATGTATGTAACTTATGTCAGTAAAATGGGCACTATAACAGTAATGTTTGCATTGTCAAACCTACTCCTCAAACACCATGTTACAGACTATTTTCATTAGCCAAAACAGAATAAGACTGAACACAAAGAGCAGAGGAATGATACGCAGACCAGCACACATTGAGTAAGCGTCTACATTAATGAGGATTCTGTTCAGCTGCAGCTCCAAAACAACCAGTGAAATATTAATGTCCATACAATATAATTGTGCCTTCTGTTTGACAAGGCTTGGAAAATGAAAATGATGCATCACCACATGAACATTGATAAAGTGCTAAAGACATATCACCAAAAGAGGGTGGCAACAAATCATTCTGGACCATGATGAAAGGCATGCTGCTTTGGTAAAGAGATGCACTGCTGCACACACTGCAGGTAATGTGTGTAGCAGGTAACAATTGTTTCTGGCATGGAATACACAGTATTCCTTTTGACATTTACAATACTGTACAACATGATTCATTTTCCACAAGACATAATCTAAGCCTGTACTTCAGGATACATGGTGTCACATTTAGACTATCAGCAAAATGGTGATTACTGGGGATAGAATAATATAAACTGGAAGCCACTACTGGAGCTCATCAGGGCCATTCCTCTGAACTCATGGCAGGACAACGCACATTCTTCAGATACCCCTCACGTCCTTGTGTGACATTATCTATAAAATTACAAATTTGCAGTTTTCAGATCACAGGCTGGGAAGAGTTTGATCAATGTGTATTCATAAAATGCAGCATTTTGGGGGGACAAGGCTTTACACAGTACTTGGTTTTTATAGCAGTGTATAATTATATTTTTAATATAATATTTTTTATTCACAAAGCTTTATGTAATACTGTGCTTTGCTTTGTTACCTTGAGGGGTCTATTCGTACTCCTGTACAGTAACTCTTTCCCAAAAGTTGGATTCCTTGGCACACTCTGCTGTCTTTCACAGAAGGCACAGGTTTGTTAGACACTTTTATAGAGCATTTCTGCAGGTCACAGAGAAGGTCACACTTTCTGATCATAGCACCGTGGATGACAGAAACACTGCGTCTGGCACTTTATAGGGCGCACAGGTCACACTTTCTGCATTTCACATCTTAGATGTCAGAAACTGAACCAGGTAACAAAACTTCACGGCACACTGTTTTTAGCGCAGCTTACAGGGAACATTGCTTTTTATCTTTTATTAAATGACTTCTACAGACACTTACTGCTTTAATTAACACTAAGCTTGGGTTCTAACAATCACTTCTTCAAACTTGAGATATTAATATATATAATCCTTTTTTAACTTAAATTAAAGAATCTTACCTCTGCAGACACACACTTTCTAGCTTTGCACTATAGTCATGTACCATTTTACATACCAGTTGAATACAAGTGAAGAATTAATGCCTTTTATGTGCAGTGTTTCTTGGAATACAATATTTCTCAAGTTTTTGTAAAAAAAAAACCACTGCAATCTTTTTTTTCCAGAAAACACTCTCAAAGGTGCATAGGTTGAAGCTCCAACACTTCCCCCTCTACTAAGATAACAAAGCAAATCTTAGGCTATGTCCACACATTGTTATTTCGAAACAAGTTATTTCAAAATGAGTTATTTCGAAATAAAGTCCTTATTTCGAAATAAATTAATTCGAATTAAGAAAATGTTAATTCGAATTAAGGGGAAAGCTCAAAGCAAAATAGCATCTCCAAACACAGGACTTGCTATTTCACTTTAGGAGAGAGGCACCATGGGAGGTGTGGCAACATGGCCCCCTCCTTGGGCCATGCCCCCACCCAATATAGGCTAAAAGGAAGGCACCCTGGGAAGGAGAAGGGCAAAAGTGTTATTTTGAAATAATGGTTATTTCAAAATAACATGTCCGAATGGCATTATTTCAAAATAACAGCCGTTTCACTTTAAAGGAGGTTTAAGCTATTTTGAAATGATGGCTCTTATTTCGAAATGACAGACCCTATCATTTCAAAATAAGAATACATTGTGTGGACCTAATCTCTTTTATTTCAAAATAACCAGTGTTATTTTGAAATAAAAGAAATGTGTGGACATACCCTTAGAATCTGGGAAATTTCTCTCTGATTTTGCATCCATTAAATCAGAAATACCCATTTTAATTTTAATTTTTCAGCAACATTACACAAGCAGCTTACCTTCATGGAGGTATTCCTATTTTTTCTTTTATTTTATTTGAGTTATATCTGAATCTACTATAGTGTTTAATTCAGGAGTCAAAAAACATTCAGAGGGTCTTACCCACATATTATTTGACTTGCATAAGAGTAAAGGTAGTTCAATTTAAAAAAAAAATACCTCACCCAACTTCTGCTGCTGAAAGAAGTGTTCAGAGGTGCTTGAAAGCTGGTCTCTTTCACCAGCAAAAGTTGATCCAGTAAGAAAATATTACCATTTTATCTCACGTATCCTGAGCCAACATTGGGTACATTGACATCACAAAACAAAATAGTTTGAATGACGAGGCACCTTAGAAACTATCAAACAAATTTTGGGGACATAAGCTTTCACGGGCTGGAACCCACTTTGTCAGATATGGGTTTCCGCTGAAAAATATTTCAAGAGAAACAAAGGGGAAAAAAGGAGGTTATTAAAAAGGAAATGGAGCTCAACTTAGACATTGCCTAGTCAGATGAGGCCACCATGTGGTAATTTAAAGATATGGCCACAGCGGAAAAAGGCTTTTTTTTGGTAAGATAATCAATTATGATTGATAGTTCAATAAATTAACTACTAGAATAAATTAGCTACTAGAATAAAACCCATGGATTTGCACTAAGAAAGAAAATATTGTACTAAGCTTTCACTTTCTATTAGGTTGATGTTACACAAGTTAAGGAATAGTGGTTGGGACTGACCCACTAAAATAGCTTTTAGAAATATATAGCATCCTTGCACCCAATGTTTATGACAGAAATTGGTTTAACAGCCATTTTTTTAAACAGTTCTCTATCTATATTGGTTTCTTATCATAATCATGTTAAACAACCCAGATGCATCCCAGACTCAATTCTTATTGAGTGTACCCATTATTTACTATAGACAGTCAGCAGTCAGAATGCTAACATGGAGCCTGGGAAGTTCAATTCCTTACTCTGTCACAGGCTTCATTTAGTACCTCTGTGCCTCAGTCTTCAAATCAGTAAAATGAAGATAATAGGACTTTCCTGTTTGACAGGTATTGTGATGATAAATACATTAAAGAATATGAGCTGCTAAGACACTATACTCATGAGAGCCATATAGCTGTCTAAGACAGATTTTTTTTAAAGGGTACTAAGAGGTACACACCTAAATCCAGAAATAGAGAATGGGCACTTAAGACAAGGCTAGTGTGCTTCATGTAGATTCTCATCCTAATTAAGCAATTCAATTTAGACTTTTAGTCTTTTTTATATCAATATTAGAAATTCACAGAAAAAATGTTTTCTGCAGCAGCACAGTAAACACAAAGTGTTTCTTTACTGTTTCATTACTGCAGGGAGATAAAGCCTTTTTATAGTGTGTAAGCATAGCATTTAAGAGCTGTCAGCAAGAAAATATTTTGTTATATCACAAGGATTGTATAAATATTTTTTTCCCTCCAGATTTTGAGGAACAACCAAGGGAAAAGATTAAAGTTCACCATCTTCAAGTAGCTGAGGAAGTGACCACCAGGCTCCTTGTTTGTTTTCCTACTAGACTTGGAGCTCCTACTCAGCCCCACTAAAATTTGTCAATATCCACCATGCTAAGATCATGGTTTTTAATCAGTCAGTAGTTCATTCTGCCATTCAACATTCTAGCAACACATAGATGTAGTTTTGGACCCCCTATCTTTAAGGGGTGCAAATTATACTAACATAAATATGTGGTGCAGACCAGAACTAAGAGCTACTTGAAATGCTTTTCTTAAACCCTGAAACAGAACTGTATATACAAAGTCCACCGCTCCCTAGTACCCAAACCATGACTCTGCAGGGTGGTTATATTAAGATTCCTAAAACACAATGTGAAACAACCCACCCTTAAAAGAGTGAAAAGAAGAGGAAAGGAAGAAAATTGAAGAAAGGAAAAAGGAAGCCTGCTGGAAAGGAGGCATAAAAAAATATTTCCACACTACAGGACATAGTTGGAAGAAGACTTGTGTTCTATACACCCAGGAAACTAGCTAAGGAAAGTTCCAAAGGGGTAGCCATGTTAGTCTAGTTCCGCAAAACAACAAGGAATCCTGGGGCACATTTAAAGACTAACAACTTTATTTATCACATGAGCTTTCATGAGAGAAAATCCTATGATTTTGTCTCACAAAAGCTCATACAACAAATAAATTTGTTAGTCTTTAAAAATGCCTCAAGACTCCTTTTTTGTTTAGCAAAGGAAAGAAGAGCTGTTTCATAGCCTTGCTAGCTATTTTTAAGATAAAGCCAGATAGCCAACTCCTTATCTTCCCCAAACCTCTAAAAGCAGAAAAATCACATTTTGCCTACAGAATAATGCAGATAAATGTACATGGTCATGGGACTTACATTTACTGTTGAAAGTGATGTCATTGGACTAGCAGTAGAGTAGATACATCCTAAGGCTAGCTTGCTGCACTTTGTAAGCAAACCCATATGGGCCAAATCAGAAGATGCATGATTAGGACTGGCTGGTTAACCAGTTAACAAGGGGATTCAGCTCATTAGCTGGGCATCCTCTAATGAGAGACAGAAAAGAAGAAGAAACTTCTGGAAGGAAGGGTAAAGAGCTTCAGGGTCTCAGGGAGGTGAAGCCACTTTCTTCATTCTCTTTCCCTCTGTTTTAAGGTGTGGGAGTTAAGATAACACTCTAGAAAAGCTTTTTGGTGATGGGACTTGAAACTGCATAAGGTATACATAAAGTACACTGGCAGGTGAACATCAGTAAGAGTGTGTGCCAATTACTTACAAAGAGGAACAGGGTGAAGGAGTGCATTGTGTGAAAGTCTGGCATGGTTACCTCTACTGCCATGCCTATCCTCATCCTCTTTTTTCAGTTGAGACTCTGTCTTGAGCCTAAGGACAGACATTAAAATGTGTTAGTCCTCTCCCTGATAGGGAAGCCTTAAAGGCTTAGTTTAGGTGTCTTAGGGATTTTCCCCTATCAGATGGAGCTGCTATTGCATGAATGGAGAAATCATACAGTCAAAACCTGACTGTGTGTGTATGAACATATTTGCTGTGAACCCTGTTGCTGTAGCTCTGAGTTTGCCAGGGATCCTGAAATCTGTGGGGTTTTGAAACGCTATTTCCTTTCTGTTTCTACTGTGTTTGCTTATTTATTTTCCTGCTAAGTATATAAAGCTAGGAAGAACCATTAGACACTTACCATTTCAGAACAACTAACTACTCTAATTAAGCAAGAACTCTGCTGAGCCTGACTCCAGAGGTGCCTATATGCCCTCAGGAGCACAGCATGTGTGATTGATTTTACTGACAACCTGGAGATGGTCAGCTGTCAGTCTGGAAATGGTTGTAGGAGTATTTTTTCTTGGATTTGTGATTTAGGGTTGGTGGGGGATTGTCTTACTTATAGTAGCTTTAAGAACAACATACTAGTAATGTATTCCATTTAAATTACAGCTGGCAAACACTATGGGACATATCCTGTGATGAGGGCAATCTTTCACTTTGTATCAGCCTTAGATTTTTAGATTCACTTGTCTACAGGAGGTGATGAGGCTTTTTCTTCTTTCTTACCCCTTATATCTTTCTAGCAAAGTCTCAAAGAGATGTCTTTTCTGTACAACTCTAACTCTAGGTGCACAGTTGTATGTGTATTTTAGCCTGGAAACCTTATTTAAAATGTATTCAAGCATGCTCACCCCATCCCCACCTCACTTATTCCTGCTTTTCACAGGTGGTCAGTTGGCAACAGCAATTTGCGCTGCATTCAGCTGAGGGTAGAAGGGAACTGTCTATTTGGACTGCTGCTCTATAACCCAATCTTTTACCATACTCTGAGTCAAAAGTGTTGCTTTTTCATGCCCTTATCTTTTCTTACAGCCCTCTATTCTACCTCCTGTCTACTTTCTCTCACCAATTAGCACTTAACTTATTGCCACTTGCTTTCTTTTCTCCATATAAACTCTTTCTGAATTCTCTTAGGTACACATTATCTTGTCTACTCAGCCTAACTACAGTTGTGGGTTACAATAGGTATAGCATGAGATATTTGTTGGGATGCTTCCCCCTGTAAGTTCCTATCATTAACTTACTTAGTCCTAGTCTATACCTGAGGGCTTTTTGGTGGCAGTCGATGGCCAGTTATGCATGGAATGTAAAATTCCTTGTGTAACTGGTGGTGACTTTGTATGCTGCTGGTATACATCTGGAAAAAGCCAACTGCAAATCCTTTGTGGTTGGCTTTCCCCTACACCCCCTGACTCCCAGGACTTCAGTGGCAAACTTCTGGGAGTGGCACAGTGAGTTCAGACTCACTGTGAACTGCTCCTGGAACACCGAGCTGACAGTGGTGAATTTGCTGCCATCAGTCTAGATATACCTTCATGTGTTTCTTGGAACACAAAAGGAATTGGTAACCATAAAAGGGTGGGGAACCCTATATTTCACTTAACAATTTGAAACTTCATATAATCTTCCTCAGGGAGTAAAGTATAACTTGGAGGACCCTGCAATGCTCCCGTGCTAGTGGGCCCCTCTGCACAGGCAGGCCCCTGGATCCCAGCTCCTGCCCCACATGGCAGCACCCCATCCCTTGCCCCCAATACCCGCCCAGCATGGGCCGGGCCACCCCTGCATTTACTGGCAGTGGCGGCGTGGCTGGAGAGATGGAGGTGGTAGGCCTTGGGCTGGGGCAGTGGTGCCGCTGCAGGCCCCAGGTTGGGGAGGGGACTGGAAGGGGAGGGGCTTGGGGTAGGGCTTGAGCCATGCCCTGGAACACCCCTTGCCCCACCCCCTCCCTTGCCTGCCTGAACACTGTGGAATGCAGCTCCAGGGCCTGTTATTTTTACGGGCCCAGCATTTGGGGCCCTAAAAATAGACCATGGTGCTGGAACGCTGTGTTCCAGGGCCTGCTATTTTTCAATGGTGGGCCCCGGAATGCAGCATTCTGGCTCCATTTTCTGTTTTTAGGGGCCCTGGAACTCTGAGCCCCTAAAAATAGTGGGCCCCAGAATGGTGTGCCCCTGTGTTGCAGCTCACTTTAACCCCTGATCTTCCTCCAGGAAGCCTACTTCATTGAGTCTGAGGCTTAAAAGCTTAAAAGACTGGATTAAAGAAAGTATTTTTAGTAATTAGTTGGACAACTTTAGAGTTTTGTTTGTTCTGTTAAATTAAAAAAAAAAAAAAACAAATACAAATCCTGTCAACTACTAGAGACACAGAGGATAGACTCCCAATTATTAAAGTTCATATCTTCAATATCATATGTACTCTTATAAATGTCTATGCCCCAACAAAGATCCAGTCAATTATTTTCAGGTGTCATTGAAAATCTCATTATAGAAGGGGACATCAATGAAGTACTAGACTTGCTTTTGGAAAGACAGAGTAGACATCACCCATTGTCAAGATCAAGGAACTGGAGTTGAAGGACATATGGAGACTGCAAGGCCCCTAAAGAGATACTATACCTTTTTCTTACACCTGCATTCCATATACTCATGGAAGCATTATCTGGGTGGTTTGATGAACTGTTATTAAAAAAAATAAAAGCAATTCTTATTTCTGATCACACAGGTGCTATTGCAGTTCTCATCTCTTGAGAAACTAAGCACTATGGCTATGTCTACACACAAGGTTTTATTTAGAAATAAGTCACTCCGAAATGACTTATTTCGAAATAAAACCTTTATTTTGAAAAAACAACTTGATTTGAAATTCCCCCCAGGGTGCTAAGCACCCTGGGAAGAAGAGCCACCCCCTCAGCTCCCTGGCCAGGGTGCTGAGGGGGGACAAGCCACAGGGCATGGGGGACTGCCCCCAAGACCAGCGGGGAGCCCTGCAGAGGGGTGCCGATGCCCCGCTCTCCCCGCCGCTGGGGCTGCTCAGGAGCCGGGTGCAGGGACTCCCCGCTCTCCCCACGCTGGGGCTGCTCCCCACCCTACCGTGGGGTCCGGGGGCGCCCGGCTCTCCCTGCCGCCAGGGCTGGTGGCAAACCCCGCGGCAGGGTGCCGGGGCCCTGGCTTTTCCCCGCCGCGGGGGCTGCAGCCAGGGGGAGCCGGGTCCCACCGGCCCCTCCGGCCCCGGGCTCAGCGACGGCAGTGGCTGCAAGCCCTGCGGCTCCCCCCGCCACCAGCTCGGGGGCTGCAGCCGGGGCAGGGTGGCCGCACTCACCCCGCGCCCTGTTGCAGGGGCTGCAGCCCCCAGTGGGGTGGCCGCAACCAGGGTGGCACATGCCGCGCCCTGCTGGGGGCGCTGCGGCCACCCCGCCGTGGCTGCAGCCCCCGAGCTGGTGGCGGGGGAGCCGCGGGGTTCGCAGACGCTGCCGCCGCTGAGCCCAGGGCCGGAGGGGCCGGTGGGACCCGGCTCCCCGTGGCTGCAGCCCCCGTGGCAGGGAAAAGCCGGGCCCGGCACCCTGCCGCGGGGTTTGCCACCAGCCCTGGCGGCGGGGAGAGCTGGGCGCCCCGGACCCCACTGTGGGGTGGGGAGCAGCCCCAGCGCGGGGAGAGCGGGGCATCGGCACCCCTCTGCAGGGCTCCCCGCTGGTCTTGGGGGCAGCCCCCCATGCCCTGCGGCTTGTTCCCCCTCAGCACCCTGGCCAGGGTGCTGAGGGGAAGGCTTTTCCTCCCAGGGTGCTAAGAACTTCAAAACATGTTGTTTCGGAATCCATTTGTTCCGAAATGACATGTCCAAATGGCATTATTTCGAAATGATCATTTCGAAATAACAGCCATTTCGAAAACATCCAGGTTTAACTGTTTCGAAACAATGATTCTTATTTCGAAAGGACAGAATCTGTCCTTTTGAAATAAGAAAACGTCGTGTAGACTAAATTTCTTTTATTTCGAAATAACGAGTTATTTCGAAATAAAAGTGTTGTGTAGACATAGCCTATGAAAAGATGGAGGTCAAACCCCTCCATTGTATGAGGCACACAATTTAAAAAGTATGTGGAGGAAGAAATAATTTTTTCTTTAAGAGCAATGACTGCCTCTTGGTTTCCAATCAATCTTGTGGGACACTTTCAAGACATGTATAAGGGCAAGATAATATCCTACTTGTTCCATAAAAAGAGCCATGCAGACTGTACTGGAGATTTTAATGGAGGCTCAAGGATGCAGACTTCAGCTATATTTGATTCCCCTCTTCAGATAAACTCTGAGATGTGACCAGTCTCAGATATGAAATAAAAATCTCACTGCAGCTTAAATTTTTACTTCATTTAGACTAAAACTGACGTAGTAGGAATTTAGCAACAATGTTGGGAAATTACCACCACATGATTTAAGTAAAACTAAAATCCCCTCAATTGGCTATACCCACAGCCAGATCCAAACAGATCATAAAAGTACTAATGAACAATTCTCCAAATTTTACAAATGCTTGTATTTAAAGAAAGAGCTCCCTGACGATCAGTTACTTGAGGAATAAACCTAAATTCAACAATTGCCCCAATTAACAGAACAATGAAAAATCTGTCTTCATTACCCATTAAATACCTTTGAAATTATTGCTGTTCTAGGCAACATAAATTCAGGGGAGGGCCTCGGCCAGGGATCAGGAATGCAGATTCAGTGCGCCACCTGTGGCTCCCTGAGCGTCACCTTCTGGCTCCCTGGCAATCTTCTCCAGGAAGCCAAGTGTGCTCCAGGGACTCCTGGCTGTCCTCAGCATAAGGGCCGAATACAGCAGCTCCCGGCTGGCGCAGGCCCTCACTTCTGGAGCGCCAGGGACACCCCCTCCATAACCACATGAGCTGGAAGCAGCCCAGCAGTTGTGCTGCAGCCCCTAGTGCTGGCAGGAGGTGTGTGCAAGTGGCACACGTTTCCTCCATCCCTCCCTCCACTGGCAGAGAGGTGCAGTGCTTCCCAGCCTACTGCCAGCCAGCTGTGCCCCCCCAAGAGTGGCCAGCAGAGAGCTGCAGCTTGTGGAGGTGGAGCCCTGGAATGGTCCCTCCAAGGAGTTTGGGACACTTTGACCTGACCACCCCAGGCTGGAAGAGAGGCTGCCTCACCCCCAGGCCCTGGATTGGGCCTGTTCGGCTATAGGGTGGCCAGATGAAAGTAGCCTGAACTCTGTAGAGGGCCCATTCCAGGGCCCCACCTCCACAAGCTGTAGCTCTCTGCTGGCCACTCTTGGGCTGGGGGTAGGTGGGGCAGCACTGCTCTGCCTCATCAGCGGAGGGAGGGACTGTGGGAGTGCGCCCCCCCACCAGTGCTAGGGGGTTGCAACGCAGCCACTGGGCCAGCTCGGGCTCATGCAGTTGTGATTTGGGGGTGGAGAGGAATGGCTCTTCAGCTTGTCAACCTAGGCCTAGAAACATTTCTAGCTGAATTTTATGATTACTCAAACACACTGGCTCCCAGACTCACTGAATTCTATATTGAAGCTTTTGGTAGAGGCATTTTGTGCTCCTTAGTGAATGAAGTATTTGTAGTCAAACTTAAAACTGATAAAGCTGCTAACTATTGAACAAATATCCTTAACCAACTATGGCATTAACATGGTGTCTAAAATTCTAGGTGGATAATTAGAAAGTATAATGAGGAACATAATACACCTGGACCAAGTGAGGTTTATACAAAAGAAACATCAGATAAACTACCATTGTTAATTTACCAGTGAGCCATCCTACTATCAACCCCTCTCAAAACAGATTGCTGTTCTGTTGCAGGATGTGTAAAAAGCCTCCAACAGTGTTAATTGGAGATATTTGTTCCTCATTCTACAAAAATTTGGATTTGCTCTCCCCTCTCATTTCCTGGATCAGACTTTTGTATTCCAATATGAGCTCCCATGTATACCTAAAAACTGCATTTCCCTTCCTTCCAATCTCAAATATGGTTCTAGACAGGGCTGTTCCCTGCCCTTCCTCTCCTCGTGTTTGATTAGGCTTTAGAGCTGCTGGCACGTAAATTAAGAGTGCATCGGAGGATAGAAGGTATAGAAACAGGCTCCTATGATGATATACTTCTATTCAGCACATATTCTCTTCAGACTTTCACCAGCATACTACAAAGTATTGAATTTTTTTGGAAAATGTCAAGGCACAAAATTAATTGGCAGAAGTCAGAGGCTCTTTATCTGTAGAAGGATCGCAATGTTGTTCTCTTAGATAATATTTTTCTCAGGCAGCAAGCAGAAATCAGGTATCTGAGAGTCCTTTTTCCAAGGAACACAGAAGTTAAAATTATTTTCACTCCTTTCATCTCAGTTAGCTTTGGATTCATATAGATATAAGCCCCGCCATCCTACCCTTTTGTTAAACAAGTTCCAAAGGGGCAGCCATATTAGTCTAGCTCAATAAAACAAACAAGAAGTCCTGTGGCATTTAAAGACTAACAACTTTCTTTATAAATTAATTAATTAATTATGTTAGTCTTTAAATGCCACAGGACTCCTTGTTTGTTTTGTTAAACAGTTAATTTAGAGACTAATATCCTACTGGGTCTTCTGTTCATTCTTAGCTTCTTGTCAGTTTATATTCCCAATTCTTTGGGTTCTTTTTCCCTCTCCTGGAATTAACATTTTAAAGATCTTCTTGTAGGGTGTAAGCAAGCCCAGATTATCCTTTGAAAAAACATAGCTGCTTGTTCAGTCAGAAAGCTGTACATGGAGAAAGAAATTGTAGCCTCACTATCATTAGCCTCAGTCCTAAACTCAGACTTACATTTTTACCTAGAAAGGTATCTTATGATTTTGACTACTTTGAAAGGCTAGTATATGGTTGCTTCTAAATTCAAATGTCCTCCCTTAATACACTCAGAAGCTTGTCTGGGGTAATTCCAAAAATGTAAATATTCAGTGATGACTTCTATGGCCTGATTGGATTAAAGAATAGATTCTGTGCATAAAGCATATAACTGGAAAGATACCTTCAGACTGTTTTCCAAAGGAATGCATTACCTTCAACTAGGTGTCTGGCTAATGGGTTTTGCCCACATCCTAAGGCTCTAACCGATTGCCATATTCAGGGTTGGGAAGGAATTTTCCCATGTCAGATAAGCAGAGATCTTGGGGTCTTTTTGGCCTTACTCTGCAACACAGAGCTTGGGTCGCTTGGAGGTTTAAACAAGTGTAAATGGCATATCTTGAAGACTTTAAACCATAGTTTGAGGAAGTCAGCAACTCAGACTGAGGTTAGAGGTCTATTGCAGTAGGGGTGGGCGAGGTTCTGTGGCTGCAACATGCAGGATTTCTGAGTAGATGATCATGATGGTCACTTCCAACCTTAATGAGTCCATGACCTTACAAATATTTTCCAATACCATTTTCAGCTGTCACTGACTGTTAGCTAACCAATTGAACATGGGAATTTGGACTGTTGAGGCCTATAGTGGAGTGGTTTCCCCAGTCTAGTAAAGACGGGGTTAAAAGCCTTGTGAAAGGAGCAGTCAATTGGAATAGTTGGCTGCAGAGCCAATCAGGGCCCACGAGGCCTGTGTAAGAGAAGGGTTCAGCCAAGTACCTTTTTGGCAGTCTTCCCCTGGAGCTTGGGGGTGGTGGGGGGAAGGATGTGCTATCTGGTTGGCTGTAGGAGACAGGACTAGGGATGGCTCTGCGTGGACTCTCAGGGCTTGGTGGGAGCTAAAGCCTAGAACCATGATACAAAAGTGAGAGGAACCTGGGGGTGGTGAGGATGTGTCCCAGGAGACCTGAAAGACTGTGCTGAGAGCTGAGGCAGTGCCAAGGTATAGTGCATAGGGTCACTGGGCTGGGACCTCAAGAAGTGGGTGGGCCCAGATCTCTTCTTACCTCCCCTCAGTCTTCCAGTGGGTGGCACCAGGAATACTAGGCTGCCCTGAGTAGGCTGCCTGAACTAGATCCTGCCCTGGAAGGGGTCACTTAGCAAATGGGCTTGGCTGGAGGGCCAAGGCACCAGACAGAGAGTGGGAGAGATGGGACATGAGTCACTGGATGGGCATACACTTGAGCAGTCAGAACTATCACTAGGAGGTGCCTATCAGATGAGCCTCATGCAAGGAAATGTCTACATGGCCATTTGCTGCTGTGCAAAAGGTATGATTCACCAGCTTATAAAGCTTGGGTGTGATCAGATTAGTGATAGTTTTCTTTGCATGGTGAATCCCAAATTGTATTCTGGCAGAGGAAGGCCTCTATGTGCATATCAGTTGCACCCTAGTTCGGATCTCAAAATTTAAACAGAAGGGGATAATTCTCCATGATGTTCAAAGGCCTGGTTGATCCTTGTGGCAGGTTCACAAACATATTCATAGAGTGATCTATAGTAAGATCTTTTGAACACCTGAATACCATAATGGAGAATTTGCCTCCAGGATTGCTATGGATGTACTTGGTGTAGAAATTGCCTTGATCATCCTGGGACACTCAGTTTATCCCATGCTTCCCTGGCTAATGAAGCCATTTACTGGGCACTTTAATAGAAGTAACTGTTTCATTATCACCTCGGTAGTTGCAGAATGATACTGTAGTGTAGATTTTGGCTGTTTGAAAGTGAGGTGGTGCTGTCCTGTGGCTAACTTAAAAGTTGCAGAATGACACTTGCCTAAGATTACAGCTTCATGTTGTATTTTGTGCACTGTTTAGTAGGATAAAAGAAACAATATTAACAATGAACAGACACCGACAGTACAGACTTGCTCAGTGATATGAGCAATTAACAAGGCATTGACCGCCAGGACAATGCTTTCAGGATTTGTCTTTTATCCTCTTTGTGGCTGGTGCCCAGAGACATGCACCTGTATACCAAATTGTCATTGGCTGGGGAGATTTGATTTTGAGCACTGAAGTTGATGTTATGGGTGGTAAAATGGCATGTTATGCTATTCTTTATTTTACATTGTATGTATGGTTTTATACCTATTAAAAACCTATTACACTGTTAACTTGAAAACTTGTGGGTATTGTGCACTGCAAGTGTTATCTGACTTCAATTTTTTTCTTACACAAGTTATGCAAGTAAATAACATAATAAAACTTAGAAAATATTACAGATTTTGCTCATAATGATGAAAACAGCACAGAACAGCTTTAAAATAAAAAAAAGGGAGACATCCATGTATAGCTAAGTGGAAGAAAAAAAACCCCACAACAGTGAAGGAGGACTCCTGTTAACAGATAGGCATAGGTCTTGCCCCTGTTTCTAGTCCTGCATTCTGCAATTGTATGTCAGGGCTCAAATGTGTTTGACTCCCACATGCTGTTCTTGCTGTTTAGAGCTCGGGAGGGGAATGGCCTCAGGATCAAGGCTGTGGAGCTATAGCAGAGAACACGGTTGGTGTTCCAAGTACCTTGTATTAATCAGACTTCTAGAACCTGGCTGGGCCTTTTTGAGGGTGCTGCATTGCCTGCTGTCATGACAGCTACACAGAATCATAAAACCATAGGGTTAGAAAGGACCTCATGAGGCCATCTAGTCCAACCCCCTGCCAAAAAAGCAGGACCATTCTCACCATTCTCATGCGCACCTGCAAAGTGTTCTGCCTGTTCTCTGCCTCCAGGAGCTGCTTCTGTACGTCCTTGACCAAAGATGCAGCAGAGAGAGACATGACAATGCTGTCCCATGCCAGTTCAATGATGTCAGTAACAGTGGCCTGCCTTTCTCCCTCTCAGAAGTCAAAACACCCTTCACTCCTTGGTAGTTTTCCATTTTTTCTGTGTCTGTAAGAAGGACTCCTAACATCTCTTCTTTGGACCTCCATTTCTTCCCATTCAGGTTGGCCAGCTGTTTAGCCATTGATAAAAGGCCCTGTTCTTGAGGGTCTTGCCAGTGTAGGTACAATGGCAGGGGGAGTAGAGGAAAAAAACTAGTTATTTTTTGTTCATATTAGCACTCCCTCTATAGAAGAATAACTTTTAAATCCTCTTTCTGAATTCCAGGTTCTGACAATTATTCCAGTCTTCTAGCAATGGTTAGAGCTGTATGGATGGGGCCCTAGATTGAGATGTTGGAATCTGTATCCCCTGTTCTGGGGTTTACAGCTAATACTTGTGCCTCGGAAGCACTTATGTGGTAGTGGGCTGTTGCTGACTCAGGAAGTGCATAACGCAGTTTGAGATTTGCAGTTTCTCCTGTGTGTTGATACTAGCCTGGGTGTGAGTTGTTCCTGATTGAGGGAGAGGAGTGAAACTGGAGTCAGAGGAGATACCAGAAGATATCAAAGGAGTAGATGGTAATCTCCGCTGCATCCCATTTAGGCTGGCCTGACTCTCAATGACATTATATAGAGGAGGGAGCTAGAAGGCAAAGAGGGGGCTTTGTCAAAAAGATAAAGGTCAGACTAGAGAGAGTTGCTGTGATGTTAATGAAAAACATGATCCACCCAGACATACGACAGGAGTGGAAGAGGTCATGAGCTGTGCTGAGGGCAGTGGTTGTGCCACTGAATATCCATACTAAAACAATGGTTTCTCAGATTTGGATTCTACTTAATCTCCTATGCAGAAAGTGCAGAGAAAAACAGATTGGATTTTGCACTGATTGTTTGAAACTCTAGCTTCTGCCAGTCTTTTCTATCAAATAAAGGAAGCTTTTTACAGGCTTTTTTGTCCACTTCATTGCAGTAATAAAGAAAATGGCATTTGATAGACCTCAGTCAAGCGCTTTAAGAACATACAGCTGTGCAATTCCAGACCTAACTTTTTTCTGTACAAAATCCTATTTGTTACATGGTTATATACTTTAGTCAGGAGCATCAGTTTAATTAGGTGTACAGGAATGCTGCATAAATGCCTAAACATACCTCATAGAATAGTAGGCTTTGAAGGGATCTTCAGAATTCATGTGTTCCAGTCCCTTGCACTTTTGGCAGATGTTCATCTAACCTACTTTTAAAATATTCCAGTAAGAGTGTTTATGCAACCTTCCTAGGCAATTTATTCCAATGTTTAATTACTATGACAATTAGGAATTTTTTCCTGATGTCCAATCTAAATTGCCCCTGCTGCAATTTAAACCCATTGCTTCTTGTCCTAACCTAAGAGGTTAAGAAGAATACTTTTTCTCCCTCCTCCTTGCAACAGCCGTTTACGTACTTGAAAACTTATGTCTCCCCCCGTCTTCAATTCTACATTAAACAAATCCAACTTTTTTTTTCAATTTTCCCTCCAATTGGTCCACACCTTTCCTGAAAGGTGGCTCTCAGAACTTGACACAATAGTCCAGTTGAGGCCTAATCAGCATGTAATAGAGTGGAAGAATTACATCTTGAATCTTGCTTACAAGACTTGTGTTAATATATCTTAGAAAGATGTTTGCTGTTTTGTAACAGCATTACATTGTTGACTCATATTCAGCTTGCGATCCACCAAAGCCCTTTCTGCAATGCTCTTTCCTAGGGAGTCATTTCCCATTTTGTATGTGTGTTCCTTCCTACTGTAGTATTTTGTATTTGTCCTTATTAAGCTTCATCTTATTCTTGTCAGACCATTTCTCTAGTTTGTCCAGATCACTTTAAATTTTAATCCTATCCTCCAAAGCATTTGCAACCTTTCCCAGCTTGGTATCATCCACATACTTTATAAGTACACTTTCTATGCCAGGGGTCTCAAACACACGGCCCACGGGCCGCATACGGCCCCTAAAGCTATTTCCTGTGGCCTGCAATGACACTATCATTATCAATATTTGCAATATTGTTGTATGAAACAGTTTCAGTGGTGCAGCCCTCATTTGCTACTCCTCATGTGGCCCTCTACTAGCCCTCATGTGGCCCTCATGGTGATTTGAGTTTGAGACTTCTGCTCTATGCCATTTTCTAAATAATTGCTGTAGATATGAAATAGAACAGGACCCAGAGATTTTTGCTTTGGTTGTCTAAAGTGGACAGATAGAATGTTGGGGTAAAGGCTGGCAGAAACTTGTCAAAGAGTTAAAGAAGTTCTAAAATTGATGGACTGGTTATTTTGGCAATTGAAGAGTGGTATCAGTATCAAAACATTTTGTGATGTTTAAAATAGTAATTAGTTTTTGAATAAGTATTCAAGTAGGAATCAATGATAGGAAAAACCCAGAAAATCATAGCTGAAAATGGCAGTTGGAAGGGTATTCCCTTTTCCCTCCTTATGTAGCCTTTCCCTTTTTCATGATCTTTTAAAGACTGCTTAAGAATGATACCTAATTAATGAGATTTAGCTAATTAGCATGAAGAATATAACATAAGAGATGTACCCCTTAAAAGTATGAGGTAGCTGACTGATTTCAGTTGGGTATGATTCTAATTAGCATGCTCGATAAGGTCTAATTAGCATGAAAGATATAGTCTAATTATCATATTGGAGGGGGCATCTAATAGTGCTGTATGTACCTCACTCCTTTCTTCCCCTCATGTGGTCTCTGTCTTGTGAATGACCTTCAAGCTGATTGGCTGAGCTTGGGTGACCAAGCCGCATATAAGAGCAACTGCCAGCATGCTGAGCTTCATAGTAAGCTAACACTTGAGGAGAAAAACATCACTGTAATAGAGAGTGAAACACATGAAGGAAAAGCTTAGGAGAGCTTACAGTAAATTATCAAAGAAGGTGCTGAAGAGGCTGAAACACCAAACAAGCTGCCTTTTGGGAGAAACCACACCAGATTAAAGAAACCAATGTAAGAAAAAGAGTTTGCTGTGCTAGGCGAGGGTGTCCTTTTGCTGTACACATCAGGCTAACTCAAACCATGCAGGCATTTGACTAAGCCTAAGGTAACTTTTTGTAATAACACTTGACAGAACAGAAGGACCTTCCTCAGATGAATTTAGGGATTTGAAGGAAGTCTTGTGAGTCTTGACCCTGTTATGTGTAATGAAAGAATATATGGGTATGTCTGGCAATAAAGCTGAATGTCTGTGGTTTATGTGAGAGTTTGCTCTACCCATTCAGCAACTGCCTTGTAAACATTCGCTGAATGAATAGATTATAAAGTACATAGTGTTAAGTAATATTAGTCATGCTTATTATTTTTAATATATAAAAAACTGCCCTTTGTCTTATTTGGAATAGGATGTGGACTATGTAAAATGAATTATGAGTTTTAAAAATGTATTTTAATATATTATAGTTATTGTTTGTTATGGACTGTTATTAATGTATATAATTAATATAGTCAATGTTATTGTTTTTTCTCTACTTTGCTTTCTTTACTTTTTAAAGTAACTGTTTACTTCTAAATACCTTAAAAAATTTGTATCTGTTTTTGAAGTATCACAGCTTGTGTAGCCCTAACAAGATTGGAAGGCTATATTGATAACTTACCTTCCCTTGAAAGGATATCTCCCTAGAAATTCCTTTACAGCAGACTCTCACCAGCAGTTTTTAGCATAACCCTATATTCTAAAAATCTCCTGGTAACAGGACGACCTTCTATGTCACAAGCATCAACGCTTCCAGCAAGCTGGAACTTGACTATATAAAAGGAGAGTGACATCATCACTTCGTGTCATTCCTCCACAGCTCAACACCTGAAGAAACAGCTGAAAGACAAAGAACTTTGGACTAGTGGAAGGGGACCACAGGTGAGGAAAGCAATAGTTGCTTGTGATTTGAAGATCTGTAGCCTACTTGTGTACCATTTCTCAGTGTGAAACATTTTTAGACTGAATTCCTGTTAGAATTTAGTGTGCCTTCTTATTTGGTAACTATTTCTAAACTTTGTTCATAATTTATAATAGCAATTTTTCTGTGGTTAATAAAATTGTTTAATTCTTAAGCAGTGTGTTTGAGTGAAATGAAATGAACAAGGAATCCTATGGCACTTTTAAAGACTAAGAAATTTATTTATTGCATGAGCTTTCATGGGAGAAAACGAAGTGTAATTTTCTCTCACAAAAGCTCACATGAAAAATAAATTTCTTCTTCTTTAGAAGTACCACAGACTAACCTGGCTACCTGTTTGGAATTTGTCAACATGCAAGGCTATGGGTGAGGTATTCAGGCAATCTTTACTCAAACTAACAAAAGCAAATCATGGCTTCCTCATAATGAGTGGAACTGGACCTATTAATGAGCTTATGTTGAACAAATTTCTCCAGCACAAGATAGTGTTTTCTCAGGTTGCAATACTAGATTGTGAAGAGCTTGGTATCTGTGTGGTTTACTGGCTATCCTCTGGCTCTGTAGCGAGTGCACGAGTATCTTGGTTGAGTGTATGGTTCCACCTGGTGTAATGTTGGGTGATATCAGGGTCTGTGTATCAACAGGGGCGCATTTGGAGTTCAGTCCAAGTCACAACAGCAAGGAGAGTCAGCAGTACCCCATATTCAAGTTGCATGTCCATGACATGTTGTTAAAAATAAAATTAAGTCTTCTATTGGAAAACATCCTAAATAGAGACGTTTTTAGGAGTCATAAGAGTTTGTGTCCACTCACTGTCAAGCTTTGACAGTGGCCTGCTGTGACTCCTGTGTACTCAAAGTTTACACAAAATAAGTCCTATGGAGCATTGACTATCATTTATTATGTATATAGCAACTGCCACCCTGAGGCCCAAACTGGTTGTGGTCTTCAAGTGCTACTGCAATATAGATACCAAATGGTAAATGTATGTTGGAGTAAATATGGGCTTTCTATAAATTGACAAAACCCATTCTCTTTATCACAGTTCTGATAGAACACATTATAATGCAATCCTCAGCCATTGGCGTGTCAGATTGCATCGGTGAAAAATAAAAAAAAAAAATCTATAGACTTCAAACATCTAATACTCAGAAATGTCTCCAAGCCTGTATGCAGATAGGCTGGCGGAAACACTATGTTCTCCACTCCAAAAAAGCATCAAGAAATCTTCCATCTGAAGTAATGGAGCAGGATCTCCTTGTACCGGACAAGCAAGCATGAGGAAACACTGAAGGGAAAGTAACTGTAGTGCTCTACAGAAGAAATCTCAATATTTTCAGCATCAGTCAAGGTGGATTAAATCAATAGATACCAATTAGCTGACAATGCCCAGGTGGGTAAAAGTGAGCTCACAGATTGGCCTTCAGTGAGTTGAGTTAGGATGCAATTTTTCTGATCCCTCATCAGGGGATTTAATTGCATGGAACCCTGTAAACAAGAACCAATCAGCTGAATAAATGGTATTTCTTGTTCACCTAGGCCCTAGCTGCTAGGATGATAAGGTGAAGCTGCTGCCCAATAAAAGTTTTCCAAAAAAGCCAAATCACTAAAAGAACCCATGAAGCAATGCAGTGGGTGTTTAGAAGAATATGTGTGAACAAGCTTGTATCACAGGACAAAAGTTTTTAGCTAAGAAACCATGGCAACAGGAAACCTCATACGAAGACAGAATGCAACTGGCACTCTCACTGCCAGGAGGGGAGATGGTCCATAAACCAAGGAGGGAAAACAATACTCCAGCCATGAGGAATCATCAGTGAACTCAAGTCTTACTTTGAATGAACTAGGCGCTGACAACTTGTGCAGCGAAAGTGCTAACCATACGATTGGACTCAAAGGGATATTGGCTCACTAAGCTTGGTGTGAGCAGATAATTCCGGAGGACCAAGGGGAGTCCTGCACACACTACGAGAAAGCTGCAGTGCCTCTGTCCTGGAGTTTCTGCCTCCAGGCCATGGGTCTACCTTACAATGAGCAGGGCTGGAACTAGGTGTTCTGGTGCCCATGGCAAGCAGCCTCAAAGGTGCTCTCCCTTGACCTGGTGCCCAATCTACTCCCAGCCAGCACCAGGAGGTGACAGGGAGCCCCAGCTGCTCCTGAGAGCCAGTAGAGAGCTGGATCTGCTGGCAGGTGGTGGGGAGCCCCAGCAGCAGTGGATGGGGATG
Source organism: Podocnemis expansa (assembly GCA_007922195.1). Taxonomy (NCBI): domain Eukaryota; kingdom Metazoa; phylum Chordata; order Testudines; family Podocnemididae; genus Podocnemis; species Podocnemis expansa. The sequence goes on along the minus strand of ML681964.1, from coordinate 36,763,191 downwards.
GATCCAGCTCTCTGCCAGGGCCGGGGCCAGGCAGGGCCAGGCCAGCAAAGCAGCCGAGGATCAGCTGGGGTTGGGGGGAGTGGGGCTGGGCCAGGCCAACAAGCAGGGGGGGTGCTGCGGCCAGGCAGGGCAAGGCCGGGACTGGGCAGAGCCAGGCCAGCAGAGCAGCTGGGGGACGCCAGGGCCAGGCCAGCAAAGTGGCTGAGGATCAGCAGGGAGGAGGCCTGAACCATGGCCAAGGATCAGCTGGGGGAGGAGAGCAGCTGAAGTTGGGCAGGGGGGCAGGCCTGAAGTGCAGCTGAGGATTGGCTGAGGGTGGGGGTTGCTATTCCTGAGCTATTCAAGGGCTCCTTTTTGCCTTCATGTCCTTCCTCCCCCAGGCATTCTAAAAATATGTGATTGTCCAGCTTTTTATTTCTGATAAGTAGAATGTTTAAAGAAACAAAAACCAAAGAGCAGTTTATAAGGAGGAGGGAAAAAAAATCAAGGGGCAGTGGTGTACACTGTTATCCTTTATTCCTAGAAATTTTTATAGCTGGAACCTCCATAGCTCAGTTGGTAGGGCAGCAGGTTTATAATCTCAGGGTTGCAGGTCAAGTCGTTTGTTGGGTTTTTTAACTTTTGGCCTGCTGCTCCTTAGGGAAGGGCTAAATTGGGGGAAAAAATATATAGCAAACACTAATAAAATTAAGGAAAATAAAGTGTACCGTGATTAAAATTACTAATAGTGACCAATTAAGTAAAACAAAGGGGCATATTTGAACTGGAAACAATTTAGGACAATTTTTTTTTAATTGTAAAATGGGCTGCTGTGCAAAATGAAAAACAAAAGGCAAGTTAGCTGCTTTCACTTTAACTTTTTTATATGCTTATTCATTTTGGAAAACTGACAAAGGCAGATGAACAGTACTGAAGAATTGATGAGACAATCTCACATAAGCATAGAATCCATTCAAATTATTAATAAAAACAATTTTAAGTAACTTATTAATTTTTCATTGTTCTATACTTTTCAATAATTTCCATCATTGAATTTGCACAAAAATTTTATTCAGAAAAAGTTCTGCAGACCGGTTGAAAATTTTGCACACAAGCCACCAGACCTTAGAGGGAACATTGCTTTGGTCCCCTCAAAAATATTAAATAGTAAGTAAAAAAGAAGCTAAAAGATTACTTACCACAAGACAGATATACAGCACAGCTATCACACACAGCTGTAATGACTCCTTGAGGGCAGCAGTGTAATTATATGTAAGAGCCTATATTCACTGACTGGGTAACCTGAGCTAACTAAAGCCAAAGGAAAAATTGTCACAAGACAAAAGAAAAAGCAAAAGAAGAAAAGGTAAAAAAGAAAAGGCAAAGGCAAAATTTCACAAGTTGGATTAAAAACATGGCAGAATAAATAGCCACACTGAGCAACTAAAAGATGAGACCACTGGAAAAGTTCCTGCAACTGTGCTATCTACTGGCGTCACCAGGGGAATTGCAGGCACCTGGCAGAGGGGGCACGTGCCCTGAGTCCTGGCATGCTCCCTGTCTCTCCCAGAGTTGGGCCAGCCACAGCAGTTCTTACCTCTCCCTGCCCCGGGATCCAGGCTGGGCCACTTGTGGCTGCCACTGCCTCACCTGTCCCCGTCCCTGGCGAGGGATCAGGAGCTAGGCTGGCAGCGGCAGGAGCCTGGGGCTCTGATTCCAGATTGAGGCCAGGGGGCAAGCCCTGGGCCCAGGCCCTGGGTCTTTTCCTGATGCAATGGCACTCCTGGGTGTCACAAAGAGCTTGCTCTTGCTTTTTTAGCATGTCAGTGTGAAGGTGATGGGCAGCTAATGGTGAAATCTGCAATTCAGATGAAGCACAGCTCTTAATGATAGTTTGCCCTGATGAGCCAAGACTGAAAAGTGCTGAGGTTACTGGCTCTGCTAGATGGGAACGATTCCTATATTTTCATTTCTGTCCACCAAATTGAAGATGAGGCCCCTTATTTCTCAGGGCCCTAGACAGCCACCTACCTTGCCTACCCCTGTAGGGTCCCCTGATGGTGATGAGCCCAGAGCTTGGCAGCGGCCACCTGCAGTGTCCTGCAACAGCAAAAGGGGCACAGGCTGCTTGCAGAGTCCCCCTTGTGCAGGGGAGCTGGAGCCCAGAGCTCAGTACCCTCCCCAGGACTTGCAATTAGGGGAGGGGTGCTCCCTCCATTGATAGAACCCTCTTACTAGCTGGCACGTGGGGGGCGTTGGGCGATTCAGGGAGGACATAAGGGGGGAGTTAGGGAAACCCCAGGCTGCAGAGCTGCAGGAACAGGTGCCGCTCAGGGCCCGCCCAGCTCCCGCGGCCCCGCCCCCACGGCGTCCGGGCCCCGCCCCCTCGCTGAACTCGCGAGGCGCCGCGCCTGCGCCCCCCGCCCGTCGGCAGCCCCTCAACCGGCCCCGCCCGCTCCACGCCCCGCCCCTCCTGCCCTGCCATTGGCTGGCGGGGCCGGCGCTCGGCGCGGCTGGTTCCCTGCCGGCGCCGGCCGCACCTGTCGCTCGCGCACCGGCGCCGGGCGAGGCGGGCGGGAACAAAGGCCCCGAGAGCGGCCGCCCCCGCGGCCATGGCGTCCCTCGGCCTGGGGGGGCTGAACGTCTCCGCCCGCAGGAAGAGCGTCCAGGCCCGCAACGCGGCGGTGGAGCGGAGGAACCTCATCACCGTCTGCAGGTGACCCCGGCCGCGCCGCGCCCTCCCCCAATCCCCTCAGCCGCCGCCCGCAGGTGACTCCCCGCCCCGCGCAGCGTCTCCCGCCTTCCGCGCCTGCGCTGGGTGGTCGCCGCCGCCGCGCTGGGGGGCTGCGGTGGGGTTGGGAAGAAGGGGGGGAGCCTCCAGCCTGACTCAGCGCCTTCAAAAATGGCTGCCCCGCATGGCTCGCTTATTGCCGCTCCATCTTCACTTTTGCCGCGCTGTGCCTCTGTTTCCCTGGCTAGCCGCTTAACGGGGGGGGGGTCAGTAAAATAGTGGGACGGGTGAGGTTTGTTTTTGCGCCTAGGAGAGGTTTTGCGGTTCCTTTACACCCCCCCCCCATTTCCCAACACCTCTCCAGGTGTCAGCTGGTAACCGTGTTATGCCAATTTAGCGAGCACCCCCACACCTCCCCCTGAGTTCAAGTCCTGGGGAGGCTGCTGCTGGATAGCGTGAGTACTTACAGCTGTGCTTCAGGCTAAGCTCTATCTCGGCTCTCGCTTGAACTCTTGAGGATGTTTAATTCAAGTCGTCATTCGGGCTGTCCTCCTATGGCACCTTGTGTATTGCAAGAGACAATTGAATTTCCCCCTGCTAATGAATACGTAACAGTTTTAATTTTTATATCCACTCTACCTATAAAACTTAAAGTTGAAACTCTCCTAGTCTCCGTGTTGGTGGTTTGTGTAGTGCAATTGCAAAGTTGCACTCTTCTTTAATATTGCAATGAGTAGATGATTGCAGGAAGGTTGCATTAAAGACTGCAATACAAGCAGGGAGTCCTGTGGCACTTTGAAAGACTAACAAATGAAATAAATTTATGAATTTGTTAATGTGCCAAAGGACTCCTGGCTTGTTTTGCTGAACTAAACCAGCAGGACTGCACCATAAGAAATTACAGTGTTTCAGTTTGGATTTAAGTTTAATACCAATATCCTATTCCTGTGTGAGTTTTTCATATTTCATGTCCTTTGGTAAAAGATATATTATGACTCCTTAAAATACTTATTTAATTTCACACATAAGAGCTTTTTCAGTGTTGTCATAGTTTTGTAAATGTGTAGCTTATTCTTCCGTATGTGTGTTATTTCTTATTTAAATAATAGGAAACTGTGAGTACAAGTGCAAAAATGCTTTGAATGTGGTAAAATTCCATTATTTCCCTTAGCTCTAGCAATATAATGCGGAGCCATCAAACAGTTTCAGTTAAATATTGACTAAAAAGCCCTGTAATAACTTGTAACTTGTTTTTAAATACATGTATTACTTTAAAGAACATTGACTGGACCCATAACTGCAGTATCTCTATAATATAAAAACAATTTTCTCCACCTACATTATTTTTACAAATCTTGAAGGTTTCACAAATGATACCTACTAGATAGCAAGCTTCATATCATGCTTACTAATGTGGTTGAGTACCATCTTTCTTAGGATCCCTAAGGACTGACTCCCACATTTGTTTCTTGGCACCCTTCCCTTCCCATTAGGGTTTTTACTCCTTAGATTCTGCTTGTGGAGTTCCTTCTTTCATCTGGGGTATAGCTTAATGAGTATGTTACAGATTTGTACCTACTTGCATCATCTGAGGTGCTAAAAGGGAAGAGGAACATGTTCTCTCTTGGATCCCAACATCCAGGCTACAGGGAGGGGTCCACTACTCTAGTTCTTCAGTAGCTTTCTTTTTTGGTTCTTTCTGGTGCTTCCTGGAAAAGCTAGATGCAATAACGGAATAAAGTGGGTTAAAAACTAGCCAGTTTTATGGCTGGCCCATGAGGTTTCAAATGGTAAAAATGAGCTTCTCTAGTTTTGTCTGTTTCACTTGGCTGTTGGAAAATCAGCAGAGGTGCTGATATGCTCATAGACTTTAAGATTGAAGTTCACTGGTTACTACTGTGATCATAAATGCTAGAAAAACTTTAGTTTTAATCAAAGCTTCCATTCTGTGAGAAAAGTGATGGCCATCTGTTTTATTATGAGGGAAAATTTTCTTAGTGAATGGTTTTCTTTAGCTCTGATATTAAGTTCCAAGGGGATATTTACTATGTTTGTGTTGAGACAGTTAAAAGTTACTCTGTAATACAGGCAAAGAAATCTTAGATAACTGAGGTAATGTAAATTGTAGCAACAGCAGGATATGTGAATGAGTAATTCCTGTAGTCACTCTCTAAAATAGCAAAATCTTTACAGCCAAAATAAAACCATTTAACATTGGGGTTTTTTTTTCACCAAACCTAAAAATTAACATTTTCCACAAGATTTAAATATAGGAAGAGAGGAGTGTGTGTTCGCTTTTAAGCCTAGCATATAAGATACCTTGCTTTGCTGGATATTTGTAGCCATGGGCCAGCCTGCTGTAGATCTGCAGCAACTTCCCCAGCTTCAGCGACGCACTGGTCACCACAGAGCTCGAAGAGCCTTTAAAAAGCTCTTTCATTCTGAGCTTTTAAAAAGACACAGGCAAGGATTAGGGTTTGTTTTTGTTTTTTTTTTTGATTGGAAGTAGTCAAAACCAATCTTCAAGTATTCAAGTGTCTGTGATATTATAGAGTGGTTTTTTTTATCCCCACTACAAAGCAGCAAATCAGGCAGCTATTTTTCTCATAAGTTTTTACAATCAGAAGTACTATTGGTGTAAGTGGTGTCATTAGCGTACCTTGAGATGATTCAATCAAAATGTGGGAAGCATCTCCTTTTCACCACTGCAAATCAGAAGCTGCAAGGAAGAAATTCTTTTGCATTGTCATCTGCAGCCTTCTCTTACATTTACTAGAGGTGAGGTCTTCAGATTGGTTATCATTCAGCAAAATCTTTGGTATTTTTTCACTAGAGCTCTTAAAGTGCTGTCTGCATTATTTATAATTTTACTTCCAATTTTTCTGTACTTGTTCCTAATTAACTGAATGACACAGGGTGGAGAGGGGATTACATGGTATTTTAGAGACTTTTTTAAAATTTGATTTTAATATTGTAAATATTTTATTATGCCACAAATGTAAGCTGGCAGTCAGATGAGAGTACTGTCATGTCACGTTATTTTCAAATAGGAAAATAACTGTTGACCCTCATGTTTTTTCATAGGCTCATGAAAGCAATTTCTTCCCTAAAAATGCTGACTTCTCTCTACCCCACTTGCAATAGTATGCAGAGGATTGGCATGAGGATTTTCAGGTGAAGGTGTCTTTAGATTTTTTTTTTTTTTTCCTGGCCTCTTGCTCTAGAAAAGTAGGCCTTCCTACTCATGCTGGTGTAGGTATGTGGTTCTGAACACTTGAAGTTTTGCAACGGATAACTTTGTTTCAAATTTAATAGGTTCTGGAAGAGAGAAATATTAAAGACTATCATATAATGTTGTGTGTTAATAGCATCAATGCTTTCCTGGCAATATTGTCTCTGTGTGTGCTGAGACTTCATGTTTTGATCCTTAGCTGAAAGCATCAAATTCTTGGAAAAAGTTATCAACTTTTGTGCTTTCTTTCCTTTGTAAGGTAGATGCTGTCTCTTGTGGTTTTTATCTCTTTGTCCCTTTATAGGTTTAGCAGAAGTGATGCTGAGAGGTGAAGAGTCTTACAGTATTGTTCTAGGGTTTCTATACTGCAGTATAAAATTCTTGAGAGAGGGCCTTCAAAAATAAGAATCCTGTTTGCTTGCCTGCATTAGTCTAAGGCAGTGGTTCCCAACCTTTTCAGGCTGGGGACCCCTTTTTAACAAAACAAAAAAAATCTTTGGCCCACTGAATGATTATGTAACCTGGTCCTCACAGGCAGACTCTGGCCCGTACTGCTCTGGCAGTGCCGCTGGGACAGCTGCCAAGCAGTGCTGCTGCCACAGTGGCCCACGCTGCTGGGGAGCTGAGCCATGGTAGCTATGACCCCCTGCTCTTGCCCCTGCCAAGGAGCTGCCGTGGCTAGGATCCAGCCATGGGTGGGGAGAGGCAGCCCTGGTGGGGAGCATCAGGGCTGTAGCTGGATTCTGGCCCCAGTAGGGAGAGGCTCCGTGGACCCCCTGCAACATGTCTGCAGACCCCTTGGGATCCCTGGACCACAGGTTGGGAACCATTGTCTCAGAGTGTATGTTTGATCCATTGGGCACAGTGTAACCATACCTTTCTTTTTAGAAGTTCCACATAGTTCCACATTACGGTTTGAAATATCTATATAGATAGGTCATATATCAAAGCAGATCAGATCTTTGACACAGAGTGCCTTGAGCCCCTGAAATGGTATCTGCTGAGATTACTGAATGAGATACTTGCAGTGCTTTGAAGAAGTTTTTCTTGAAGCAGATGCCTAACCTGGCATCCAAAGTGTAGTTTTACATTTCTGTTCTGTGGCGAGAGATTTCAACAATGAACCACTTTAGGTCCAAAGTCCACATATCAACACAGAGCCGCTTTTCACTGAATGACACTTAAACACCATGGAGTTCAAGATAAGTAGCATTAGCATAGAGTCTCAGCTGTAACCAAAAAGGTGCATGAATTCCAGTTTCCTGTGAAAATATTCATCTGAGGTATTTCCACACACTGGTGCAAGTTGCTTTGATGCTTCAGAGCTCAAGACTGGTGGTTCATGAACAGAGTTGCAGCACAAGGCTGAAATGCCATGTGTGGACATAATTGATGCTTTGCATGTAAAACAAGTGACAGTGGGCCAGGACGCTTGAGTTTCAAAGCTGAGTTCTGTTCTGATAGTAAATAGAATAGAGATACATGTTTTGGGGTTCATGAGGCCTGAAAAAGAGCTCTCTGTAGTTTGAAAGCTTTTCTTTCTTCCCTCCCTCCCTCCCAGCAGAAGCTCATCTCCCAGCATGTCTTTCTAATATCCTGGGACTGACATGGCTACAAAAACACTGCATAAATTGAATGGAATAATCATTGTTATGCCACTTTGGTAGCTACCATAAATTCTAGCTATTTAAGGCAACAAAAATGATCAAAGGGCTGGAGCACAAGCCCTATGAAGAAAGACTGAA
>ML681964.1:36695790-36755104 GCA_007922195.1 Podocnemis expansa | reverse complement strand
GACCTCGTGGGGTCCCTTCCAACCCTATGATTCTATGATTCTATGAAATAGTCAAGGCATTGAATTTCTGCTGTATTTCCTTGGCTTAGAGCTGCCTCACAAAGCTGGATCTCCCAGTACTCAGAAGCCTAGCAGTGAGGTTCATAACTCAAATCTTGATTTCTCCTATATAGAGTGGTCCTGTGATTTTAAGCCATTAGTGTTTTTCAGCCAAAGATAAATAGCTTTGATGCAGGACTTCCTCAGTTTGCTGTTAGTAACCAGGATGTTACTTTTTCCATTTGTACTATGTGCATCAGAACTACTGAACCTTGGTAACATTGATCCTGAGTCGTCTTGTAATAGTTCATGGTAAATCATGTTTTGTGGCTTAGGGTATCTCAACTTGTCACCTCTCTGTACAAAATCAAAATTTCAGATATAGTGGAATCCTGCCAGTGTTGTTTTGGATTTGGGTCACTTGAGAATGCAAGAAAATTTCCTGTGTGTGTGTGAGAATTAGTTCAACCCATTTTTTTTTTTTTCCCCCCCCTGGCCTCACCACTTGTTGAGGCGTTAGGCTTACTTCCAAGTTAATCTCATCCTGGATGTATCTCGTATAAGGTTCCTGAAGCCTGTTGCGGGCGGTTTAAGACATTTGAGAGAAATACCATCTTGTCCTGCTTCATGAATAGAATGGGTTGCATGGAAAAGATGATGATCTTCCAGGTGTCTGTCTGACTTAAAAGGTCTTCTGTAGAATGGAAAAAGTATAAACATTTCTACATCTATTTATTGCTGGCCTCTCCATAACTACCCTGAAGGAACAGAATGATGTCCTCAGAGTTTGAAATCACAGGATACTAGAACAGCTGTACAGAAGCACTGGTTGTGTAGTTACCTTCTCTTTCTTGAGGAGCACTGTGTGCAGATAGGGACTGTTGCAGTAGTATTATAGGTAGACTGCATTTAGAGCACTTTTCTCCTTTGATGCTGTCCATTTACTGTGACACTACAGCCATTTGAATTGTCTGCTGGTTGTACAAACTAAAAAAAGTCATCTGTCCTGGCACTATGGAAAATTGCTAGCAGGCCCCTTAAAGTGGTAATCGACCTTAGGCCACTGTGGCAAGTGCACAGACAAACCTGGTAAAGAGAAATTTAGGCTCAATTTTCCTGCAGATTCCAGATGTTGATATGGCACAATTAGTTTGGCTGTCAGGGCTATCCGTGCTGCTCAAGAAATCCAGTGGGCCTTGTGGTATGTGCACATGCATATGTTGTTGTGGGAGCTATTCCACTGAACAGTTAGGTTGATTATATGAACTAGATGAGTGGTTTTCAACCACACTGGTGTGCCATGAGAACTATCCAAGTGTGACATGAAATTTTGTACAAAGGCAATGAAAATCAATGTGAAACATTTTCATGTTTAACAGCATTCTATCCAACCAAAATTACAAGTCATAAAACTCATGAAAATTAATCCATCAAATTAAAAGCTCGGTATCAGCCTTTCAGTTCTAAAAAGTGAACATTCTAAATGCGAGTGGCCAAAGGGCAAAATTGAGATATGTATTTTTTTTCCTGGTGGATTTGAAACATTAATGCATTTGATCCTTCTTTAACTTGTTGTACGCACTATGTTGCAAATCACTCTAGTAAGACTGTAACTATGGTAAATGTGACACTTATGAGCAATCAATTTGGCTGAAAAAAGTGGGTGTGCCGTAGAATTGTGTTACTGAAGTGTGCCGCTTTACTGAAAAGGTTGGAAACCACTTAACTAGATGCCTCTGGTGTCTCGCTGAGGAGAGCCAATGGAATTCAAGATGAAAGGATGAATTTGAAGCTCTTCAGTTTCTCTAGCAGAAGCAGAGATGCCTGCACTTAGGATCCTTAAGCTACCCTGGAAGTTGGATCAACCGGCTGACTTCTTCTTCTGAAAATTCAATTCAAGTTCCCAGCTATTTGTTTGAAAAAATTCTGCTTTTGACTCAATGCAATGCATTTGGAAATTTTCTTTATTAGGGTGTTGTGTGGTTAGCTTTGCACAGTATTTATCAAGGACATTTGTTGTACTAAATTTTCGTGGGTTAAGCAGAGACATTGTATAACAACCTGTAATAACAGCATTTAGTAAACTTTCCAAACAGGTGAGCACATGTCCCATAGTTCACAAATTTTATCCTCTGAAGTCCATGTCAGACAATTGTGGTGCCTGGCTCACCTATTGGCCTGGCGTACTGTTGACTTCAGTCTTTGAGAAGCTTCTCCTAAGACAGTGTTTAAAGATGGCATGAACAGCAACACATATAATAGACTGTATGACTTCTTTACGTTCACAAGATGGCACTGGCTCACATAGCTCTATGCCATGGATTTTCCTTAAATCCATGTAGACATCATCCTTGGCCGCCTTTTCAGCAATTAATAGTTGCTTTAAACAAAAAGAATGTCACTATTCATCCTCACTGTCTGACGCAAGGCTGTCCAAGGTTTCCAGGTCCTCTTGAATGGAAGATGGCTGTGCTGGTTTAAAAAAGTAACCTGGTTTGGATGCTTGCACATTCTTCTGGGGGGGCCCCCCCCCCCATGAAAGAAGCTGTCAAGGTTTTCAGAAGAGAAAACAGCAACTGTAAACTCATGCCTGTTTGTTTGTTTTTTTTAAGATTTACACAAATCCAGTTCTGTTCCTATTCTATTATGCCCCATCCTTGATCATCACTTCTTATGTATTTACCTGTGCAGTGTCTTCTCCATTTACCTTGTCCACTGGTGACTTCCATGAGCCATGTTCGTCTTCCTCCATGGGGGTGGGCAGTGAGAGGCTGTCATACTTATCTGTCTTCTTTATGGGTGCTCAGCTTTTGGGGCCAGGTTCCAGTGTATCCATTGGTGACTGGGCAAAAGGGCTTCTATTAGCCACTCCTTGTTCCTTGAAACTATCGACGATGTAGTACTTTCTTCATAGGTGGTCAAAGGTCCTTGGAGGTAAAGCAAAATCCAAAGTTCTGGTGGGTGGTGGTGGTGAAGGGATCCATGTTTCTTCAGGATTTCCACAATTTTTGGAACGTGTGTTCTTGAAACAAGATGACTTCTTCTGTGCAGCATTGAGACTTCTGGGGGTGGGACTGCTGGCCAACCAACAATTGCACTCCAGAGGTCAGAAGATTCTTGCCTAGGCCTGCATTCTACATTTATTCTGACTGGTACACTTTTCCTTTCTGGGACAGCCTAATGGGTCTGAAATCCTTTCCAACTGGTAGAGGGTGGTTGGACTAGTTCTCAGAGGGCAGGGGTTAAAGTAAGGGGGAATGCACTGGAACACAGTTCTGGGGCCCCCTGTTTTTAGGCTGCTAGTGCTACAGGGCCCCTAAAGATAGAGGAAAGCACCGGAATGCTGCATTCCAGGGCCCCTCTAAAAATAACACGAGCAGCTGGAACTCGGAGTTCTGGTGGCTCTACCTTAAGCCCTGCTCCACCTTAAGCCCAGCCAGCAGAGAGCTGTGGGAGGCTGGGGGTTTGTGAACCTCCCCCCTGCTTGGCAGAGCAGCTTTTGGCTAGAAGCAGCTTCCAGCTGGTCAGCTAGCATAAAAACAAGGGAGGTAAGGGCTTTGGGGGTGGGCTGTTGGGGGTTTTGTGTGTGTGTTGGTCTCTCTCTCTCTCTGGGGGGGTGGTTCTGGGGATGAGTATTGGGGGGTTCCAGGGCCCACCAAATTATACTTTAACCCCTGTCAGAGGGGGATCATGTGACCTAGGCGAGTCCACCCACCGCAGAATCTGTGTCTGATTGGTCTGATTCACTCTTGGGGCTGTCCTGTGGGTCTGAAACCTGCTGCAGTTGGGAGAGGGCAATGGGAAGAGTTCTCAAAGGGGTCACATGACCCACTTCTGGATAGGTCACCCTTTTCCTGAGTTCTGTAGGTTGGTCAGATCTGCTCTTGCCCTCCAGTGGTGTAACCTCAGTTGATAGAGGTCAGTGGGTACAGTTCTTAGAGGGGTTATGTACCACTTCCTTGCTTCTGATTGTGTGTCCATCTTCATCCTGGAAGTAATACTCCAGAGGTTGGTCTTATGATGACAGGTGGATGGTGCCAAGGGAGAAGGGTCGACCTGATCAGTGGGTGAGGAGCGGAGTGAACTAGGGTCAACTTGATGCTAGGTCCCTTATTACTGGTTACAGAATGGAAGATTACAGATGGCTTAGATACAAGTGATGATAACTTGATCACATTTGTAATGTGCAAGCACAATCAAGTCCAGATCGGTAATATATGTGGTGCTTTATCAGGGCTAGTTTCATCAAGCTGAAAACAACTGAGCCAAATTGTCTAGGATGAAGTATTTAATTAGAAAAATGTGAATTATTGGTAATCATTTAAGAGGTCCTTATTAGAGGTCCAAAACTCTACAATCAAGGGAGATGGCTGTGCTGGTTTAAAAAAGTAACCTGGTTTGGATGCTTGCACATTCTCCACCCCCCCCGAAAGAAAAAGGAAGTAGGTAGTAGTGAATGCAAATCAGAAGTTAGGAATTGTTGAAAACTGAAAAAGGAAGGAAAGGGACTCAAAGAGCAATCTATGGCCAGCAGAGCTAAGGACGATAAATACTTTTTAAAAAAGTTATTAGGAAAAAGACAAATCCTGACAGTGATGTTGGTGCATTACCAGCTGGCAATGGTAGAATTATCAATGTAGCAGGAGAAGTTTTCAGTAAACATTTGTTTGTATCTTGGGAAAAACAGATGATATAGCCTCATCATATGGAGAGAACTTTCCATTTCATTAGTATCTTTGTATGATGTTAAATAGCTACTAAAGTTAGACAGGTTTAAAGCAGCCAGTCTAGATAACTTGCATCCATGAGTTTTAAAGAAGTTGGATGAGGCACTCGCTAGACCAGTGGTTTACAAACTTTTCTCCTTGGGACCCGGCTGAAAAAAAACATTTATGCCTGTGACTCAGCAATGACATCTGTGAGCAGTGCACTCCAGTCTTTTGGCAGCAGCAGCAAGGGGTGCTGCAACCCAGTGCTTAAGGGTTTGCGACCCAGTACTGGGTCCTAACCCTAAGTTTGACAACCTCTGCACTAGACCATTAATATTGATTTTTCCCATAAAGTCTTGGTACACTGGGGAAGTTCCAGGAGACTGGAAGAAATCCAGTGTAGTGCCAATATTTTAAAAAGGTATATGGGATGATCCAAGTGGTAACAGGCTAGATGTCAGTCCTGGATAAGATAATAGAACAACTGATGTGGGGCTGGGTTAATAAAGAGTTAAAGGAGTGTAACATAATGAATCCAGATTGATGTGTTTATTGAAGAAAGAATCTGTCAAACTAACTTGTGATCTTATCAAGATTACAAATGAATCTCAAAATGTGAAGTTCGGTTGATAAAGGTAATGGGGTTGATGTAACATCAATGTGTCTGGTTTGCTACCATGTGAAATTTTGATTAAAATAAACTAGAACAGTATAATTAACATGGCACACATTAATTGGATTAAAAATCTTCCAACTGACAGCTCTAAAAATATAATTGTAAATAGGGAATTGTGATCAAAGGGGTGTCTTTTCCTCTGGGGTTCTTTAAGAATTGGTTCTTTGTGCTATGCTATTTAACATTGTTAAAAATGTTCTAAACGACAAAAAATCATTACTGATTAAGCTAGAAGATGACAGAAAATTTGGGGAAGTAGTGACTAAAGAAGAGAAGTCACTGATTCAGAGCAATCTGGATCTCTTGGTAGACTGGGTACAAGCAAACAATTTGAATTTTAATGTGGCTAAATAAAAATGTATACAGCTCTGAACAACAAATGTAGGCCACATTCAAGTGACAGGACTCTATTCTGGGAGGCAATGAATTTGAAAAAGATTTGGGTTTTTGTTAGATAATCAACTGAATGTGGACTTTCAGTGTAATTCTGTGACCAGAAATGCTAATGCGATCTTGACATGCATAACGAGCAGAATCTTGAGTAAGAGAAGAGATTATTTTACCTCTGCACTTGGCATCAGTGCAACTGCTGCTGGAATATTGTATCCAGATTCAGAGAGGAGCCATGAAAATGACTGCAGTGTTAGAAATTATGCCTTATAGTGATAGATTCAAAGAGCTCAATCTATGAATCCTAATAAAGAGAAGGTTAAGGAGCAGCCTGATTACAGTTTATAGGTATCTGTGTGGGAAACACATATATAATAATGGGCTCTTCAGTCTTGCAGAGAAATGTATAATGTGATTCAATACGTGGATGTTGAATAGACAAAAATTTATACCTTTTTTGTTAACGGATTTGCCCATCATCTTGAGGTGTGCTAATTTCTTAGGGTTCTGTTCTGAGGTCTCTTGAATTTTATCAACATGCTGCTTGTCACTTGCTTTTTTGTAATTATGGAGCTCTGTTTCTCCCTTCTGCAAGTCTCTGCCTTTCAATGGAGGTATCTGCAGGGCTTAGTTAATAAGGCTGGGTTCCTCTGGTCTCCAGAATCATCGAACAGGCATAGAAACACACACACAGCACATCTGAGCAGGCAGGATCAGTCTGCATTTCCAAGATGAGGCCCTCATATACCCCAGACTCAACACAGAATTAGTTCAGCAGGGTAACAGTAACATGCAGTCTGAGGCTGAGTAACAGAGCATCTGACAGGGTGGTGTTGCCATAAGGAGGCTCAAGCCCTGAGCTGGCCTGGGACCCAGTGCTGTGGCAGCCTTTTGGCTAGCGGTGGCAGCTTGATCTGGCTCAGGGCCACGGCTGGAGCCACTGGCTGGCGGTGGCGGCAGCAGCAGCAGCAGGGACTGGCTTTTTCAGCCAGCAGCACCAGCGACAGGTGGCTGATCTGGCTCGGGACTGCAGCTGCGAGTGTGGCAGGGGCCAGATCTGACCTGGGGCCGGGGTCACTGGTTGATGGCAGTGGCTGGGACTGGGATCAGAGCTGCCAGCTCACAGCAGTGGAAGGGGCCAGCTGGTGGTGTCAGCAACAGGGGAGCAGATTCAGCCTGGGGCCTCCAGCTGCAGCAGGGGCTGGATCCAGCCTGGTACCCAGGGCCACAGCCATCAACCAAGGCAGGGGCCAGATCTGGCTTGGGACCCAGGGTGGCTGGCCAGCTCTGCCAGCTAGCGGCAGGGGCAGATCTGGCCATGGCTGCCACCAGCAGCAGGGGCCGGATCTGGGCTGGGGCTGGGGTCAAATCCAGCCTAGGAGGCTGGGCCTCTGGCCAAGGGCAGCAGGCATGGGCCATACCCAGCCCAGGAGATGGGGCTGCCATGTGGGCCACTGGTGGCAGGGCCTGGGAGTGAGGTTGGGGTTGGGAGTAGGGGTGTGCTGGTAGATTGGTTTTGGGAATGTGATCCCAGGGCTGTGTCCCTAATGGGGTTTTGGGGTAGGGACACCCCTGTCATCTGAGCAGGCAGGGTCAGTAGCACTGTCAAGCTGATACTTTCATAAGCCACAGAGTCAGAGTATGAACAGAGAACCTGAGCTGGTAGGGTTGATCACCACTTTCAAGCTGACATTCCCATACACCCTAGGCTCAGCACCCCTTCCCCAATCTTATGTTACACTTGTCCTAGTGGGTATTACAGGGATCTTTGGTTTGGGTAAGAGAAGCACTCCTGGAGTGCACATAGGGAGGAGAGAGTCTGGCAACCAACTTGACCATAGAAGTTATTTTATTGCCAGGCATTTAAAGCTGCTTATACTGGTAGTAATAACCATACTAGGAGAGACAAGGAAACAAAACAATTACAATATTACAAGGTTTCATTTGGGGTATTGGAATAATCTAGCCCATATTTGATTACAAAAGTCAGGTTTAAAAAATCTGGAGTGAGTGTGTGTGAGAGAGAGAGAGAGAGAGAGAGCAGATTAGGTTTGAGGAGGGAAAAGTGGACTTAGCATGAGAGAGTTGGAATCTCACTGGTCAGTGCAGCTTTAATTGGTCAAAAGTTTCCAGGTAGACAGGCTGTTCAGCTTACAGACCAGAGCGCTTGTGATGGACAGAGCCGCCAACATGGTCACTGAAGGTATGGGTCAGAAAATGGTGAAGTCCCAGTAGAACTGGTGCAGCATTTGGTTCCAAGCACCGAACAGCAACTTGAATTTGGACAGGAGCTTTTGTAAAGAAACAACAATAGTTCAAGGGAGGACACTAGATTTGTTCATGAGTAAATGATGACTGAAGGGAGTATACTAGAGTTGTTTTATTTAGACTGGACAATAGAACCTGATCATTCTTGGTTATGGGTTATGTTGCTTTGAGGAAAGTAACTATAGTATACATTCAGGCAGATTGTATTTTGGATGCCAGTAAAGAATTCGTTGCTAGACTTGGCCTGACAAATTCTGAGCTGGGTGTGTTCAGGTGTGAGTTGATTAGAATCTGGAGCAGAGGTCCCCCATCAAGCAGTGCTCCCCTGCTTCTCTGGTCCCAGATTTAGTGCAGTCCTTGCCTTGGAACTCCTGTTCTCCACTCTGAGCGCTAATGGACGTGTCTCATTGTCCTATCTTTGAAGCAAGTAAGACTAGAGGAGTTGCCTTAATCCTGTCACTTTTATCCAGAGGAGTTAACGTGTGTCACCCGCTGCATTCTCATTGTTTTGTGTGTTGTAAGTTTGTCTTCTGACAAGTTCTGATTCAGAGGGGGTGGGTGGGTCATGAGTTAGGCAGGCTGGGTACTATGTCAGGGTTCAGTAGGAGCACGTCACTGACAGCTAACATCTCCAGTCTTAAACTAAAAATGAGGATAATTGACCATTGGGATAATTTCCCAAGGTTTGTAGTGAATTATCCATCTCTGACAACTTTTAAATCACAAATTGGATTGTGGGGGGTGGTAAAAGATTAGCTCTTGGGGCTGTTTTGGGGGAGTTCTAAGTCCTGTGTTATACAGGTCTGAGTAATTGATCACAATGGTCCCTTCTGGCGTTGGAGTCTGTGAATCTATGAAATCGTGACATGCAAGACTAGCAATGATGATTTACAATATTTTCTAGGTTATTCTGTAGGTAACTGAGAAGCATATAGGTTATAACTTGACACCTTGATCACTGCAAGGCATTTTTTTGTGTAAAATAAACTGGCTCATCAGGTATGGAGGATAAAACTATATAAAATTGATATCCCATTCTTCTCTTCTAGGTTCTCTATCAAGACTCTGATTGATCGTTCCTGTTTTGAGACTATTGATGATTCCTCCCCTGAATTTAATAATTTTGCAGCCATTTTGGAACAGATTTTAAGTCATCGGCTGAAAGGTACATTAGTAATTCTATATTTTCCAGGTTTTTTTTTTTGTTTAAAGCAATTGAGCCTGCACTATGCTCAGCGGATATATGCTCAAAGCCTAAATGGGACTGAGATGATTTAAATTAGTTTTACTGATATAAAATTGAGAGTTATTTTTATTAATGTCAGGTTGCTTGTAATTACATGCCATTTGCCCTAGACGCCTATCTTCAGGATGTCAGAGAAGATACAGGAGCTGCAACACACAACCAAATCAAAAGAGCTAACATGAGGAGCTTTTTGGTGGAATGTGGAGGCAAATGAATTTCCTGTTTGTCTTAAATATGTGTTTGTCAGTAAAACCCAAGTCTTGAATGTCATTGGCTATTTATGCCTAATAAACATCTCAAAAACTGTCCCACGGAGCTGCAATTTCCATGTGGGAAATCTTCGATATTGAATAGTTCAGTTTCATGCATTTGCCTTCCATGCGATTACATGTATAAAGCCACACTGGGGCAGAAGGGGTTAAGGAACAGGTCTGAGCCCTGGGGATTCAGCTCCTCCACACCTGCAAAGCCTGCTCCTGCTGGAGGAGAAGCTTTTTAAAAAGGAGCCACAGTTCCAAAGAGAAAACAGGGTGGGAAAACGGCTGTATCCTGGGACCTCCTGAGCAAGGAAGGGCCCAGTAAAAGTCCATATTGCAAGGGAGGGGTCTGCAAGCAGCAGCTACTTCAGATCCTAAGATGGTTCAGGAAGGAGACCCAGATGAGAGGTAGTTGTGAACTTTTTCATTTTTTTTGACTAGAGGCTGAATCCTGCACTGGGAGCCTGGCTGAAGTGAGGGGTTGATAAGCAGAGTCCTGCACATCTGCAGATATCCGCATTATATCTGCATCTGTGGATACAACATGGATATCCGCGGTCCATTTATTGCGGATGCAGGTCGGATACGGATCCACTTATTTGTATCCGTGCAGGGCTCTATTGATAAGGAACTGCTGCCTGCCTGAAACCCTGCATAGGAGAGAGTGACAGACTCCCCTATGGTGTACGACCTAGGAACTTGTATCAGTGTGAAGCTGAGGCTACAAGCTGAACTGAACAGTTGTTTACTGTAGGACTTTTAAGTGAAATACTTTTGAGGCCTTGTGAGAAGTAAGTGGGAGGGAGTGCCCAAGGAGGCAGCCCCAAAGCAGTCCAGAATGTTTGCCATCGTTATCTCTCATAGGGCCCTTGTGTGGCATCTTGTGGAAGGGTGCTCCCACAGCACCCACCCTTTCTGTGGAAGGGGCGTAAACCTCTCTTCCCTCCTCCCCTTCTTCTTGGAGAGAAGAAGAAAAGAGAAACGGTAAGCACTCCTGCAGCTGTGTATAAAAAAAGACACATTGAATAAATGTAAAAGGACCTGCAGAAATATTGAGTCTTCATGCTACAAAAGAGACACATCACATTTTTCCAGAAGGGATATGATGATAAACAAGTGTGCCTCACAGTGCTTACACTGTCTGAAGGACAGTAGAAGCTTTCTGTAAGTAAGGAAAGGACTCTTGGTTCTCATAGAATAAATCATAATCATGAGTCAAGCCATCTGTGCAATAGTGATTTCTTAAGGAGACAGACAGCTTCCTCGCATAAAATGGAACTACAGCTTTGTGCTGACTGTAGGTTTGTTTTTATGTTGTCTAAGCGTAAACCACATTTCAGTTAATGTTGTTAGAAAAAATGGTCTGGGTGGTGATAGGCCTAAAAGTGCAATTTTACTCTGAAAAACAACTTTGAGAAACACCCAAAATGGCATTTTTAGTTATTTCTCAGTGACTTGCAAACCAGGGATATTTTGATATGTAAAACACATCTAACTTTTCAACTCTGCAAACGCTGTCTGGGATCTGAAAGCCAACCTCTATGGGTTTTTTGGTGTGTATTATTAGTTTTATGACTGGCTTGTGTATAATCTCTCGTACTAAACAGTCAGCAGGCCAAATTATGTACATGGCTATGTTTATACCAAGCCTGTTGCCTTAAATATAAGTGTCACTGAATGCATAATTTGAAAACTAGGTGTTTCGGAGTATGCCCACTACCTGCAAAGAACTAAACCTATTAGGAAATCACCAAGACTTTTATTGCCAGAGCAGAAAAATTGTGTGGCTAGCATATCCTTGTAGAGGGTTTCTAAGTAGGTTCCAGGATATATGTTACAGTGCTGCAAGATAGGGAGAAAAAAAAAAAAAAGTGGGAGTCTTGTGGCACTTAAACTAACAGATTTATTTATTGCATGAGCTTTCATGGGAGAAAATCCCACTTCATCAGACACTTTGAAGAAGGGGAACTTACAGAATAGCATGAAAGTAAATGCAGCGGAGTGTAAGACATGGGATCAGGTCACACTGCAACAACAAATCAGAGCATTTGTAAGGATTTGAACTCTAGTCTAGGGAACAGCACATGGAACGTGAAGTCAAATTACCTGTTATAATGTGTAAAGAATCCATAGTCACAATTCAGCCCTGCTTTCTCACAATCTAATTTGCATATTATTTGAATTTCAGCTGTTTCTCTTTGAAGTCTTGATGTCCCATTCATTTTCTTGAGGACCACTATTAAGAAATCACCATTGGAGTGATTGCTGAGCACTTCCATCTTCCTAATCACTCCACTGATGAATCTTTAAAAATGGTCCTCAAAAAAAAAAAAAAGACATCAAGACTTGAAAGAGGAACAGCTGAAATTCAAATAATATGCAGATTAGATTGTGTGAAGGCAGGGCTGAATCGTGGCTATGGATTCTTTTCACATTATAACAGGTAATTTGACTTCACGTTCCATGTGCTGTTCCCTAGACTAGAGTTCCAGTCCTTATAAATCCTTTGGTTTGTTGTTGCAGTGTGACCTGATCCCATGTCTTACACCCCCCTGCATTTATTTTCATGCTATTCTGTAAATTCCGCCTTTTCAAAACATCTGAGGAAGTGGGATTTTCTCCCATGAAAGCTCATGCAATAAATAAATCTGTTAGTCTTTAAGTGCCACAAGACTCCTTGGGGGGGGGGGGGGTTTGCTTTAATAGACTTACACAGCTGCCCCTTTGGAACTAAGATAACAAAAGTTCCTCCTCTGCTTGTGTCACATCTTATTCCAAGCAAGCACAAGCTGCCGCCCGGTGTCCCTGATGTCCTTGTGACACTGTCTGAAAGTAAAATCCCCATATTCACCAATGTAATATAATTATGATGTGTTCTGTAAAAGGTATACCTTGCCAGATATTATTTTAAGTCTTGAGCCACTAAATATTAATATCTTGTTGGATTATATGTGCTGTCGTTGTATGTGAAGTTGTAAAATGTTGTTGAATATGCTATTAGAACATGTTGTGAGAGCAGTCTTTCAGAGACTCAACAGTGGAGTGGCCAGACAATGTTAATGGCTCTCTCTCATCCTTTCAAGGATAGATTCCATAATTGGAATTGTTCACAGTGAAGACTTCACTGTCGGAAGCGTGTTCACAAAGGGGCTTGGACTGACCAATGAGGATGATGCCGTGGCTCACAAACCTGGTTGTTTCAGCTTGCTAAAACAGACTGTACTTGCTTGCTTAGAATAGAATAGAACCATAGGGTTGGAAGGGACCTCATGAGATCAAGTCCAACCCCCTGGGTCTTGAACCCAGGACCTTCTGTAAGAGAAGTTTGACATCACTTGGCTTCTCTTTCGTCCCAGTTGAACACCTGAAGGAGTTTCTGGAAAACAATGAGCTTTGAATTGGGGAAGGTTGTTCTTGAGAGAGAAAGCAGTCTCTGAATTGAAAACCTACATCTTGTACCGTTTTTCAGGCTGAGACGTTGCTAATTCAAATATTGTTAGTCCACTGAATTTAACCTGCAGTCTTGCATTTATTTCCTTTGGTAACTACTTTTAATTTCTTGACCCTTTCAACTTATCACTTCATATCTAATTTTCTGTTTAAAAATAAATTTGTTTAATGTTAAAATGAGTCCTGTGGCACATGGCTATCCCCTGGAAATTTTTACCTTTTGAAAATATTGTTTAATGTTGTATTATAGCCAGTGTGTGTGTGACATGTTTAGGCAAAAAGCCTATAAATTTATTGCTCAGTGATGAAAGCTGGTGCAAGTTCCTTTCTCTTTGAGAGAATGGCTGACTGGATAATATTCACTGGTCCGGCTTCTTGTCCAGGGCCCGATAGTATAGTACCGGGGAGCCAACTGGAGCATTCAGGTTGTTGGGGCCAAATTTATATCCTCTTGCATTAGTGAACACCTGGATCCCAATGTTATAGGGAAATACAGTTTGTCTTCACTTAGTTTTTTCTCACAGTTATAAGCTTGAGGTTAAAACCTGTATGCCCTTCCTTTTTATTGGCGCTTTTTAATTTTCTTAATCAACTCCCAAAATACTAATTTATGCAAGTTACAGATCAAATTATTGAAGCTCTACTACTGATAATAAATGATCAGTAATAAATTATAGTATACTTATTAGATTTAGCTGCTTGTTGCATGATCTCTCTGTTTGACTTTAGCTTTGTGTGTAAGCTTCCTTGTTCTGTTTGTTAATCAGTTTTTATTCTCATTGTGGTCAACTAATTTTTAGAAAATCTGGATTCAAATTGTGCACTTCTTGGAGCAGAAAGATGTACATCTAATATTCCTGGTGCTTGAGGGAAGTTCATTCTTTCAGCAGATTAAAGGTGGAGTTAGTCTTGCTCTTTGCACATATATGCACATTCTGAAGAGCTTAGTTCGTTAAAAACAAAAGTCTTGGTGTCTAAGACAACCTTGAAGACTGGTTTTGAGAAATCCTCAAGATTGAAAAGTGGAGATGAAGTGAAGGTGAATCAAGCTCAGCCCCAAATCCTTCCTCATTGTGAAAGAAGAGTCACAACTGTTCTGCTAGACTTACTCTACTGTTTCACAAAACTCAGTCACAGATCTTCCATTTCTTGCTGAAATGGTTTATTTGTGTGAAGGTGACTGATGTCAGTGGAAGTGCCTTGACATTGAAAGAAGTGGGCACTGTTTACTTTGGTTTTAGCCATTCCTGTCCTCCGGTGCTCCAAAAACCTTTTATGCTCCACAATAAGTGACAACTTTGTGTGAATGATTTTATATTTCCATCACCAAAACTAAGAGTTTCATGCAGCGAAGTATTTAGAGTACTTCTTGCCCTTTCCCACAGTTCCGGGGAGGACCAGAGGTCTCTGTTCCTTGAGAGCTGAGAGCATATTGGACTTAGCTAACCCAAGTTCACCTCCCTTCTTTCCCGTGTCATTTCACATATCCCTCAGTTGATGGCTAATTTTCATTCGCCCTCCCAACCCGATTCCTAATTGACTATCCCCAGTTACTTCTCTCCAGGGGAGTTGACACTTATGTGATCAGAGTGCTGGCTCGCCTGCTAGCTTTGAGCACTCTGTCACAGTGCCTCAGTTGGGGATTTCTAGTGTGAGTGGTATCAGGTAACTGGAGGTTGCCTTGCACTGAGACTTCGAGCCTGAGAATTCTCCCTGCTTTCGTGCTCTATATAAGGGCCTCTTGAGGTCCTGTCCTGAGTCTTTGGCCTGCAAGGCCATTAAAAAGCCATATAAGCTAAACCACTGTGTTAGTCTGTGTCTCAGTCTAGACTCAATTGGTTTAGCTGTAATTTTCTATTGACTTTTTTCCTTGTGCTGCTTTTTCTCCAAAGGAGCTGGTCTGGCTAGATTTATGGATGGCTGGGACTGGATCCATTTTTCTAGAAGATTGGCTTCTGCTTTTCCTCTTGGATCAGGTTCTAATCATCCATCTGCTTTAGGCACACAGCCACTATCTGTGTCTTATGCAGTTTGAGAACAGACTCTTGTGCTGAGAATATGGAGGGAGTGACTAGACTTCCAGTTATGGAACTGGATTGGGACTTGGGGGATCTCAGTCCAATTCCAAGCTCTGTAAACAGCTCAGGGGGTTGCATGTAGGTCATAAAGCTTAAGGTAAGGGTATATTTACATACGTAATTTGACAATTTACCTTTTAATAGTCTATAAATTACTCAAGTAATGTATAACCCTCCCCCCCATCTTAAGTGAAGAATATTGTGTGTGGGCTGCCATATGCTGTCAGAGGAAGAGAAATTTCACACAGTGGGATAGGAATATAATATTTGCCACATAGTGAGTGACAAAGACTGTTAGAATAATTACCCACTTGAGACTGCAAGGACATCTTTCTATATCGTTTTCTGACTACAGCGTTTTATGAACAGAAATTTTCATTAAATGTCCTTTTTGCCCAATAAGCTGTTGTATAAGTATATATGGCATGTGTGTTTGTATATGTTTATACACATACATCATGAAATTTAACACTAGAGAGCCTTTCCTTCTTCCCTTTTGAGCCCTAAGACCATTTTGGATTCCTTTTATCTCCCCCCCCCCCCATGTATTTCTAATTAACTTACTAAAATACATCTGCCACCTTTGTATATTTAGAACAGTTTGGAGTTGTGGTTTGGGGGAGGGTTTTCTTCTTTGAGTCCAGGAAGGTAAAGTATCTAGAAAATTTTTCTAAGAACTCAAGAACCTCTTGATTTTTGGAGTAGATTAAGGCTCATGCTATGGCAGTTTTCTAGCTGGGTTGGAGCATACATGGCAATTCCCAAGTGGGGATTCTTCTAAATAAGAGATCAAAATCCTCAAATCCCAAATTGTTTGCCACCTTTTAAAAAAAAAAAAAAAAATTGTAATTGACTTTGTCTGCATCTTTTTAAAAACTACAAGTTAACAAGGCATAAAAAAGATTAAAAAGTAAAAGGTTCACCAAGCTTTCAACATTCGGTAAAAACAGTGTTATAGCAAAAGCAGGCATCAGCTTTCACATTTCATAATTAGACTTGGAAGAATTAGATTTTTATTGATAAATGTTAGAAAAGTTCAATTTTACTTTATGCAAACTGACAAAAAAAATCCATCAACTGAAGTTAACAGATAAAATTAGAAAATGCTGCTTGAAGGCGTAAGATTTAATGTAAAGATATTTGTTTGTATATTTTGACATATGTTGACAATTTGCATTTTAAAGATTATTAAAGCTTTAACTTTTGAGTTTCAGCAGCTATTATCATTAAACAATTGTCTGACCCTCCTTTATAAATTCCTTCAATTTAAAAACATAAGTGGAAAAAAATGCTTAACATGAGCATTGATAACAGCCATCGAAATGATAAATTAAAATTGAGTTGTGCTAAGTTTTCACAATGAACTGCAGAATAGGAAATTTCTACTGGTGCAGTAAAAGCTTTGTGTGTTCTAGACAAAGATCACTGTGCATGGTTATTTTACAGCAAAAATTGTGAGAGCTCAAGATTTGAATTGTCAGAATAATTTAATATCTCTTTAGAGGAAATATATTATGAAACATGGGTCTTGAAAGAGTGCATCTTATTGATAGCAGTGACTAACACATTTTGAATGCTGTACCTTTTGAGTGGGCCATAAAAGCCATCTGTAGTGAAGTGATTGTAGTCAGTGGATGACATAAGTGTTCCAGTTCAGGCAAAATGTTGCTGGACTGGTATCAATTGTAGAGCTTAATCTGTTAATAGGAAAAATGCAAGGCATTTTCAGTGTTCCCCATAACTCTGTGGTTTAGTATTAGAACAAAAAGTAACTTATACAGCATGATTAAATTTTAAAACTTCATATTGTTACGTTTTGTTAATGGAGAAAGCACATGTTTGTGTGTGGTTTTTCCTCTGTCTTAGACAGCATGCTTTGTCATATATGCTTTTATGGCTTAATTGCCAGTTTGTGACTTCTGTGTGAAGCCCTAGTAAGCACTGTATGTACAGGAACTCTAAAGGGATCAAATGGTGGACTTTTCCAACATTATTATTTCTCTGAATGCAATTCAGGACAGTGACTCTGCCTCCGTCTGTAGTCATATGAGATTCTTTCCATGTTTTAGGAAGTGTCACAAACAAAATAATCCCAGTGATTAACTTTGATTATGCGAAGAAAAAATGAAACAAAACACAAACAATGTTTTGAGTTACGGTTTCTTCTGTTCCAGAGAGGGTAGCTGTGTTTGTCTAGTTCAGCAAAACAAACAGGAGTCTAGTGGCACTTTAAAGATGAACGAATTTATTTATCACATAAGCTTTCATGGCAGAAAAATCCCACTTTGTCATGAGCTTTCAACAGATTACACATTTGAAAACATTGGCTTTCTGTTGGTGGTGGAGACTCCTCTTTAGGTAAGTTAAGACCAAAGTATATCATTTACAAAATCAGGAGTGAGTTCTATCACAGTATATCATAAATTCTTTTAGTCATCAATAGATGGGGAAAGGAATTTTGTTTTAAGGGTTGGCGAATCCTCTTTGGTTTAAAAATGTCTATAAATAGAGTTAAGTAATCTTAATTCTGTGACACTCAAGAGTTTTTAATTCCGTTAGCTAAAAGAAGCTATGCAAGGAGTGGTCTTGAGACAGACAAATCAAGGACTAGTAAGGATTTCAAATCCCACTATTTCTCTCTATTTACCAAGATTGACTGTGTCCTCTTCAGCAAGTGGTTATCTAAACAATCTGGTGAATACTCTTGAGTGAATACCATCTTGTCCTGATGATTTGTTTCTGTTTGATTTATTACTTTATTCCAAAACCTTCTGTATTGATACCTTAATTTGGGACAGTTCTTAGATTTGTGACCTAAAAAAAAAAAAAAAAAAATCTTGGGTGTAGGAATCTCCCTCACATCTTCTGCAGCAAAAACGAATACAGTTGACTTCCTTGAGTGCTCCTTTAGCATGTCATTGCCCTCACTGATTATTTGGCAGGTTTTCAATAAAATAATTTTAAAAATCACTTATTTTGTGTCTTTCACTCCTTGCTCTTCAAATTCTTTTTTGGCCTGCCGATTTATACTTTTACACATGACTTCCAGAGTTTATGCTCCTTCTTGTTTTCCTCTTTTATGTATTTCTTTGGGAATAAAAATTCTCTTTTGGTTCTTTTAATAGAAGAAATTGAAAATATGAAAATGCTTCTCTTGGAAATCCCTGTGCTTGCTAAATAAACAAGGAGTCCTTTGGCTCTTAAAAGACTAACAAATTTATTTATCCCATGAACTTTTATGGGGCAGAAAACTCACTTCGTCAGACACTTTGAAGATGGGGGAGCTCCCATTCTGTAAGTTTTCCCCATCTTCAAAGTGTCTAACAAAGTGGGATTTTTCTCCCACGAAACCTCATGTGATAAATAAATTTGTTAGCCTTTAAAACTGCCATAGGACTCCTTGTTTTGTTTTTTTTTTTTTTTTTTTTTTTGCGCTGAATGAGACTTGCACGGCTACCCCTTTGGAATTTGTGATTGTTGTTCCTGTGATTTGGGAGAACAATATTATACCTGCCTCTTCCTGGTTGTGTGGGTGTGTTTGTGTGTGTGTGTGTTTTTTTTTTTTTTGGTTGGTTTTTTTTGTGGCTGTCTCTTCAGACTTCCAACTCTCTATATAAAGTCATGCTGTAAGCCCAAGAGGTGAGGTGGCAAGTCAAGCAGCAAATGTCCTCTTAAAATTAGGCTTTAGTTTTCTACACCTGGGGCAGATCCTTAGCTGATGTAAATGGACATACTTGCATTTCAAGGTGTGCTAGTTTACAAAAGATGAGGATCTGCAACCTGATTTCAGACACCCTGACTTTTTAAGGAAAGAATACATGACATGATATTTGAAGTTTTTAAATT
Organism: Podocnemis expansa; assembly: GCA_007922195.1. Taxonomy (NCBI): domain Eukaryota; kingdom Metazoa; phylum Chordata; order Testudines; family Podocnemididae; genus Podocnemis; species Podocnemis expansa. Next base: position 36,736,145 of record ML681964.1, on the reverse strand, counting down.
TTTGAAGAGAGATTTTAAAGGGGGGAAAGAAAAACAAAGATCTTTTATTTTTGAAGTTATAATTTCTAGGGTTTTTTGTTTTTATACAGATGACCTTTGTAAGGAAAAAGTTATCTAGATATGAGTTTTTCATATGTTATGATTATTCATCAGACACATTGCATATTTAAAATTATTTTCTTTTCATGCAAGCATTATTTAGTCTTGGAAGAAATGCAGTGGTATTAGTTTTGTAGTATTTGTTTTGAGAAGCTATTGTAAGCAGCAGGAGAATTTTTCTTTTGCCTTAATCATGCTAATAAATTCTGCATACAAAGCAAGGGCATGTTTTGGCTAAGATTCCTGAGAGAGGGAATTTGCTGTGTTCTGTTTTAGCTCATCTGTGTTCAAGGACTGATTTTATATACTATAAGTAAAACCAGTTGCAATAAGAAAATATATAGACTCTACATCAGTGACTGCTCCTCCAATGAGAAGCCAACAGCCAGGACCCCAAAATCTGCTTCTGCTTGGTATATAATTACGGTTCTCAAACTTATGTTAGCATAGCCTCATTTTAATGAAGCCTTTCCTGGGAGGATCCCAGACAGCATATAAAATACCATTTTGCTATTCAAAATTACATCAGCACAATGTGACCTTGCACATGCTACACTTGAGGAGGTAATGCTGTGCCTAGCAAAAACGTGTCATGCACAGTAGAGGTTGCTGCAACATGTTATGTTGATGGGATCGCTAGCCATAGTTTGGGAACCCCTGGCAGAGGAGATGCTGTCAGAATAAATGGGAATAAATTTGAAATTTCTCTTAAAGCATCGCTTTACTATTCAGGTTCTTCTGTCTTTGATTCTTTTTATTTGTGAAGAATATAGCCCTATCAAGTGGAAAAAGCTTTGTTGTTATCTGTACTCAAATTTTAAGCTCTTTTTGGACCATGTCTTTGAGTTTGTGATGTATGCTGGGACCCTGATTATAGTTGAGCTTGGTGTGCTATTGGAATAAAGACAAAAATAAAACTAAATCTTTGTCCGCAAAGTAGTTTCATTACATGTCCTCATGGTTTCTAACAATCCATATTCACTTTTATCTATATTTTTATGCCTTCTGATTAAGGTCAGATCACCTGGTTTGGCTATGAAAGCCCTCGTAGCTTCTGGGACTATATCAGAGTGGCTTGCCGTAAGGTTTCACACAATTGCATCTGCAGCATTGAGAATATGGAGAATGTCAGCTCTTCTAGAGCAAAGGTAGGACGAAACATGGAGGTGGCTGCAAATAGCATCATTTGTTATATGTATAGCTTAGTCTTTATTTTTACTGCCAATGGGAAAATATAACGGGCTAAGTCTATCTGGTAAAATCCTTGTTTTTAACGTGTTTTTTTTTTTAATAACTATTTGGGGAGTTTTAAAAATCATTGCCATGTGAATAGCAGAAACAAAATGATAATCATTAGAACAGTTAGCTGTTTTGTTTAGAGAAAAATAATGCTGGAGTATAAATCTTATCAAATTTTTCTGGTTAAGTGTTATCTAATAAGAGCCTTTTCACTCCATCCAACATATATTGTTTCTGGTGATTTTTATTAAATTAAGTGAAACTACTGACTTTACTTCTACTTATAAAATTGACTGTGTCTGTCAAACTTTTTTTTCCTAAAAGACAGGTGGGTTCTGGTTTTTTCTGTATGTGAATATACTTTGAGTCTTGAATAAATGGCATCCAAATATCTTTTGCTTTCTAAATGTCTTGGGAAAATTGACTGCAGAGTTTCATCTTGTCCCTCAGCTGACCAGAGCCATTGCTTCTATTTAAAGTTAGATTTTGGTATGAAACCCAGTGGTGCCATTGGTGGGGGGGGCAGCTCTGGGGGCCTCAGCCCGTGATTAGTGTGCCTCTAAACTGGACGGGAACGCACCATCACACCCCCACTTAAGTAACACTGCCCAGGCAGTCAGCAGCTGCAGCCTGTACCTGGTGGCCAGTAGGGAACTGCCCCATGCTGGGGCTGGGAGTTTTTCAGATTCCTGCCCTGGTCTGACCCTGCTCTGAGCATGCTCAGAGTGGGGTAATGCCGGGAGCCTCTGTTGCGGCCCTGCTCTCCCTCCGGCGGTCAGGTAAGGGAGCCAGTGGGGACAGTTCGGGGCAAGCACACTGGCCCAGCGTGGAAAGGGTGTGGGGGAGGAGGTTAACTCGGGGCAGTGGGGACCCATAGCAGGATCGGGAGGTTAGGGAAGGGCTTGGGGGGCTGCTGGGGACGGTGGTTGGGAAGGACTTGGGGAGCCAGTGGGGGAGGCAGGGAACAGATTGGGGCCCCAGTGGCTGGGGGGGGCCAGAGCTCCCCCCAATATTTATATATAGTGGCACCCCTGATAAAACCCACTTTTGTAGAACATAGGGAAAACAATATCCAACTTGAAAGTGTCATGGAAGAGTGGACCAGAGTGAGTGAGTAGGACTACCTGTGAGCCACTGAGTTTTCTCTTTGCCTCAGTAAGAGTGAACTTTGCTGGAGATTAGCCTGTGTCAGCTCCCTACCACACTACTGTGTCGTCTTAACCAGCAAACTACCTGAGACTTTACCATTTTTAAGCTTGCTTAGCAGGTAGCAGTGAACCAGCCATAGTGCACTTCAGAAGTGTCTCTCTACAATGTACAGACACTATCATTTTCGATTTACTGAAAATATTAAGCTTGTTGCTCTTTTAAAAGAGTTAATGTATTATTGTTTAGTAACTTAACCAGAATAGATGCACACTTCTGTTCAAGTACAGCACTGAGTTGGTTTGTAGAAAAAATAATTTGTTCTAACAGAAGATAGGATAAGTGCTACCAATTATAAAAGTAGAAAGGGTTTCAAGCAAACAGAAGTGGAAGTATGCTTCTAAGATTGAAACATCATTTCAGTGGGTTACAATCTTTGCCTAAGGCAGTTTCTCACCTATATCAGTTCCCAGAGAGTTGGATGATGGACACAGCTTTTCTGTTATTTCAAAATCTCTGGACCCTTGAACTTCAGAATTGAGGGATAATCTTTGGGTTCTCTCCCCTTTCTTTAGATAGTCAGATAAATCTTCTATCTAGGACCTACTTTTTAAAGAATACATTTATCTCCTTCTTGGGCATAGGCGCCAAGCTGTCTTCCAAAGTTCACTGACCCCCCCCCCCTTCAAAATGCAGAAGAGCTTTCTCCATCTCCAGCTGAGATTGACTCTAACCAACAGAGTAGGAAAATTGCCTTGTTTACCTTTAATGTAAATAAACCTTCCTTGTCTCTGCCTGGTGACGAAGTTGGTCAGACAAGCTAATACACATTATTTTGTGCAGAGCAGACTGGGTTTATGCGCTGGCCAAACACATATTAAAACATCATTCTAGCATATTTCTCACAGTGGCCTTTGTACACACTGTGCGTACATCGTGAGAATATCAGAGTTATTAATTTTCCAGTTATATATTATGCCACTTTTTGGGTGTATATTATGACAACAGTGGGTGGGTGCACTGAGTGCATCAGGCCTGAGTTGGTGACACACAGTAATGAACCACTAATGGCCTCTGTATCATAAGCAGTTAAAGTTTTGATTTCTAAAAATGTGAGAAAAGCTTCTTTGCTAACCATTTAGTCAATTGTATATATACCATGGCTATCCCAATATATAAAACTTTCTGGTTCATGATTTGGTTTAAAATCTGGATTGTTTGCTGTGGGTGCAGTTGATGAGGAAAAATATTTTCATCTTTTTTTCTTTTCTGTCTCAAAGCCATAGACAGTAGCTTTTGTTAAAGGTTGCATATAAATTTCTGGAGGGTGGTTTGTTTGGGGTGTGTATACGGTGTGGTTTTTTCTTTTAAATCTATAGTGACTTAACATATGCCCCAGTTTTCTTTCTTCAGTAAAGACCCAGTGATTGGCTGAACTAGTGCACGTACCATCCAGCTTGCTGCTGCTTTTTTTTTTTTGGTTGGCAGGTTTATAGTACTTGGTATGGCTAGTTCATCTTGTTTAATGAGTCTGTACAAAGTATCTGCAGTGATGCTCAGTCTTTTCCTATTCCATACTCATAGTAATGTTAGTCTGTTTTTCTGTTAGAATTTTATCTGGGATTATTATAGGAAGACACTGAACAGATATTCATTTTGATTGGCTATTCTTCCCAACCAAGAAATTTTGCATACTTCCACCAGGATTCCAAATCTTTCTGGTGGTTTGACATTTAAATCCTACTACTTGTCTAGATTGTTTTGAGATTTTAATTCCCATGTAGCTTAAACTGATGTGGTTTTGAAAAATTTTATTCTTGTGATTATTCATTATCCTTTGTATAAAGGGCTCAATGGCCAATGCTCCCCACCCCCCAAGACAACCTAATTCTTCCAGTGATGCAAATGTCCATTCCACTTCAGGTATGGGTGCAATTACTTCATTGATGTGAGAGACATGTATTTTCCCACGTGAAGAAATGACCTGCAAATTCCCACCTTGCTACAGCTATAAAAGGAAGATGGGTGTATAATCCCTTTATCCAGGGGTCTCAAACTCAAATCACCATGAGGGCTGTGTGAGGACTAGTACGTTAGCACAAGGGCCACACCACTGAAACCTTTTCATACAATGTTATTGCAAATATTGGTAACTATAGTGTTGTGAGCTGCAGGAAATAACTTTAGGGGCCTCATGTGAGACCCCTGCCTTTATCTCACTTTTTTGTCCAAGTTTCTCGGGGAAAGTTTGGGCTGCAGGATTGAGATCTCAGCCAGCACTGGCCTGGAAATCACTTTACTTCTCATGGGAAGTAGAACAAACTCTACATATGGACCATTTGGTTTCTGTTCCATTAAATTGGATTTCTAACAACTGAAACTGAAACAAGGACTCAAACACATCTAGGCAGGGCTGTAACTATGACGGGGCCAATGGGGCTTTGCCCCTGGTGTGCCGGAGTGGCTCAGTAGAGCTCTAGTAAAGGGCACGTTTTGCAGTGCTGGTTGCAAGTGCTGCTAATGGCAAGGGCATGCGTTCCAATCGGATCACCACATTATGGCTCTGCATCTAGGTATTGGATGTATGCCTAAGACCTGAAGATTTCAACTTCTGCTGGAAACCTGTATTGGACTTTCAAATCAATGTATGTATGTGGTGATTTTAACCCTTTAACAATACTCTCATAGTCTTTCTTTCCTTGTACAATACATCTTTAGTTTTGGTTACTAAAGGATTGGCTGGCAGCATGATATTTACTGTTCTGTGTCATGTGGCTGATTCCTTGGGGTCAGGAGAAACTATTTTGAGTAAAGAACTTTTGGAGTTGTAAGCAACTTCTCTCTTTACCAGAGCCAATGGCTGTGTTGAGGATGGGGGACTGAAATGCAGTAAAGGGGGCTGAGGGTATTTTATGGTGACTTCTTGATATCCACTGTGGGGGATCAGAAGCATTGTTTGTGATTGGTTGGGGAGTTTATCTACAGGTGACTCTCTAGTGCTGGGAGAATTTGCTGTCCTTTCTGGAGCTTGCCCTGACCTTTGCATATTCAGGTGACTGTCCCAGGACGCCCGGGTCACATAGGTTTCCTTTTGTTATGATGATTTTATACTCTTTGGTTCCTGCTGTTTAGGTGTTGGGGCCCTATCCCAGGGCATGCCTTGGTCCTCAGCCTCAAGCCTTGTGATGAATGCAAGAAGAAGATATTGATTAGTGACCTGCCTTCCAGGTGCCTGAAGAGCCTAGGAGAAATCCACATTAGAAACAGGTGTCAAATTTGAAGAGACTTTACTTTCAGAATTAAAAAGGTCAGGGAGGTCACACTAAAACATCTTCCAGTGGAGGGTGGCCCTCTGCACACTCTCAGATCCTCCCTGCTTGGGGTGTTCTCCAACCATGTTTGCTTCATTTAGGAGTCCTTTTCCTCTATTGGCAGAACCTCAACACCCATCTCTTCTGTGGCACTGAAGTGGTGGCACCAGAAGACATCAAAGGACTTAATATACAGGAGACAGAGGTTCCTGGCACTGAAGTCCAGTGCGGGGATGTTGGGTAGAAAGCATTTGATGCCAAAATGTCCCCTGGTGCAAATAGCACCTCAAACAGGTTGTTGACTCAAGTGCTGTTACTGGCTCTGTTGAACCCGACCTCTAAGGTAGCACCATATGACTCAGTGATGCTGTCTTTGTTGACTCAGCAAACCCCAAAGGCATCTGGCCTGCTGCCACGAACACCTTGAGGCATGGGCTGTGTGTGTGATCTGCTCAGCTCCTTGATACTGCTTCACCAGTGGTTCAAGAGTTAGAGTAAGAATTTGTTGGCTACTGGAGTTGATCACCTAGTATCAAGGGTTCCCTGGATTTGCTGGTACTTCCTCATATGGTGCAGTTGAAAGGCAAACTAACAATGTATCACTTATACTGTCCTCTTCATGCTCCTGTCATCAATAGAAGCCACACTTTCTTGGTCAGAGAAATCCAGATCTTCATCAGTCAGAAGTGGACGCATGTTGTGGCTGCATCGTTTTAGTTGCCACTCTCCTTTAAAGAGTTTCCACTATGGCATTCAGCAAAATCTCTCTGACCAGTGCAGATCCTTGATTGGGATGAAAGCTAGCTCCAGGAGCATATCAGTGGTCATATTTAGAAACACTGGGAGTTTCCACCTGTCTCCAGATAGTCTTCGCACCCTCCCCACTCTACAGCCTCCTAGTGGGCATCGTTTTGATCCTCTCCAGTCAAAAGCTGTAAGAAGCCTTTCCTGGTATGTTACTGGGCTCAGTGAATCTCCTGTTGGAAGAACTGGAGGATGCTCCACCTCAGCAGGCCTTGTTTTCCTTCTCCTGATGATTTGATGAGGCGGTTGTCATGAGATTCCTCAAGTTCCCTGGGTAGTTACAGTGCCTATCAAGGTCTTTTAAAGAATGTGGCTTATGCCTCAAATGCTCAGGTGGAAGTGGTTCAGGAGAGGTCATACAGATTGGTTGATATCTGGGGGTCTGTCAGACTTTGAGTGGCACTCCCAAGAAATGATGTAATTCTGGATCCAACTGAAGTGCTCAACAAACTCTTTTCTACTGTCTACAGGTGGGGGGGGGGAAAGACTGAGGAGGTATTTAGTCTCACTACTTCTTAATCTCAAAAGCAAAAGGATGTCTCAGACCCACACTAAACCTAGAAGACCTCACTGAGTACCTGAAGAAATTTTTTTGCATGGTCACCCTGGCTTTGGTTATCCCCTCCCTGTATCTTCATCATTAGTAATCTGCCCTTGACTTAAATGATGCTTATTTCTGTATGGTAATATTTAAGACACAGGAAACTACTCAGATTTATTATCAATCAGTCTCACTAATCTCATAGTTTGTGGTCTGCTGTTTGGCCTCCCTGCAGCCCCATGTGTGTTCACAATGTGCACAGCAATGGTGCAATGTTCCTGCGGAAGCCAGGCATTTCTGTACCTGAATAAGAATTTCCTTTCCTGAATGACAGGTTGATGAGAGACTTATTCAAGAGCCAAATGGTGTCCAGTATAGCCATGATCCAATCTTCTTCCAGTATGCTGGGTTTGCAGCTCAATGAGGAAAAGTCAGATACTCACATCAGTCTTAAATTTGTTCATCAGTCCACAGAATCTAGCCAATATGTGTTTTGATTGTATTTGCTTTCACCCAATCTGCTTTGACGGAGGTAGTGAACACTTCTGCGTTATGTTGAGCAGCCTACCTGAGATCCCTGCAGATGCAGGGATGATCTAACCAAGATAGAGCTCTCTGTATGCATGTAAGGGAATTGAAGGGCATTTGACTAGTTTTTCACATGTTCCTTGCCCTTATCAAGGGAAGAAATTTATTAGTACTTGCAGATAGTAGAGCAGCTATGGTCTATGTGAATGAACAAGAGGAGGCTGGATTAGTACAGCTATACCAAGAAGCAGTGTTGCTATGGGACTTCTATATCATCAACTCAGACCGTCTGAAAGCCTCCCATCTTTCAGGTGTCCACAACAGTCTGGCAGACTGGTTGAGCAGTTCTTTCTCTAGCTACTGCAAATTGTCTTTCTGCTAAGACCTAGGTTCCCTCTTAGATCCGTTTGCAACCAGAATCAACAGGAAGAGTCATCAGTTTTGTTCGTTGGCAGGTCACAGTCCAAGGACTCTGGATTTTTTCTTATTTCCCTAGACAAGCTCTTGTACATGTTCTGTCCAGTTATACTCCTATCCAGAGTGTTAGATCAGGCAGGACTATGCATGATTGATACTGATAGTTCTTGTGTAGCCTCGCCAGCATTGCCAAACATCTCCACCAGCATTCCTTTGATATTTCCATCAGACCCAGACCTGATACCTCAGATATCAGCTGTGGTCCCCTCCTCCAACCCAACCAGATGCTCTTCAGTTGACAATCTGGATGTTACATGGTTAATTCCTGAGGAAGAGATCTGTTCAAAGATGGTACAGGATGTCCTCTTGAATATGGTAGTAAACCTTTACTTGTTGTTCTTACCTGGCTAAATGGAAGAGACTCTCCATCTGGTCCCATCAAAAAGAGATTTCCCCTTTTAAAAAAAAAAAAAAAAAAAAAAAAAAAATTCCATTAAAACACATGTGGGACTGTTCCAGGTCTTCCACTCGCTGGTAGTCAGGTGCCGCCTCCTCCTCGTAACTCTGGGGATTAGGTCATCAGGATGATATCCCTTCTCACAATTGCATACTGTCACAGTGTTGCTCTCTCTGGTCAGCACCCCTTCATTCAAGGAATTACAACACTTTTAATTGACAGCTCAGCCTTCTAGCCAAGTATGGTCTTTCAGAGTCTCTGTCACTCCTACAGTGATGCAGGTAATCTTCCAGTTCACTGCTTTGCCAATGCCACTTTCCCAGTGGGGGGATAGAGGAACACAGGCATGGTTTCCACTCTGGATTCCGGTCCAGGGATCCTTAGCTCAGCAGTTCTGGACTTTAAGCTCTGTCTTCACTGCACCTTTCCAGGTCTGCTTCCTACTCTTCTGGTTCCCTCCTTATCAGATTCAGTGACATTCCCCTCTGCAGTTAGGACTGGTGAATCACTGAGTCACTCCAATCCTCCAAGCCTGTCTTATTCTGCTTTGCTATGTGAACTCCCACTCATCTGCAGATCACACACAGCTTTCAGCAAATAAATTATTCTTAACTTGGGAAGTAACTGCATTTAGCCAGCCATTCATGGGATTATGCATGATATGACCCTAGCAAATTTCCTCAGTCCCTGATGTGGTCCTAGGAACTGCCATTTTACAACGTACACTGCAAACTCATGTGTTTGTCAGTTTATCAAAGATATTAATATGCACAAGCTATGTCAGTTCAAATGGAGCTTCTCTCACTTTAAAGCAAATGCACTGTTTTAAATAAAAGAAATTCATTAAGAACAGAAAGCCTTTAAGTGGTAAGTCAGATTTGATCAAGAGACAGTAAAAGGCAAATCACATTCTGCACTAAGCTTAACACTTGCAGTAACCTTACTCAGATGATTCTCTTCACAGGGTGTCTGGTCTGTCTCCAGCCACTCCCTCTTCCTGTGATCAGCACTTAAATTCTTGGTGGTGCTTTTATGGTGGGGAGCAGGGCGGGGGGAGGCAGGGAATTGTAAAATGTCGCCATTTTAAAATGCCACCACACCTGTCGGAGGCTTCACCCCACACACCTTCTTCAGGATCAGGTGACAAACAGTGTCCATGCATGGTTCTTTCCATGCCCTGAGTCACTGTGGCTTTTGTGAAAGCTGGGTTTTTTCTAAACAAGTCCTAATGAGGTGCAAATTATTCCTTAGCCCTGTAGACTTTTGCTTAAATCTGTCTCCAGCCCTGAGACAAATTCAGGAATGTTACAGATCAAAACCTCATGACATTATGACATATACATTACTATAACAATGATGTTCAGCATGCCATGAGCATTCCAAAAACATCTTTACATCAAACAATACATAACAGTAAGAGTGAACACAAATGATACACAATCACACCTTAAAGGTATACGTAGGAGTGCAGTGTGTCACAGCTTCAACTTTCAGACCCTCTCTTTCAAGGGAGTGACTGAAGCTTTACCCACTTCCTGATGTTATAGGCCCTACCTGTTCATGCACAGCTGACTCACCTATCAGTCTATCAGGGTCTACTAAACAGCTGTTTCAGCTTTCCACCCTCAACAAGTCTATCTTTTTAATCACTGCTACTTGTTCATTTCTCTGTCTCCCAGTTAAAATAGCCTTCTTGGTGGAAATCACCTCAGTGAGGAGAGCATGAATTAAAAGTTCTGTCTGATCCTCTGCATACAGCCTTCTGCAAGGGTGAGGTATACCTACTCCCTCACCTGAAATTTCTCATTGAAGTGGTTTCTCCTGTCTACATCAGTCAGACATAATATATATCACTAAGCCTCATGCTCATAAGGATGAGGAGAGATGCTGCATATTAGATTTTAGGAGATTGAATGTTTTATCTGGACAGAACTAAACCATTTAGATCCTCATAATTGTTTGTGGCAATTGCAGATGTGATGAAGAGCCTTTTGGTCTCTTCAATTTTTAATTTTGTCACTGATTTCTGTTTATATATTTTAGTGTGATGGCATAGCCTACGGAAGTCACTTAGTGATAGCCAATGCAGCCTGTGTGCTTCTTTGCAGAGCTGCAAGTTGGTCTTCAGTGCATACATTTGCCTCTCATTATGCTATCTTGTAATGGTCTGGTGGTGATGCTAGATGTGTGCTTGTTGTCCTTCCATCTCTATTCTGGTACTTTCCAATCCCAAATCCATTTTGAACTGCTTGTGAGTTACCTGAAGTAGAGTGAACAAGTGCAAACAATTGAAGAAAAAAGAGTTACTAACTTTTGCTGTAACTGTTTTTTCTATAAGATGTATTGCACATGTTGATTGCATAATACATGTTTCTTATCCTCTGTCAGAGTCCCTCTGATAAGCAGAGGCGTCTCTGGTGCCTGGCACACAGGGCATGAGCCCCGAGTGCCAGTGCCCCGAGTGCCTGGCACGGCCCCTGCTCCTCTTGGCCCTGTCCGTGGCCAGAGATCCAGGGCCAGGCTGCCTGCGATGGCGTCTGCTGCTCCTGGCCTTGTCCTTGGCTGGGGATCCGGGGCCTGGCTGGCGGCGGCACAGAAAATCAGAGCGGGGGGGGGGGGCAGGGCTTGGTCCTGAGGTCTTCCCCCAGAGCAGCGGTGTACCTGCTGATGATAAAGAACTGCAAGGATCAGACATGACTATTCTTTTACCATCATGCACCAGTAGAGAGCAGGTGCTACTAAATGGGTACTGCTGAAAAAAATCTCCAGCACCAATATATTTGCATGCTTACACCTGAAGTGGAATGGATATGTACAATGCATCTTGAAGATCAGCAGAACAGGTCAGTCAGTAACCATTTTTCCCTTGGGTAATACAAATAGGGGCCATTTAGTTCTATTGATTTGCAGAGTGCTTTTGGACTGGCATAAAGATCAGTAATATTTAAGAACTAGGGACCAATGTGTCTATAGGCCTGCATACTAAATAGAAAGTTGTCCTCTAAATTTGTCAAAATGCTTTCTCTCCAGCAAGTGATAAAAGAAATGTTTTTGTTTCATTTGGCATTATTCCAAGGAACTATGAATATTATGTACCATTTGTCTATCCTTAATAGATGCAGTTTGATATAGGTTTATATAAGCAAAGCGTGGACTGCAGCTGGCTAGCTTATATTTTTGCTAAAATCTTTGATTTAGCAGCAAGATGGGCCTAATAAGAGTTGTGTGTACGTTTTTTTTAAAAATAGGTAACAAGATGACTTGTGACATCATTTATTGCAAGTAGATTTGATATGGCTTGGAAATAACTTTACGTGATTTTTTTTAAATTAGACCACTGTTGTGATGACCGCAAAGAGACTATCTGCAAAAATTCTCTCTCATTAAGACGTAGTATCACACAAATTCTGCTTTACTGAAGAAAGCATGCCCAAGTTTTACTACTGTTTCAGTCAGTCTGCTAAAATACTTGAGTGTATGTACATAATCCTTTACTGTTTGAATACAATTTTTAAACTTTTTTATATAGATGTGTGAAACCAGTGGTGATGGGTGCTTACTATAGTTCTCTTTTTTGAGAGCAAAAAAAACCAAACCAAAACAAAAAAGACATTGGCCTAGATGATTGCTTCTGACCTTAGAATATGTGAATCATGTGAAGAGACTTTGTTTGTAATCAAAGTTCCTGGTCTATCCTTCACAAATATTTACATTGGAGCATGCCAGCTGTTTCCTGGCATTTCATCTGAGTATATTTGACTGATACTGGTGAAAGCGGCGGGGGGGGGGATTTTAAATCAGGAAACATTATGGACTCTCTCATGCACTGTTGACAACATGAAGTTTAGCTTTGAAAACTATGTAGAGACAGACCTCATATTTTTGTGTAAAAAATATTGATTAATAAACAGATTTCAGGGATCGCAAAAGTGCAGCTTACAAAAAATTCTGAAGTGAAGATATGTTGAAAAACTTATTTATAGGAATGGAAAGTTGACAAATCTGTTAAACTGAAATGTTTTGTACAGCCGTGAGTTAGCTACTTACATATTCTTGAAGGAATTAATGATATCTTATTTGATAAATGATCCTTTAAATGTGAAATATATTTTGTAGTTTTTCCTTATACCTGTAGTCAAGTATACATTAAGTACCATATTTATATTTTTAGTAGCAAATTGTGTAATGGCTTTTCTGCTTCAGCTGTACTAGTCTGATTGCGTTTCAGAGTTTCAAATGAACAGAGATTTACTGTGTGATTTAAAAACAACGGAAGTCCTTTGTCACTGTAAAGACTAACATTTCTTTGGTCATAAGCTTTCGTTGGCTGTGAACCACTTTGTCAGATGCAGGATGCATGATTTAAGTAATTTGATACTGGTTTTTTTTCCCTCCTTTCAGGGCAGAGCCTGGATCAGAGTGTCACTTATGGAAAAACATTTGTCTGAATATATTTCTGCAGCTTTGAGAGAATTCAGAACAACCAGGTCTTAAAGTCCTTTTGTTTGTTTAATGCTAAATATTGAAATGTTGGCAGGCAAGAGACTTGAATTTGGGAGTGCAGTTGGTAGTTGATACTTTTTTACATAGAACAGAAATGGTGTCTTTAGTCTGTGGAAGGAGTTTGTTATTGCACTTACAGACTGATGTAGAAGTCTATATTTGAATGTTAGTATTAGCATAATTGGAAACTTTTTTATATCCCTCTCTCTCAATAAAAGATGTGAAATTTGGCTCTCGTTTTGAAAATGAAGGCTTTGAGATTACTAGAGGAGCAGTTAAATAGGGAGCTAAAGTTAGGAGAAGGTATTGATGCTTGCTGCATGCATAAAGGTAGAAAATTAAACACTGGTCTGAGGGTCTTCCTCTCAAGATTGAGGATGTTATTCGATTTAAAAAGACTGCAGAAACTCAGTGAAATCTGTATTAAATTTGCCTGGGAAAATTGTAACAGGGACATGACTTGAGGAGGACAGGAAGAGGCTTCTAGTAAAGAACTTTAGAAAGGGCACTGGGAAGGTTAGAATTAATGTAAACCTGTGCTGGTTACAACTACGAAGTACTGCTGCTAAAAATAACTGGTTATATTAGAGAATATACCAATTATAATTGTATCGACTTAATAAAAGGTAAGGCAGTAGTGGGTAGGAAATCTGGTATGAATGTGTGGTAAGATAGATGTATCAAATGTTGGGGGCTGTCTTTTTGCTGTTGTAGGGGCTTCAAGTCATAAAGCAAGAGATGTGTTGGTCTCTGTAGAGTGAGTATCATCTCACAATATCAGAGACTTGGACTGGAGTATATCAAAGAATAGCAACAAAACAGAGTAAGGGAAAACTGTCACCTACTGTATTTTGTTCTTCTCTAGTACTTTTCATCTATGGATCTCAGTGTTTCATAAATCTAAAATGGCACTAGTGTGAGCATGGCCATATTAACTGGCTGGGGGCTCCAGGCTTGTCCTTTTTTAGTGCTATTTCTCAGACCCATAATATAAACTCTTAATATATTAATTAACACATACCTAATTATTTTATTTGCTACTCTCTGCGTTTAATATATTAAGATAGTTTTATCATTATGATGTATTTTTTCCTCCCATTTGACTTTGTGCTTTATAAGTGATCTGTTTCTTTGCTTTACCATAGGTGAAATATGAATGCCACTTGGGCATCCAATGACTGTTTTCACTTAGCTGGATTTAAGAAGCCATTTTTAAAATTTAATAACTTGAATAGTCAATGTGATAGCTAAATAATTCTGTAGAACAGAGAGTGATACTTGTGGTGTGATTGATTTAGGGAGGGTGGTGTTTGTTCCTTGTTTTTATGGTGAAAACCACTTGTATCTTGCAGGAGATTTTATGAAGATGGAGCAATTGTCCTGGGAGAGGAAGCAAATATGCTTGCTGGTATGCTGTTGGGACTCAATGCTATTGATTTCAGGTATTCAGTCTGTCTGACAGGTGTTTAGTTATACAGTAGATATACCTATTCTTTATTTTTTTTAAGAAAGTCATTGGTATGTTCTGGGACTTTAAATGAGTATTCAGTGTAGTGAAAGCTGTCTCAGAATTTCACAAAAATCTACATCTGATTTTGTTCAGATCAGGGAGAAAACTTTACAGTAGCTGGGTAGTTTGTATGTGGGTGCATGTACTTGCATTCACATTAAATATATAAAATACATAGGACTGCTTTTTCAAATATTTGTGTGAGATTTTTAGAAACACGCTCCCAATCAATTAACGGGTATATAACCACATTCCTATGTACCTGAGAACATTTGTTTTGAGGTATAAAATTTTATTTTCTGTTTTTGTTTTAGAATGAGAAATGAATGGCTCTGTAACATGACTTGTATGATACATTTCATTCAAAGATCTCAAAATGTTTGGCAACTTTTATCAATGGTCAGTTTACTCCACTGTAGCATTTAGCACCACTGTACGTTAATTGTGGCACCAAAATAGAAGTACTAAAATTTTATTCATTGGTTCTCTAGCTTTTCTATACTGATATGTCTACCAAGTTTAGAAATATGGGAAGAGACTCTTAACACTTATTTGCAACCTATCCGAGTGTAATAATTTTTAACTGAGAAACCATGCTTTAGTTAAATGAAACTAGAGGAGAGTTAGGAGAATAATTGCAAAATGAAAACTCATGACATTAAGTGTAGTTAATCCTAGTGTGAATGGCTGACAGCATTTTTTTTCAGAAGATTTACGAACATAGCAAATCTTTTTTTATATTGTGATGGGAAGAAGAGTTATATAGCTATACAGATTTGTATAAATCTCTGTAGCTATATGTGACAGATCTGGTCCGGTGTGCCACTGTGACCCTCCAATTCCCACTCCTGAACCCCGATTTGCCCTGCTTTGCTGAGTGACCATTCGCTCGTGTGTCAGTCCACTCCAGCTTCTGGTGTGCAACTAGTCCCAAGCAGTGGGTGCATAGGATGGTCAGCCAGCAAGCACCCCCACAGCCCCAGACGGCATCCTGGGACCCATCCAAATGGACTTGAGTCCATCCATTTAACAAAGAAATGGATTGTGCCCAACTTTCTTCACTCACACCATCTAAAGATCACACAACTTTAGATAAAAATACTACTAGTTTCTTGATCAGATTATAATTCTAAGTGACAATATGGCCAGTCATGGCAGAATCACAATATAAAATGAGTCAGGAGAGACCACAAAGAAATAAAAGGTAAAACACACATACTAGCCTAATATCTCTACTTAAACTAACCTCATAGTCTAAGTTTATGCTCAGGGTGTTCAGCTGTCAGATGTTTGTACAGCCAGTCTCTGCCTGAGGCCAGAGAGGCACAGATCTTGCTTGGAGTACTTTCAAGAAGATGATTCTCAGGCAAAAAGCCCCAGGTCCTTCCCAATGTCTCTCTTTATTTCCAACCCCCCTCACCCGTCCACTTCTGAGCAGAGGTGATCCCTTTGTCCGGGTACGAGCCACCTCAATTAGCATATCTTTGTTGGCTCCTCTAGGTGCTAGCTTGCTTAATGCTGCTGGGAGAGAGAGTTATGTCTGTCTCCTTCCTCCCTGAGTCAGAAAACATGTTACACCTCTGTGCACATGCGTAAGGTTGTAGGAAACATGGCATCATATTAATCATGTAGAATAGGCTATGAGCATCCTCAAAGAAACACTGCATGGTGTAATTGGCAACAAATCATATAATCACAGTGTACAAGTGAACAAGAAAATCATATAGATCATAACCCAAAATGCACATATGTGCATCCTGGGACACTATAAGTAATATTTAAACCATAAAAGTTTAACTTCTCACTTGCATTGTCTATAGAAAAATATTTAGTAAGGCATGTGTAGATTTGAAAATAAATTATCATTTTGGTCTTATTATTTCAGTTTGACATGTCAATAAACATGCATCCACTTGATCCTTTGGAATCTCTTGCAGGCTTTTAATCACATGCACAAGCATCCTGTAATAGGCTGTAGCATTCTTCTTTATAACTGTAGTTAGACAATTCACCCTCAAATAAGAGTGGACCAAAGATCAAATTAAGCCATGTCACTTTAGCCCAAATGCAGTGTGTCCAAAAGGTTAACAAATGACTGGTGAGCTAAGATTGGGAACCCAAGTCCAGAGTCTTGGGAGCTTCAGAGAGACTGTTGGGCTGACATTTCCTCTCTTACATTGAGGGATCTCCTGCTTGGATCCTTCTACTGCTGCCGTCTGGCATGGGAGGTAGCTTGTTAGCAGCCTGGACCTAAAAAAATTTGAGGCTTTGTATGTTAAAACTAACAGCTTCAACTCCCCGTGGAAACTCACAAGCACAATAAATATATTAAAATGATGAGTCAATGTGAAAAATGCTTTACAACAGATGTGAGAACTTCACTGTAAACTGAGAAATATAAATAAACTAATGAAGTAAAGAGTCTTTCTTTTTTATTCCTCCTGTGCTGACTTGGCTTTGCTTTCCCAACCCTCGTCCAAAAACTGGTGGTATCCTATAGCAGCTTTTTACCTTGAACATAACTTCTTGGATAGGCTGCAGGTGACAGGTTTTTCACTAATTCAGTTCAGGAAGCATAGAGATTCTGACTGAGTTGCAACTGTTGTTTTGCCTGTATAAGTTTTCATTTCAGTCTTCCTTTTTACAAATCGATAAATAGGTATTTACATTATAAATGGGAGCTTATAAAAATTTTCTCATAAAATAGTCTTAATGGAGCAAATTAATTAATTCCTGGTCTTAATCCAAGGAAAAAGAAATGATTGTGGTTGCTTGTACATACTAGCATGCATGGCTAAAGTGCTTTTTCTGCTTGTATTGGGGAAGTACTGTGTCTCTTCTCTTCTTTCTCTCTCCAAGTAGCTATAAAATGTCACCCAGGTATTGACACATGTAAACAGATATGAATTATTAAAAGGTGTTGTAGGAATTATTTTGGGATTGGCTCATTGAGCATTCCTTTCCTAGGTGTAGTTCTTATTTAGGGCTTAGAACATTGTCCTCCCCAAACTTTGGGGTAGTTGTCAAATAGCGCACAATTTCTGGACAACAGGATGTAGCATTGACCTATGACATACTGAACTTGTGTTGAATTGTGCAAAAAGAATTGGTGCAGTTCAAGTGCCAGCCATTTTCTTTAAAGGTTGTCTACTTATTTTATTTCCTATTCTGCGAGGTCTCCCAAACCATAAAAATAAAATGTGGGTAGTTTTAACTTTTTTTGATGGGAGAAAATTACAAAAAATGGACTTTACTTCCACCAAATTAACTGCTAGCCCTTATTCTGTTTGAACAGAAAGCTAAACTAAAGGGGTGCAGTGGATAGGGTTGTTTGTAGAGAACAGTGTTGATGTGAGAAAATGGTCCATAGAATGAAAAGGTTGTAAAGCCCTACAGTTGCATATTTTGACGTTAGTCATAGCAGGCTTCATAGCATCTTCCTTACTGTTTCTTAAAATTCTGTGAACAGTAGATAGGGTGAAAAAATAATTGTCATGCATGCACTGTACAGGAAACAGTATTAATTCAATTTTTTCCTGTAAGTGTAATAAAGAGCCATTTATGAGTAGTGCAAAATACAAACTGTAGCTAATCATTATCAACAATAATGTGTAACAAAAATTGTATTTCTGTCCTATCTTCTAAGTTGATTTACTTGTAAGATTGTCGTTGGGAATCAGTTTTGACAGAGCATGTCTACATGCATAGTTATGCCAGTTCAACTTACAGTGTGATTTTTTTAATTGATTTTTAGTTTAAACTAATGCAAAAAAAATTGTGGTTACTTATTTCTATTTAAGGGTGGCTAAACTGAAATAAGAGTATCCGTGCAGCCTTTTTCACCAGTTTGTTTAATCTGTCTAAAAAAACATATACGTTCAGCCAGCACAACTTCTGTGCATTGATAGGTTGGCAGGGGTTGTCTCCTGTGAGTCTTTCCTGCCATACATAAAAACCATGTTCACCCCAGGCCAACTCCACTATGAAGGTGTTTTATTATATACTTGTCAGGCTACCACCTGTGGTACTGTTTACATATACACTGGTCCCAGTTGGTTTCCCTCCCTTGGGGGAAAAAGGGAGCAGTTTTCTAGCAGCTACTAGCTGCCTTCTTTGATGCTCTGCACTGCCCCTTTTGAGAACTGCTTCCTTTTATTCCAAGCTGCTGTCTTGCGTCTTTTAATTAGCCCTTCAGCTGTGGCCTTAAATATTAAATGGTTTTACACACAGATCCTATGGTGGTGAGTGACAGGTTACAAACCATGTCTGACAGGTATAAAAAGGATTTTCCTAGTTCTTTTCTCTCTCAAATACTGTGCTCAGAACAATGGGACCCTGATTTCATTAGAGGTGGTGGAAGATGCAGCTGTTATACGAATAAATAGTATACTTCATGATCTTGAAAGAGAAGATCAAGTGTGTGCTCGTCATGGATTTTGGCTTGCGTATACATGCTTCTTCATTTTTTCCCCACCCTTCTGTCTCAGTGTGTTAAGGTAACCAAAACACACACTTCTTGTGTGTCCTAATCTTCTCTTCATCTGATGATCATGGTTTCATTTTTCTGATGTTTTGTTGCATTTGAAGACTGCTTTTATGTCCCATCCATTATTCTTCAGTTCTTTTCCTCTTATACTGACTAAAAATGTAACCTATTCACATAGCAGAAAATGTTCCTTCATTAAAATCAGTGATGGATTAATTTTTGACATCTGTCAAATTTGTCAGTTACATGAGTACCTAGGGAATTGCAGCTCAAATTTCAGATAAAACACTGATTTAAGTGACTAAAAGGATTCTTTTTAATAATACACTATTTTAAATTTGTCAGTTCTCACGTACTATAGTTATGCTTCAAACAAGCATTTAAGTGGTCTGAAGCATCAGAGTGAGTGTAGGGGACTGGACTCGACCTGCTATGGTCCCTTCCAGTTTCTATGATTTTTTATAGCAGGATCAGCATTAATTACCTAAGGTGGCACTATCCATTCTAGCTGCCTGCTCTTCTTTAAGCATCCTCTGTATGTTACCATTCGTTGGTATGCCAGGTTATGCAGCCTGGTGTTCTAAAATGTTCTGAAAGCAAGGCTATAAGCAGGGGGCACGGTGTCTTCTCTTCATCTTCTTGCCAACTGTAATGTCAGGCAAAAAAATGAACCTTTCCAGTTCTCCTGGATCCAGAGCCCTTTTCATTGATAGTATTATTAGATAGGTAGTAAGTGTTTTAATATTAATACTTTATCTCAGACACTCTGCTTCCTTCTCCAGACCTAAAGAAGAGCTCTGTATAGCTCAAAAGAGTGTACCTTGCAGCAACCAGGAGTTGGTCCAATAAGATATTGCATCATCTGCCTTGTTTTTCTCATACTTAATATTGTTAGTAGACTTAGAATTTTTAATTTCTCTCTGTTCTAACTATAATAGTGGAGACAAAAATCAGAAGAGCAGCCTTCAAAAGATGTGCTTTGTGTTCAGAATTATTTCTAGCATCACATGCTGACTTAAGGTGCTTAGCATGTCTTGGTAAAGGACGCCCTCCATCCAGAAGCTCCATCTGGTCCATGTTTATCCAAGTATATGTATGGACAAATGAAATGGACTATAGGAAACGTTCTTCTTTGATTAGTATCCCTGGGGCTGCAACACTTAATGTGTTTGCAGTGTTACCCAGAGTTACGCGAGTCTGTATCATGCAATGAAACCAAAGGAAATGCAGTGCATCTGCCTGCTGTATGGGCAAGCACAGACATGAATCAAAACCAAGTGCTTTTTAACTTCAAAGCTTGACTTAATGGTCCAATGCAGTATCCATTGGAAATGGTTTTACTGAGAGTCTCAAGCATGTACAATACAACAGGTTATCAGAACATCCCAGAACTTAACATTAATTCCACAAGTCTGAGGCAGCCTGTGGGCAGTCTTCAGGTGAATCAGTCACAGATTTCCAGGTGTCCAATTCTTCCATCTGTGCTGGAGGATCTTTCAGTGTGCCCACAAGGTGATCTGCTAGACTCAGGCTTGCTACCTCCCTCTTATACCCCAGAAGTTACAGCCCTACTATGTCAATCAAAAAGTATAGCATAGCTTTTAAAAATGGGAGTAACCGTCAAAAATGGATGCTAATGGTGAAAAGTTCACTCGAGCCTGGGGTCTGATCCTGGCCCATGAACCCCTGCATTCATGTACAGAGGTCCCCAACAAGGCCAATTCCATTGACTTTCCTCTGCTCAGCACACTCTCATGGCTCCAAAGAGGAAATCTTTTGATTCCTCTCAAAAAGCCCCAACAGAGTTGAATTCAAGTCCCCTGGGTAGAAAATCTACCAGAGGGAGACAACGCCCAAGAACATCAACCACCTGAATATGCAACAATCTATGACTTGGTATGCAGAAAACTGCAGGCTCCTTAAGTACCAGCACCACCAGCCACTGATCAGGGGCAAGCATGTAAAGTTCACAAGACAGTGTCTCATATATGTTTTACATAAATGCAAAAGTGGAGCAAGAGCACCTTCACTTTGAGCTGAAGCAGTGAAACTCTGGAATTGGTGCCATGATGGGAGCATACTCCCCACACTGACCCTCTGAGGGTAAATTAGGCTGAATTAATTGTCCAGGATGCACCTGAACTAGGAGCCAGGGATTGATTGGGGTTTTTTTGTTTTTTTTTGTTTTTTTTAAGATACAGAGCTCAGCTGGGAGAAATAGGTGGGGCGTTATAAGTTGGAAGCTGACAACATAAGAGCCTGCAGAAATGTAGAATTCAGGAACTACGTGGGAGGATGGAGGTGTGCTGGGACTATTGAGAGTAGTCCACAGTTGTTTTATGGGCAGGGCCATCCGGGGTGAGGGGGGGCAAGAGGGATGATCACTCCTGGCCCTTCGTTTCCATGGGTCCTGTGCTGTCCTGCTGAGAGTGGAGCCGAAGGCAGAGGGGGAGGGGCAGGAGTGCCGAACCCAGCCCCTGCTCTGGGCCGGTCCTCCCATGTTCCCCAGGGCAGAGCAGCTGGCCCAGGAGTGGGGTGGGGTGGAGTGGGCTGGACCAGAGGCCAGGCTCCTCTCTCCCGCCACTCCCCTAGGCCAGCTCTTCTGCCCTGGGGGTGGGGAATGCCAGCCCAGAGGCAGAGCAGGAGAGTGAGGTCTGGCCCATGGCCTGGCGCCCCCCGCCCCCCCCCCGGGGCAGAGTGGCTAGCTCAGAGCAGGGGCAGGAGCACAGGGCCTGGTCTCTGGGCTGGCTCATCCTGCTCTCTCCCCTGCCCATGAAGAGGAGTTGGGGGGAGGGGGGGGTCTTCCACAGGCCAATTAGCACCAGGCCCTACCCTTTGCCCAGGGATGGCCCTGTTCATGGAAGGCTGGTAAATGTAAAGATGGGGGAAGCTGGGGAGGTGGGAAAAGGCTTGTGGGAATAGTGGCAAGTAATTACAGTGCAGTCTGTGGCTCCTAACCAGAGGGCCCTGAGCTGGAGCCTGAAGAAGAGAGCATTCCCAGGTTCCCTTGCCAGCCACTGGGGATGTGGCAAATTTCCCAACAGAGGTCTGGGAAAGACTTTACCTATCTTGCATGGCAAAACCATATAGTGGCCTGACTGGTGGTCCAAGTCATAAAGAGGAGGCTGCAGTTCCTGAAATGAGAGGGGTTTGCAGGATGAGGATGCTGGAAGAGAAACTGCCAAAAGAGGGTGCAATGTTTGGCCGCATTTGGAGGAATGGAATATACCTAAACAACTTCTCTCATGCGAAGGATCAAGAAACAATCTGTATAATGGATCAGAGCTTTCTAGATCTGTCTCCATCTCCTGACTTCAGGAAAGAATATCTGACAGTGATACTAACCTTTGTATCTGAAGAGGAAGAAGAATTAGCTTCACAGATGGATTAGCAGTAACTTGAAACAGAGCCACATTACTCTTGATGAGAATGTGGGTATCACTTCTGCTTCATCTCCCTCTGAGGATCCTTTATAATTTTGTAAACCATGGACAGGATTGGTGGCTACTCTAAAACTACTATCTGTGGCCATGGAAGAATTCTCCCATCCAATTTTTGACATTTTGGATGTCCCTTCAGAGACCAGAATCTCATTACCTATAGTGGATAGGAAGTTATGTCCAAATCTGTTTGTCTACTCCAGCTTCTTAAACCCATTTTTTAAAATGTTAAGTTTTATATCACCTTTCCCATTAGAAGTTATTTTCATGCCATGCAGCCCAATCCAGCTGTAACTTGTTAGTATCATCAGTGGCTATGGACAGGTAGCACATTACCCTCCTTGACAAACAGCATGTAAAGATTGGATACTTTGGGACGTTTTCTTAACTTTCTCTGAGTTGCCTTCGTCCTATGTCGCTTCTGATGAAATGTGTTAGAGCCCCCACAAGCTTATGCCCAAAGAAATTCATTAGTCTTTAAGTGCAATGGGAATCACATTTGTTTTTGCTGTACACAGACTATCCCAGCTATCCCTCTGAAACTTATAGAGATGGAGAGGATGATGCACAAGATCTTCAGGATACGGGGTTATCTGGATATAGATTACTTTCAACCAGTCACAACACAGTATGTCACTTAGTTCTAGAGTCAAAAGTGACAGGAATTATTGAAAACATGTTTACTGAACTAGAGAAAGGGCCCACTCTGTGCTTCCCCTCCCTTGCTATTTATTAAAAAAAGTATTGAAGAAAAAACTGTATGGGGGGAGAAATATTTTAGTTGCTTCAGTATGGCGCAGACAGCAGTGGTATGCAGACCTACTTCAGTTGTCAAAGGGTGTGTACAGGATTTTCCTTGCATTACCAGATCTGTTGTCACAAGTATGTAGAATCTTTCTTTCTGATCCTTCTTCTCTCTCCATTTGGCAGCAAAGACTTTGGATTTTTTTTCCTTCTGATTACAAGAAGTGATTTGATCTCATCTTCCTCTATATGCTGTTCCCCAGTGTTTGAATCTTAACGGCTTTGATTTCGTGTTAGTGTGATCTCATCCCATGACTTACACTTTCTCTTTTATTTCCTCTCATTCTGTAAGTTGCCCCATCTTCAAAGCATCTGACAAAATAAGGTTTTCTCACACAAAAGTTCATGCAATAAATAAATTTGTTAGTCTTTAAGTGCTACAGGACTCCTTGTTTTGGAACTTAAAAATAACTCCCTTCAGCTTCCTCACATCCACTCACCTTGGTGGCTCCACTGTGCTGAGTTGAAGGGAAATGCCCTCCCTTTGATTCAGCACTACTCCAATTTAGAGGATGGACTTCTGCAATCAACTTCCCAATAGACTGATGTGGTCTTCACAGACCCCTCAGTCAAATCAGGAAGTTTCAAAGTGATGGTGGCAAATTTGCTGCCATCAGTATAGACATGCCCCTAATGTGCAAAAAATTCAGCTATATGTAAACAGAATTGTCTAAAGAAATGTCCTTTCAGCTTTCCGTGCATAGCTGGCAGCTCTTCAAAACCTTTGAAAACACTCCTCTTTTTCCCCTGAACAGTGTATTGAGTTGTCTGTCTTAATGCACAAAATGTGGATATGTATAAAAATTATTTCATTCTAAAACAGAGGCAGTGACTTCTCACTTTTTAAATAAATTAGTTGGGTAATTTAACAGTAGACTCATAATGTGTTTGGCTATTTCAGTAACTGAAAACCATATCCTATAATCCTAGGGGTTTTTTAATATGTTGATAAAGAATGTCAAATTATATTCTATAAAGATTGAGCTGTGTTGTTGCCATTCCATTTTCTTGGTGTAACATGGTTACTGATTCTCGTTGTCAGTTTCTGCCTGAAGGGAGAGGGATTGGATGGCAACTTTCCAGCTGTAATAGATTACACACCCTATCTGAAGTTCACTCAAAGGTACTTTTCATCTTTAAACCTCATCTTATTTTTCAGCTTCAGTTGATAGTTGGATATGTGGCCTTTTACTTACTCTTCTGAAGTTTATTTGGCTTCCAGTAGGCTGTGACATTCTGTACTTGGAAACCAGCATGGGATACTTATCTTTATATTCCCATAATACTGTGAAATTGCAAACTTCAGCAGTCATGCTGAAATCAATCTATAATAGGTGTTTAATATTTGTACTAATTTTAAAGAGAAATGATATCACTGAAGCTTAGACCTTTAATTAGAACTAATATCAGACTGTAGAGCACTTGTAAATTATTTTTTTTCCCTGTAGGAAGCAATGCCAATTAAATGTTCATTCCTATGTGTGCCTTTTTTTCTTCATAGCCTGCATTTTTAATATATTGTTCATATACTGGTGAGAAGAATCATACCTGCACTTGTATCTTTGCAAGAAGCAACAGAAGTTAACAAGTGTTTATATGTAGTATTAGCATTGAGCCTTTCAGGAATATTTGTGGCTATCTGAGGTCCCTGTATAATTCTGTGGTCCCTGTGTAATACTTGCATCTATTCAACCGAATTTTAATGGTATGGTCTCGCATAATGGTCCTTTTTAACAAAGTATTTTGTTAATCTGGATAAGAAAAATCAGGCCACTAGTAATCAATCCCATTCAGCATTTCAAGAGCATGAAAACACTGCTATAGATTTTGTTGTTTGACTTGTTTGTTTTGAAAAGTATTTGACAATTAAGATGTCATCCCAGGAAATATTTGAGGCATTAACACTAAGATAATGGCTGAAAAATTAGAGTTCTAATTCATCTTTAGAGATGAAGTTATATTTTTAATTGCTCAATTGCAAAGTTAAATTTAAGTTAAACTACAACACTAAAATATTTTTGATCCAAATCAGTAATAGAATGTGTGCACTTGAGCTTATCTGCATACAAATCTTAAAGAAAACTGTCTGTTCAGGGTTATCATTGTACTGTTGTTACCTAAAAACTTTAATGGACACCCATCTTTGTCACAGCAGGGCAGATTTCCTGACTTTCTAGAATTAAAACAATTAGACCTTGGAAGTGTTAGGGCTATGTCTCAAACATTCCTATGTTGGTTCTTGGTGATGAAAGATCCATGGGCAACAAGTGTGCTATAGTAGCATGCCTTTGAGAGGTGTATTAGAAGTACTGTTTTAAAGAGTGTATTTGAAGAGAATCATAAATATGATTTATAGTATTTATAATGTTAAAATACTACTTTCTAGAAGAAATATGCAAAATAAGTGAATAATACAGAATTCACTTCTGAAATCTGGCTAAAAGCTGAAAGCTTAGTGACAAGGAAAGAAGTTAAAGGGGTAACCTAAAATCCTTATTGTTTGACACTTTTTCCTTGATTTTTGGTAAGCCTGGTTTCTGGAAGCTGAGAGAATAGCACATAACTGTCCCTATTTAAAATGTAGGAGACCGTATTGCTTTTCTGAGGTAGCAGTTCCAGAAAAACACATTAAAGACCTATTATGCACATGCCCTATATAGCTGCTGATATCAAGCAAAGATTCCTGACGACACTTTGGGCAGCTGTGAAGAAGTCATTAATTGCTAAGCAAACCTAATGCTATATTATAAAATCCTTCACAATGTTTAAGCTTACATTTATAGTTCATTAAGGATTTTCTTTAAACTATTCTTTGCATTTTGTGTTTCAAAAATAGCAGTTTCTTTCAAGGTAGGTTTTGCATCAGTTAATTGTCATTTTCATTTGGCTTATGGATTTGGTCCTTCAGTTCTGATAGCATCAGCAGTGATGAAGAAGAGCTAAGGACTTTGGGAAGTAGCGGCAGTGAAAGTAGTACTCCGGAAAATATTGGACCTCCTTTCATCATGGATGAAAACAGTTGGTACAACAAATGCAAAAGGGTAGAACAAAAGTATCGTCTCACCTTGGAGCAGAAGGTAAAAAATCAATTTGTGGAAGAGTAATGATGACTGAGCTAATGTGTATTTTTATGTCTTAAATTCACTTAAATGTCATGGACAAGACATGGGATCCCATAAGAGTTCTCTTCTATTCATATGAGATTTTTGTCAAAACATAACAAATACAGCTATTGTGGGTCATGTGAGTTAAGTTGGTTATTTGGACTGTTATCCTTTTATTTAGGATAGCTGTAAGAAACAGTTGTATGCTTTTATAGTTGTTCCCAGCCTAAAACAAAAGCGCATGTAAGTTCACCTAGGAATTTGAGCTTATGGGGTGCAGGTTGTAGAGAGAGAAGCAGAACCACAAGGAACGGGCTTTAGAAGATGCACACAATTTGGACAAGTTGGCTAAAAAAAAGGCCTGGGCTTTTAAGGAAAGAAATATGTCCTGGGTCTTGGTTCCTCCATGTTCAAGGAGAAGAGGGTGTTGTACATTCCTTGTAAATATATAAAATTGCATCAGAGGTACTTATTGAAGCACTAGGGATGACTGGGTGCAGGCCTGTCTATTACTATAGGTCTCCACCTTCAGCCTGAGGGAAGGAGCCACTGGACTGAGGCATCAACTTATTTTTGGGGACAACAAATGAAAAAACAGATGGAAGTGAAGAGCACAGGAATAAAATCAGGGATCTAGAAGGGACCCTGAGCAGAGAACCCCTGCCAACAACCAGTGGTCCTCAAAGGTATCAGGGAGGCAGAGGACACAGCTCAGAACAACTCTGTAGACTTCAGGAGGAATTGGGAATAGGCTGCACAGTTACAGAGTATCCCTCTCTAGCTTCTTTCTCCTTGTAGCAAAAGAACCTGACTCTACCATCAGTTCTTCATTCTAACTGGATCCTGCAAGAGCCTGAATTTTTTTGCTAGCGGCTCAGGTCAAACAGGGTATTTTGATTTCGTGTGTTCTTTGGCTTCCATGTATCTAATTATTGATGTATCTCTTAATAGCTAGGCAAAAAAAAGTAATATATAGCCTCTTTTTTTAATTGAAAGATCTCAAATTACTTTAGCATAGGTCTTGTGTGGGTAACATAAGCACTAATTTACTATATGCACTTTGCTGGTGGTTAAACTATACTGACTGTTAATTGTCCAAAATATCACAATGAATTGATCACAGATCTGAAAATCTAATGCAAAAGGCCTGGCTTCTAGATCCTGTCTGTAGTCAGTAGACAACACAAGCTATTGGTTATAGCTGTTTTAACTGCATGTCTTCAGCCTTGTCTAACCTCCCAAGAATCGTCGATTTCACACTCCTCCCTCCCATTCCTCAGATACCTACGTTCCACCAAAACAATTAAAGCATTGACAAGTAGGGGAGTTTTGAGCAGGAGATAAACTTGCACAAAAACTGGACCTAGACTGTGGAACTTACTTCTGCAGTGATGTTCAAACTGATCACCTACAGGAAAAATACAAAACTCATTTCTTTGAATTAATGCTGCCTCAGATGCACAGTGATGCATGCTCACAAACATAAGTGAAAAGATATAAACAGGAGATGAGAGAGTGAATGAAGAGGGTGGAAAGGAAGGAAGGGGTTAAATACTTTGAGTCACTCTCACATTATGTAGGAGGCCATAAGAGTATTGGAATTAGGTACCTTTGCAAAAACAAGACTTAAAGCTAAAGGCTGACGCACATTAAGGTGGTTTATTAGTATACCATATGTCCAGTTTATAGTATAACATCTCAGCACTGCTTCTAACAAAATGTTACCATCAGGCTCTGTGCAGCAACAGAGTGGAACAAAGAAAAGGGACAAAAAGTGTGTTTGGGGGGGGGGGGCAGCTGAGTGTAATTGTGTGTTTGTGGGTTGGTGGTTTTTTTCTTTGAACAGAGTAAGGAGAAAGGGATTGAAGGGTCACCTGACAGTAGGATATATAGATTTTAAAACTAAAAATCGTAGGGTACACCAAGAAGTAGAAGCAGCATATAATTTTTTGTTTTGGTTTGGTTTTTTTGCTTGCAACTCTGTAGCTATGGCAGACATATGAAGAATGGTACATGAAGGCTGTTGCTATCAGGTAGTGGAGAAGGGTGAATAAGGATTCATTTAGCCATGTCACGAAGTGGGAGTGGCTCAATACTTCCTTTTGAAGTATTTCTCCACACAGTGCACAGTCAACCTGCAGAACTTTGAATGTTACGAAGGCCAAGACCATAATGGGTTTCGAAAAGAACTAGATAAGTTCATGGAGGATAGATCCATCCACAGCTATTAGCCGGGGTAGTCAGGGGTGGCTGGGAATGGCCTATGGGAGGGATCACTTGATGGTCACCTGTTCTGTTCATTTCATTTGATAAACCTGACATCAGTCATTGTTGGCAGAGAGGATACTGGGCTAGATGAACCATTGCTCTGATCCAATATGGTTGTTCTTATATTAGCATCCCACAGAGCTGGTCAGTTCAGCTGAGCTTCAGGGGTGTGTTTTCAGGAGTTGGAAGTGTAATTTCCTGCTTAGGTAGACATACCTGCATTAGCACTGATGGAGGTAGTGCACTAAAAATAGAAAGGTAGCTTTTCTGGCATGCATTTCAGGATGGGCTAGCTAGTCTGAATTCTGATCCCATTTGAAACTTTAGGTATGTACTTGTAACTTGAGGCTGCTGCGCTTCTGTTTTTAGTGTGCTAACTTGTTCAGTGCTAACAGATGTCTGTTTACAGTGGAGCTGGAAATTAACACTGCCAACTGCTGTAGGCAAACCCTCAAAGAGAAACTAGGGTTAGTGTGCATTCTTTCTCTGCATCTCTGCTTTTTGAGGTCTCTTTCTTCTGTAGGATTGTGCGGTGGTGATGGCAGCATTCCAGAATGTCTGGCATGCCAATTTAAGTGCTGTTTTTTTTCTTTTACTCTTTTAGGTTTCTCAAGTTTTTTAGCTATTCATATAGATATTAAGAAAAACAGAGTTCATTTTTTAAGCATAAAAATATAGAATTATTGTTCTCTCAGTGCTGCTGGGTAAACTGTGCTATTTCGGATTATGCTGGTTGGTTGCTTTCTTAAATTTGATTTAACAGAACTAGATACCACACTTTTTTTTTTTAAATATTTGTCTGTGGGATCCCTCTCTCTTTATGTAATTAATCCTTCTGTTTATACATCCAGTTATCGCATTTGCTTTTGTTGCAGCTTATGTGCATAGTACTCCTGTTTTTCTTACAGGCTACTCCTCAACTATTTCTATACTAGCTTCCTCCTGTTTTTTATTTAGAAAGTAAATGTTCTCTGTTTGGGAAGTCGATGTACATTTTTAGAGTTACTGTGTCTTCCAGCACTATGACTTTTATTTGCATATCGTATGTTCATTACAACAGATACCTACCTTTTTTACTGCTCTTTCCATGTTTAATTTGATATTGTAAAGTTTTTCTTTCTGTAGAAGTTGAACGACAAATATTTTATAGCAGATCCCATCCACAATGTGTAGTTTTGGTTCTGATTCTTTTCTACATCTTCAGTGTTTCTGGCAACTGTGACTTAGCTAATAGTGATCAATTGTTGGTGATGGGTTTTGTTTATTTTGCAGCATTCATCCATCAATCAGTTTCTTGCTCATTTATCCCTTCCTCCAGTTGCTCCTTTGAGTTAGTGGATCATGAGTAGATGACTCTAAGTATTAATAACCCCTTAAGATGCTCTCATATTGTGTTGAGGAACACTATTCTCCAATTAAGTGTTATGTTCAGGTCCACTCACTATTATTTTACAATAAAGTAAAAAATGAAAAGGAATACTTTTGTCCTCTGTCAAAAAATGTGAATGTATTAATTTGTAATGTATGTTCTTTGAGTGTCTCTCTCTGGGTACTTTGGTTTAGGTGTGCTAGTGCCCTTTGCACAGTTGATTTCTCATAAGTGTCCATTGGGCACATACTTGCATGTTTCTCAATCTCGTACTGTGTCATTGTTATATAGCACTGTGCAAGTGAATTTCGCTCAATTCCTAATTGGCCACTTCAGCCTGATATGGAGCCTTTGCAGTTGGCCATGTTGTTTACCTCAAGTGTGTCTCCTTAGTGCTTTTAACAATTAGTTTTATTACAGTTGTTCTTAGCTGTAGTCAGTAGTTTAGCTTAGGTATAGTAGCTTAAAAAATATGAAAGTTTTGTCCCTCCTGGGATTTTTACACTAGTGGGAGGGTATGTCTGAGTCTTCTGGTTTCCAACATTGCTGGGAGGCAATCCTGATGACTGACAGACACCTACAGTTGCATCAGTTGCCTCAGAGAATCTCCTAATTTCCCAAAAGTAAACATCTGTCTGTTAGTAAAATCTAGAGCCAGAAAAGGGAGATCAAACTTCAGTTCTCATGATGGTAGGCCTACTGCCCCCTGAACTCTAACCTAGGCTGGAGGACTACCTCTTTCCTTGACTATACTGGTTTCTGAGTATGTCTGCTATCTCCACTGTCTGAGTAACACTCTAAAGGGTATCTAAGAAGAAAACTCGATTCCTTGCATAAAACTCCCAGTGACCATCCCTCAAATCCTCTATGTAGGGATTCTACCTTGAAGTTATGAACTCCATTGACTCCAGCCATTTTGGTACCAATGAGGTTGCTGGATTTTCCAGTATGAAGTGCAGTATCAGATCTAAGGACTGTCTGGCTTTGGGACGTCGTCAGTACTGTTAGCAAAATGAGGTGTCAAGGAAGAGCTCTCTCACTTTTCACTTAGTACTGAAGAAGCTTGCTTGGGCTCCACTTTTACTCCCTCAGAGTGGTCAAGATTCATAGTACTGTCAACTTCCTTGGCCACTCTCTCTTCAGCAGAGGAAGAAGATGTGGTATTGGCAACACTTTTGATACCACAGTAGCTTCACTTTCCCTGAGACCTGGATATCTCCAAGACTCCTGACTTACCACTTCTTGGCTCTGACATACCCTCAGTACCAAGGATTTCCAGAAATACACTGATGCAGTTATTTGGACGATGTAGATTCATGAAGCTCTTGTTTCACTCCCCCAAATTTGTGTCTCCTCTCCACTCCTAGAGAAGCATCTTTCCAGGTGCCGCCTGTGAGAGATGGCCCCATTAGATGGAGCTTTCTATCCATAAGAGGAGTGAAGTTTTGGAATAGTCTTCCACAGGGAGCAGTGGGGACAAAAAAACCCATCTGATTTCAAAACTGATCTTGATGAGATTGTGGAGGGGTAGTATAATGGGACAACCTAGTTTAGCAGTTGACTGTTCTATGTCTGCTAGTGGTAGATATGCTGATGGGGATGATTGATGAGGTGGGTTCTGAGTTTTCGCAGAGAATTCTTGTGTGTCTGACTGAGTCTTGCCCACATGCTGGGGGGTTTAACTGATCACCATATTTGGGGCTGGGAAGGAATTTTCATGCAAGACAAATTGACAAAGGCACTGGATTTTTTTTGTTTTTGTTTTTGCTTTCCTACATAGCATGGGGCATGACTCAATAGCTGTTTGTTGGATTCTCTGCATTACCTTAATGTCTTTAAATCATGATTTGAAGACTTTAATATCTCAGTTATAGATTGGAGGTTTATTGCAGGATTGGGTGGGTGAAGTTCTGTTGCCTGCATTTTGCATGAGGTCAGGGCAGGTAGACACCTCAAGAAACTACTTTGCACATCAACCTCCTAGAACTCAGGGCTGTCAGATTTGTCAGTGTCCAGTTTTTACCATTTAATCAGGGAAAACACATGAAGGGTGTGATGGACAATATGTCATGCATGTTCTATATCTGCTGACGGGGGAGCAAGATCCTGCTCCTCTGCACAAAGGTTTCTCAAGCTTTGGAAATTGGGTATGTGCAATCAGGTCATCAGCACAGCAGTTTACCTTCTGGCAGTTCAGAATGTGATTGCAGAGACACTGAGCAGGCGCTTCTCTCACAACAAGTGGGAAATAGATCCCATCATATTGCACTACATGTTGGGGCAACAGGGTACATCTCAAACAGATTTGTTCAGTATGGCAATAGACAGGAAGTATGCCCAGTTCTGCTTCAGAGGCAGGCTGATCATCAGTCTTTGGGAGACGTCTTTCACCTTCACCGGTTGTTGGGTTTATTATACGTGTTCCTTCCTGACTTCTCGTATCAAAGTTCTATCCAAATAACACCAGTCACTCTAGTAGTTCTGACCTGCCCCAGACAAACATGATTTCCTTATGTGATATAGCTAGTTGTTTACTCTCCAGGCCACTTCTCTTCTCCTGACCCCAGGTGGGAAGTTCCTTCACCCCGTCTCAATTTTTTTGTCTCAAAGCATGGCTGTCAGTAGTTCACAGGATTAGAAAAAACCCTCTCAAAGGAAGTAAAAAGAGTGCTGCTACCCAGCAGAAAATAGTCTACATGCTACACTTATTTACAAAAATGAATAGTATTAGCCAGCTGTGTGTCCTCAGACACATTCAAGCAACAACTATATTGCTTCCAGATATACTGGACTACACCTTAGATCTAAAAAATTCAGGTTGT
This sequence comes from Podocnemis expansa, assembly GCA_007922195.1. Taxonomy (NCBI): domain Eukaryota; kingdom Metazoa; phylum Chordata; order Testudines; family Podocnemididae; genus Podocnemis; species Podocnemis expansa. The sequence goes on along the minus strand of ML681964.1, from coordinate 36,703,297 downwards.
TGTTGAGGTCCATTCAAGTCCACCTAGCAGATTTCCATTCTCCAGTAGAAGGTTAGTCCATATTCACTGATTCAACAACAGGTTCTCAGAGCTCAGAAGTCTTTTTCCACCAATAAAGTATTGTACAGTGGTATGAGACCTCAATCTGGTTCTTAAATGACTTACAAGATCACTTTAAATCAATAGTTTCCTGCTTGCTCCTGCATTTCCTGATGAAAACAGCATTTCTGGCAGCCATCATGTTGGCTTGACCAGTTGGGGAGTTAGGGGCCCTTATGGCATACTCACCTTTCCCAATATTTTTCAAAGACAAGGCCGAATTCCAACCAGATCATGAGTTTTACCAAAAGCACCTTTAAGTTCCATGTTAACCAAAGAAAAGGCACTGTTATACATGCTTGATGTCATGAGATCACTGGTCTTTTATCCTGATAGAACTTAAACTTTTCTGAAAGACTCAAATGTTTCCATCCTGGACAGATCAAAATAGTCTGCGTTCTCTAAAACTTTCCAAGTGACTGTCTAGCTGCATTAGTTCTTGGTACCAATCTTGTAATACCCAAGTTTAACCTTTCAATGGGTAGAGTTTACCTCATTGCCCCTCTCCAGTCCCTGAACAAAAATAAACCTCAACTCCTATGGAAAAGCATCTGGAGATCCAGATTCAGTCTTTTGGGGACTCACAGCAAAAACTGTTCAGAGTTAAAACAAAAGAAATGAATTGTATTAACTTTCTAAATCCTATTATAAAATAAACTAACCACTATATAGTCATAATAATGCAGCTCTTTGGTAAATCCACACTCACCATTTCATGGCATATAAACAAGAAAACAATTTGAATTTTAAACAGAATAGTCCCAACAGAAACACTATGAGATGCAACTTAAGAGTTCCCAAAGTTTAGGTGAGTTCACCTGAATTTCAGTTATAGTTTTTGTTCACCAAGTCCAAAGGCTGGAGTTGAAAAGAAGCAGCAGCTTTTTCTCTGGTTGCAGGAATCTTCACTTGAAATCCCATGTAGGCTCCTTTTCTTCTTCCGCTGGAACCAGCCCTATCCAGTCTGATAATTGATTAACCAGCACTCAGTCACATATACATATGAGGAAACTGAGCTGCAAAACGTTCCAAAGGAGGGAGGAGATACCTTTCTGTCTGCTCCTGGCTTGGCTTCTCCCCATTACTCACTGAGCACATGGGCTCTTCTCAATTCCACTGCCCTGGCTGCTGTACTCAGGCATGTCTGATCCCAGCAGTGGCAGGGGACCTTGTCGATCATGCTCACAGCTACCACACCTAATTTTCAGAAACTTCTTGATCTAGGCAACTAAATTTGCTTGACAACAGTAAACCAGCCCCACAGGTCTTCTGAAGAGACTGCTCTCAGTTAGGCACATGGGTTATACAAGCACCCTCAGACATACAAACTCACTCAGAGGTCTAATTCCACCTTCACTGCCTTTCACAAAAATGTTCCCATCTTTGAAATATGTACTCCTGTGACTTTGACCTCTGTACATATCTTTGCAGAGTATTATGGAGTAACTTATGTGTCTGCTTCCAATGCATTCAGCTCTGCTGTGCTTTCTTAGACATTGGATTTCACTTCAGAGCCCTCTCCTCCTTAGAGAGATCAGCTGTTTACTCATCTGGAGTTGAGCACCCATGGGGGACACTATTTGTAGAAGAAATTACTTCCTGTCCTGAGCAGGTTACTTACCTTGTGCAGTAACGGTGGATCTTTGACATTTGTTCCCCCTGTGGCTGCTCTACTACCCACCCACTTCCCTTCTGCTTTGGAGTTTTGTGCTGTGGAACTTTGCAGCAGAGAAGGAACTGAAGATACTTCACCTGTGCAGGTCTATATAGCAATGGCATGGAGCACAAGAGTGAGTAACACCCATGCACAGGCTGCATGGACACCGCTATGAGAAATCTCTGATTAGAGGATGCCAGTGCACCTAGAATGGAGCATCCTTAGGTATGCACATTTCAAAGAACTACAGTTACTGTACACAATGAAACAAGGAGTCCTGTGGCACTTTTAAAGACTAACGGATTTATTTATCACATGAGCTTTCATGGGAGAAGATCCCACTTCACTTTGAAGAAGCATCTGATGAAGTGGGATCTTCTCCCATGAAAGCTCATGCAATAAATAAAATCTGTTCAGTCTTTTAAAGTGCCACAGGACTCCTTGTTTGTTTTGCTGAACTGGACTAATACGGCTTCCCCTTTCGATCTTATACACAATGAGTAACCGATTCCTTTCTATAAAGTGTTTTTATTTCTGCATTTCCAGGGTTATCTTGAAGAGCTAGTACGCCTTAGAGAAACCCAGTTGGCTGAATCTGTATCTCAGAACAAACTGCTATTACAGAGGATTGAAGATATGGATCTATCCCATAAAATGGAGAAGGAACAGTTGGAGTACATAATTGTAGAGCTGCAGGACCAGCTGTAAGTTAGACTGTGGTTGAGAAACTTTGCTAGAATAGTAACATCTGTCTGGACTCCTGTATTTTCCTGTGATTTGTATGAATTTATGGTTCCGTGGAAATAAGTAAGACAGTCTTGAAGAAATTGATGTAGTTCGCCTTTTTATAATGTGGAATAATTCTTCATTGGCTGACAAACTGTAGTCAAAGACAGCAATCCTGTAATAAAGGTGGAATAGTACAGAATGTTAAAGTTGTAAGAAATTTTAAAAATCAATTACTTAAAAATCTAAGTAAATGAAAATAGGAATTACTATTTCAATGTGTTTTTCTAGCTAAAATTGCTGTACTGCATTTTATCACTAGTAAATTTAAATTCTGTAAATGCAAAACACTTCGTGGGAGGCAAAACATTATGGCTGTAGTAAAATTATTTTTTTGGGGAAAAGGGTATTTCTCCTTCATAAATGCACTTTCAGAGACCACCTACTTTACTGTTCTTTTCTATTTGTGCTGCACTATGGAACGCTAACAGCAGTTCTACTGGAGCTAAGAGCTTTGTTGTTTGACATACTATCAGCTTCCCTACTTTCTCTACTTCAGTGTCCGGTAAAAGGACTGGACCAGCATGAAAAGAATTTATCTACCTTGCATATTTACATGGTCCCCATTACTATAGCATCTGACCACCTTACATTTTTAATGTATTTATCCTCGCATTGCCCCTCTGAAGTACAGAGGTACTGTCATCCCCATTTTACAGATATAGAAATTGGATATAGAGAATAAGTGGCTTACCCATGGTCACACAGGAAGTCTCTTGTGGAGTGAGAAGCTGAACCTGGGACTCCCAAGTCGTGGCCTAATGCCTTAACCACTGGACCATCCTTCTGTGTCCAAAAATCTAGATACTTTTATGGGAGAATTCTCTCAGCAAAAGAAAGGAGGACAACAGGCCCAGGCTCGCTTCTGAAGATATTTTGCAAGCTCTGACATAGGAGTATGTGGGGATATATCTGGGACCAAAAATTCAGCCTTCTATGGCTATTTGAGATGCCATGTTGGTGCCTAGAATTGTTTCCTTTGATAAATATAAAGGAGCTGTTTGGAGATCCATGTATAATTTTATGCAAAACTACTGTTATGAACGCAGCAAATCTTTCAGATCTACTTTCTGTGAGCTATTAAGGCCAGCTGACAGGGACAGAGTAAAAGAAGGGAGGTATGTAAGCCCCAGGATGTTGAAGGCTGTGTATCCTGGAAATTAACCAGGGTTGCTGCAGGAAATTGGAAGCACCTGAGAATAAACAAGAGCCAGCCAGGAACATCATAAAAGCCTCCCTGCCCCATATAGAGGTTGCAGAAGCTGGGGAAGGAGCAGGAGGCCAGTGCTGTGCTGCATAACCTACAGGAGGCATTGAAGGAGGTCTGGAGAGGGACAGATGGAGGTAAAAGCAGAAGAAACCCAGCAGAAGAGGAGACTGGGTGAGAAACCCTGTAGGAGCAGAGAAGAGGGGAAAGCAGCCAAGGGGAAAGAGCAGGACTGAGTTTTGACTGGAAGCACATAGCTGCATTCCTTAGGGCCCTTGGCCTGGGGTCTGGAGTAGAGGGTGAGCTCGGACCCCCAAACCTTCTCCTCCTCCCTGGAGGGAGGCTGGCAATAGCATCCGAAAAGGGGCAAAAGCAAAGGGGGCTAGAGCCACCCTTGCCCACTAGCTAGACAAAGCGTGAGACCCACTGCTACAAAGGCATTTGTGTTAGCCACATTTCTGAAAAAACAGGCTGGCAGCTTTAGTTGTTTTTTTGACCCAGACTGTTGGAGAAGGGGCAGAGAAAATGATTTGGAGAAGGAACCTAAAGGTGAAAACTGGCAGCAACTGGCACTTTCTAAATATATTTCGTCCATACTTACCCAACTGTGATTTTACTAAACAGGAACTGAGGTGGTAGGGCACCTATGTTTGTCTGCATTGAAGCACAAATTTGACGAATTGCTCTTAACATTCTGAAAAGTTCGAACATATATTTATAGAACTCTTAAGTACAAACATGTATCTTAGTTTTATGACCTTCCCACTCTCCTTTCCTCCTCATTATTAGCACATTAAAGTAATGCAGTTTCTTTTATTAACAGGCATAAACAAGCTTGGGATGGTAATACTTCCCCTACCTCATATGGGTGTTGAGGCAGAACATACTAATGTTTGTAGAGCACCTTGAGATCTCTGATTTAAGGCTGTGTGCTATATAAATGGAAAGTGCTACGGTACAATAAAAACATTACCTTTTAATGAAACTATTCTGCTTAGTTTGTTTTGCTAAAGTAGTGAATTTTACCACTTATCATTTTATTTCAGCTAAATGCCTCATACATAAAAGTAAGGCTACAAACATTTTAAGTTGTTTTTGAACTTGATCTTTTAGACATTTGTGGGTTCCAGACCGAAACATTCAATTTCCTTGCCTCATTCAAGGGTATTTTTTCAAAGGTATTTTTATAAAAATGTGCTAAATCTGAAACTGTACGTGTAGGCTACAAAAGGATCAGCTGTTAAAGATATAGATGCAGTGCAATGGGAGGTGAAGGTTGCTTATTTTAAGAACAGTGCACTCCACAATGGTTTTATGAGGGCCTCTTCTTGAGTCAGGTTCACATGCCAGTTCCTATTTATTATGTATTCTATTCCCAGCTCCAGATAGTAACTACTATATTTTTTTCTGGGGTATTATTTCACCAGGTTATTAATGTTGTAGAGAAACCACTTTTCAAAGTAACACGCTTCTTCAAGGAAAAAAAAAAGTATTATTTGGATATGATTGTTTTGCTTCTCTCAGTGAATGGTTGTTTTAAATATTTAGTTGGGAACCTTCAACTAACATTATTAAATATAACAAGGAGTCCTGTGGCGCTTAAAGACTAACATTGATTTATTGCATGAGTTTTCATGGGAGAAAAATCCCACTTTGTCAGATGCTTTGAAGATGGGAGAACTTACAGATGGGAGAAAAATAAATGTAGGAAAGTGTAAGTCATGGGATCAGATGGCAGCAAATCAAAGCAGTTTAAGATTCTAACACTGGGGGAACAGCATAGAGAGGAAGATGGGGTCAAATCACTTGTTGTGATAAGAAAATCAAAAGACCCTATTTAGCCCTGAAGCAACACAGTCAAATTTGCAAATGAATTCCAGCTCTGTGGCTTCTTTTTGAAGCCTTGAGCACAGCAATTAGTAAATTGTCAATGGAGTGATCAGGAAGATTGAAATGCTCACCCACCAGTTTTAGAATGTTATGATTTCTGATGTCAGATTTGTGCCCATTTATTCTTTTGTGCAGACTGTCCTATTTGTCCAAAGTATAAGGCAGAGGGGCATTTCTAGCACATGATGGCATAAATCACATTGGTGGATGAGCAGGTGAATTGGCCCTTGATGGAGTAGCTGACTTGATTAGGTCCTATGATGGTGTCTTTTGCCCAGATATGTGGGCAAAGTTGGCAGCGTGGTTTGTTGCAGGGATGTGTGTCTACTTTAATGGTTTTGTTGTTAAGTCTGTAGTTGCTGGTAAGTATCTGCTAAAGGTTGGGGGGCTGTCTGTAAGCGAGGAGAGGTCTGTCTCCTAAGGCCTGGGAGAGTGAAGGATCATATTGTAGAATAGGCTGAAGATCCTTGATGATGTGTGCTGTAGAGGTCTGACTCGGGGGTTGTAGGTGGTGATTAATGGCATTCTGTTGGAATTCATTTGCAAATTTGACTGTTGCTTTGGGGCTAAATAGGGACTTTGGATTTTTTTCTCATGACAGTAGGTGATTTGACTCCATTTTCCTCCATGCTGTTCCCCAGCACTTGAATCTTAGTAACTGCTTTGATTTACTGTTGCAGTGTGACCTGATCCATGACTTACACTTCCCTGCATTGATTTCCTCCCATTGTGTAAGTTCCCCAATCTTCAAAGCATCTGATGAAGTGGGATTTTCTCCCACGAAAGGTCATGCAGTAAATAGATTTCTTAGTCTCTAAGTGCCACAGGACTCTAGTTTTTCTGAACCAGACTAACATGGCTGCCCCTTCGGAAATTAAGTATATAAAATCTCATTTAATCTCAGTATAATACATAGCATTAAAAATGATCAATGAACTGTTAATTCATCTATAGAATGTTATATACTGGATTTCTTTAATTGTTCCTTAAATCCTTGCAGACATATTTTGTATTTAATATTTATGAAATGTGAGTGATCTAGGCTATTTGAATATATACAGACAGCTTTACTACATTAAGAATATTATACATTAGACTAGTAGAACTTCCACCCCTTCCACAAAACAATGTATTAAAAAAAACCCAAAACCACACCTTGGTGGGGAAAAAACAAGCATGACAGCAATTCAGTGTTCCCTCTAAGCTGACAGCGCAGCTGAGCAAACTCCCTCTTGTTCCCAGCCCTGGGCCAGGCCCCTTCCCCACTGCCCATTGGCTCCCCAAGTGCTTTCATAACTTGCTCAGTTGCATCATCAGCTTAGAAGGAACACTGAGAATGGAAGGCATTGCTTTGCTATGAAAATGAATAGTCATCACTCCCTCACTACAGAAAAAGAATGAATCATGAAAACTTCTGCCATCTGTGAAGTTGAATACAAATGTAGTGTATTACTGTAACCCACTCCAGTTCTTAATATTATTAGCAGAGTCTTCTGGCTCCAGTGCCCCACATGTTTCCTTCCACTTCTTCTCACACAACAGGAAAAAGCCATTAAATGATAAAATAATTCCTCCTGTGATAAATAACTTGAGTTGGTTGGACTATATGTGAACAAATCCAATCAGCTTTCCTGAAAGCATCATAGATGCGCTTACAACAAGCCATTGAAATGGTAGCTATTGCCCTCATTATGACTCTAGATATATTAAATGAGAAATGAATAAAGATGGGAATGTTAAACTTGGAAAAGACACACCAGATAATTGTCATTCTTGCTATAAGTACAGGGGAGAAGATGACATCTCAGGTATTGAAAGGATAAAAGCAAATATAGTACCTATCTTCAAGAAAGGCAAAAAGGAGGATC
>ML681964.1:36681650-36695390 GCA_007922195.1 Podocnemis expansa | reverse complement strand
TTCAAGTCCCAGCTGGACAAAACACTGACTGGGATGATCTAATGGGAATGGTCCTGCTTTTTTTGGCAGTGGGTTGGACTAGATGACCTCGTGGGGTCCCTTCCAACCCTATGATTCTATGATTAGTTGATCTTAGCCAAAAGCCACAGAGGAAGTGGGATCTTCTCCCACGAAAGCTCATGCAAAAAATAAATCTTAGTCTTAAAGTGCCACACAACTGCTTGTTTTTCAACTGGAACAAACCTTTTGTTTTCTTTGTGACATTGTAAATAGACTCCCCTGTCAATCAGCTTTGATTCAAATCCTTTGACAACTTGAAATGCTTTTAGCAAAAGAAAATTAACCATTCGTGAGCGATTCTCTGGATGAGATTGATTTCTAGCTCTGACTTCATCCTGATATGAACTACTACAAAGTTTCGGTCTAAGATTTTGGTGCAGAGGACAAATGCCAGCTGTGAAATCTGGCTCTCACTTTGAACAGCCCAATTTTTTTGGGAGCTGAATCTGGGGACTGAATTTTTGTAACCCTCCTGCTTCTGGTTTTCCCACAGTATGACCTGACCCTTGGCTTCTGCCTTGCCCAACCCCTTCTTTCCTCCCTGTAACTGCCCCAATCTAGGGTTACCAGATACCAAAACATGGAAGGGACAGGGAGATCTGAAAAGGACATTGGAGGATGTGGAGAAAATGTAGTATTAATATAACTTTTACCATATTATGTCATGGGAAATGGGTAATGATTAATGAATGCAGCATTCAAACTATTTTAAAATAAAATAAAGAAAATGACCAAAATGTCATTTTTACCAAAAACTGGATTTTTTCATTAAATGGAAGTTTTTCATGATCCTTTCATTAATGTTCATGAGACTAAAGGTAAAAAACTAAATTTTCAAATATAAGCTTGAAAAGTACCTTAAAAGATGGAACAAAAAAAGGGAAGAAAAAACTAGTTAACTCGCTTTTTTTTTTAAACCATAAAAAATGAAGTCCTAAATTGTTTCTGTCCAGTTCAAACCTGCCCTTTTAGTGGTTTTATTTAACTGGTCCTTGTTAGCAATTTTATTTATGGTAGACTTTTATTTTCCTTCATTTTATTAGCATCTCTCCCCCCACCCCCAATTTAGCTATTTTGTAGAGAGCAAGGGCCAAAAATAAAGGTGCCTTTTACAGGTCTTGAACCCACAACCACAAGATTAAAGGACACCTTTCTGACCCACTGAACTATCCAGGTGGCTTTCCAAAAGTAGCTTCTGCAGTCAGGGGATACCTGAGCTCTTAGTGAAAAGGCCTGGTTCATGCTGAAATGTGATTGGGGAGGTGTGTGCGTATGACCAGCTCTGCTCTCCAGCGGCTGGGGGAAGATCCCCCGCTCCGTAACTCGGCTGTTAGAGGGGTTTTTATCATTCTATCCTGATCAGTAAAAAGTCAGACAAAAGCACCTATGTTTAAAATGCCTGGAGGATGGAGGACATGAAGGCAAAAAGGAGGACATGTCCTCCTTTTGCCGGATGTCTGGTAACCCTACCCCAATCCAGTTTCCCCGTGGTGCGACGTGGTCCCCCGCTTCTGCCTCCTCACCCCTTCTTTCCTTCCTGTAACCGTCCCACTGCCGCTTTGCCTGTGATGCAGACCCTTCGTCTGCCTGTCCAACTCAACCCCTTCTTTCCTCCCTGTAATACACCTCTCCCTGCCCGCTGCCTGTGCTAGCTTCCCTGTGGCGTGATCCCCACTTCTGCCTCTGCCTGATGCAATCCCTTCTCCCTACCTCTAACCTCCCCTCTGCCAGTTTCCCTGACACAATCCCTGCCTTTGCCTTGCCTGACTACTTCTTTCCTCTATAACCCTGAGCATCAGGACAGGAGATTTTGAACTCTCCCACCCCCAGGCATGGCACTGGGAGAAGCATGTCTGGGGCCTGCACGGGGGCGAGTGTTGCCTGTGCGGGTGAGTGGCGGCTGCTGTGCCAGTGCTTACCTGTGCAGCTTAGGGGGAACATTGGACAGCATGCCTCAGAGGTTGGCAAACATGAGCTGTTTTATGCTAAAGGGGGCACATCCTAAAGTTAAGGGTACCATTTTTTATATCACCACAACTGGGAATTTGTCTTCCTGTGATTATCCTTTCTTTACCCTGCAAGCCAATTAAGCTTGAGCAGTTAAACCATTTAGAAATGTTATACATCAAAACAAGTAGCGTGAATTACTCCCAGAAACCCATGCAAGGCTTCATAGATCACAAAGGACAGATTTTGTATTGTCTGTGAGAAGCATAGGTAATGAAAGCACACAGATACATCTTATATTAGCCAGTGTTTTAAAGTGGATCTTCATCTGGAAGAAGAGATCACAGCTTTCTCACAAGCATGGTTGACTGCTGCTGCTGACTGGGTCTCCAGTAAGTTTTAACTCTGGAGCAAGACAGAAGATCTGAAAATTACCAGAAGAGAGGTTGGCTTAGTTTTGTTGAGGGAGCATATATATAATTCCTTCATTTCCTACAGCTGCTTTTTAGCAATGACATGCATCCCTATTTTATCCAGATCATGCTTCAGCATGGTAGGTCTTATCCCAGCAACTGTTTGTTAGATAGTGGAAAACGCAATCCATTGCATTATCAAGATCTGGTAAAATGGAGATGACAAATTCGTCTGTGTACGTATATCTTCTACCTGCCTGTCTTCTCAGAAAGCTTTTGTATATACTAGATAGAAGGAATGATGAACTGGAATTTTTTTGTCTGCATGAGCATTCTCTGAGTACACAAAAAACCTCACCCCTGAGCTGCTCCATATATCCCGGCCATGGTCTGCAGGAGCCATCAACAATACCTTGTACTTGAATTTATCAAAAGATGCTGATAGGTCTAAATAAAACAAGTATGAAAATGTGTTATCATTCAGTGTATTGCCAGAGTCGTCTGTTTTGCCTTTTCAACCTTCACAGAAAGGGAGGTAAGAAACCAGGCACTAAAGGTGATATTTGTAGAATTGAGGTTTTTTTTTTTGTTTTTTTTTTGAAGAAAGGTAAATGGTTATATCTGCACATAGACACTTATTTCAAAATAAGTTAATTTGAAATAAAATCATTATTTTGAATTAACTTAAATCGAAATGAGCAAAAACCTCAAATTGAAATAGCAAGTCCAGGCACAGGACTTGCTATTTCAAATCAGGAGAGGGGCAGCATGGGAGGTGTGGCAACATGGCCCCCTGGCAGGGCCAGGTTGCCAGCCAATATATAGAAAAAGGAAGGCACCCTGGCAAGGAGAAGGGCAAAAGTGTTAAATCGAAATAACCATTATTTCAAAATAACATGTCCGAACAGCGTTACTTCAAAACAACCATTTCAAAATAATGGCTATTTCGATTTCAGCCTAGGCTTTACTGTTTCGAAATGAGGTTCATTATTTCAAAATGATGGGGCTCGTCATTTTGAAATAACGAAATTTTGTTTGGACATGACAACTTTTAAATCGAAACAACGGTCTTTGTTTCAATTTAAAAGCATTGTGTGGACATAGCCAAAAATTCCTGCTGAAAAGAAGCAGACAACTTGCCCTACCATGAGAAGGAACTAATAATCACCTCGAGTGATTGTCTTATTTGATTTAGCCATTTATCAAAAACTGCTTGAGGATCCAGGCCTGAAAGAATGATACACAGGCCTGAAAGAATGGCACATGTTGTTAGTATTGATTCCTGTTTGTAGAAGAATCTCTGAACAGTAAGTAACTGGAAGTCATGAATTCTAGCACTAAAATAATTCAAAGAACATTTTTAAAAAAAACCTTATTCCTCATTTTCCTCTGTGCACATGAGGTCTGCTGTAGGCAGATTTGGATTTTACTGTCTTTTGTATGGATGGATCCTGACACTATTCTGTGATCTTCTGTGGGATTATAGTTATTGATGCAGCAGAAGTGACATTATTGTGCCTTCCATCTCCACTGCTCTGCATACAGAAGTGAAGGGTATATTATGACCCTTAAATATTTATTTTGATTTAACACATTTTAATCAAAATAGAAAAATAAAAAATACAAGAAATCCTAGATGAAAAATAGCTGAATCCAGTTGCACTATAATCATTGAGTTGCTTAAGACTCAGTTATTAATTTAGATGATAGGATTCCATTAAGGACACTAAAAATTCATCCTTTCCTCCCCTAAAGTGTTTTTTTTCATTCTATTAAAGGAAAAGGCAGTTAAACCATCATGCTCTTGGTCGGTGTTCTAGGGATGAGCAGAGAAATTAGAAAAGGAATCGCAAATACTACTCTATATGAGGACAACAGTACAAAAATATTGTAAGCCTAGGGTGTTATTCCTGATCATGAAGCAATGTACAAATGATTCTGAATGTCCATTATCAAGAGCTTTTATTTTACCATTTACTCTAGCAGACACTTTGTTTTGGATCAGTCTTGAGACACTTTGCTTTCTTTCTGTGCCTTTGGGGGATGGGAGACGGGGAGGGGAGGAACAGTCATCTGTCTTCATCTTATCCAAAGATTAATAACTGAGCTCTAGTAGAGAAATATATAGTTATTCTGGGCCTGATCCAAAGCTCTAATTGTTATACTATATTCTTTTCATCACCATAGCACTGTTAAGTCTTGGTTGCCATGGCCTTTATCTTCTTGGGAATAGTAAATTTCTCTGGAGCCATAGGTTAAACAAGTGGTGGGGGGCACTTCTTACTATCCATTTTTAGAGATTCTTCTTGCAAGATTCTCAAAAGAAATTAAGTCTTTAGATACTTGCAGTATGCCTTGACTAACTACTGAAATTCTTTTTTGGGGAGATTCAGTTCAATATTTGATCTTGTTGCTGAATTTATTTCCTACAATATTCCTCCTTTGTCTAAATTGTTAGCATTATTTTCCTTTCTTAGACACATTCTTTTCAGATTGGCAATGTCTTTTTTCTTCCAGTTTATGGCCTTTCCTCAGTGCCTTATGTTTTTTAGTTTGTATGCTGAGTGCTTGCATTGATTTTTTTTTTTTTTTTTTCCTTAATGTGACGTCCTCAAATAATAACTTGTAGATTCAATTTTCTATGAGATATTTTATCTTTATTGTGCTGGCTTCTCAGTAAATTAGAGAGTTGTAAGTGCTTCCTATAGACTTTTGTATGCATAGATTGCCATAGCTAGGTAATAGTGTATACAGATCCCCTCTTCCTTTGCAAGGTGTCTCAACGTCCACTTCTGTTTTCATGGTGAGTGGGTGGGTGGGGGTTTTTAACTGTTTGTAGCAATGAGGATATTGTACATAAATAGGATAGCAGAAAAGCGTTTATTTCACTCAGATATTAAGATATGATAAACTATCCCAGTTATACAATATGTAACCTGCTTATAGCATTTTTTAGATTATGGTTCTAAAAAAAACTTCACCTGTGAAATATTGATCTTTTAACCCTTCAGCTCTCTTGCTTGGAAATTCTTTTAATCTCTACAAAGTACGGACATGCTTCTATTACATAGGAAAAAAAAGGAATGGGACTGAATGACTCTAAACATTAGTAATGTGATCTTTGTTAATATTGTAACCATTATCCTTTGCAATATATGATTATGAAGAAAAATGAAGGATTTGAGAAAATTTTTATACTAATCTGATTTGAGGACTTGTATGGTAAAATGTTAGTAGTTTTTTTTGTAAATGAACTACATTTTTCCTGTTGTTTGCACATATGCTATTTACACTGTATATGCTACTTATGTTTAACATAACAGTGAAAAAATCACTGGAGTATTGTATCTGAGAAATAGTGGTGCAGTATAGTTTATTAATAAGCCCATGCCAGATGCAGAAGTTCAAGTTGGCCATTGGACCATCACTATGAATTTTATGACTTCACTGCTTAGTATGTGTAATGCAAAAGCTAGCTTTCGATAATGTCTGTATATAAATGTATAGGGATGTATGTGCATGATTTGCTATCAAGAAGGATATATCCTTGTTTTCTGACTTGATGGGTTATTGAGTTGAATGTGATTTAGTCTGCCTATCTGCAGGTTCAGTAACCGATTTATATACTTTAAATGACAGCCATTTTTGTAACCCATTTCTGTGGATTTAGAGATACACGAGTTGGGGGTGGGGGGACTCGGGAGAGGGAATAAAGACGATTTTTACTCCAAAGAGATCTGCTCCTTCCTGTAAGGATGTTAACAGGCAGTATACTGTATCAACTTCTCAAAGGTTTTAGTTCTGACTTTTATGTTAAAAGGTTTCACTTTCAACTTTGCATGTGCTCATTGGTTCAAACTTAATCTAACACATGAGAATTAATGAGAAGTGCTTTGAATACATTACACTGTAATCTTCAATGTGTGATTCATGTTTTGAATGTTACATCGTGCTATTACATTTGAAATTTTAAAGAATTAAATTTTATCCATTAATGGGTTGGGTAGAGGAAGTATTTGTACTTTTTAAAAATGAAATCCTTTCTAAAATAAACTTTGACTGAAAGGGAATTAGGGTAAAATTAATTTTTATTGTTACAGTCTTGTATCTTAAAATAGAGCAGGTATTTTAAATTAAGATGCACAGCATTTTTCATCCTTTGAAATTATATTAGTTCTAGAATTATGAATTCAATTGTTTTAAGTGGAACATGATTTAAGCTGTTATTTCCAAAAGGCCTTTATATATTAAAAAAAAAACAAAAAAACAAACAAACCAGGAGAGAAAAGGCATGATCATAAATCAGATTAGAAAATAAAGTTTGAAATTTTTAACATATGATGAGGGCATATGATTTTTAAAGTCCTTCCATAAACCTGTGGTTCATTGTGAGGCAAGAATATGGGCAAAGTAACTGAGAAGTGTAGGTATGTGAAAAATGGCTTAATGTAGCAACACTGCTTTCAAAAAATGTTATATATTTTAACAATTAGCTAGACAGTTCCTAATCTATGAAATTACTCTAAATCTGCATACTGATTAGCAAAGATTCAGATATGTTCCTTTGAGAGTTTTTTCATGTTGATAAAACCACACAGAGGCTTCAGTCTTTCAGCTGCCTTGGGCTGCAGAGTAATCTGTAGTACTCTTGCAAATCTTTTTAGAACAGGCAAAAAGGTGTTTAATTTCTCTTACATAAAATGGTACGTCACTGTATAGATTAATGATTTGTTTTTTTTCCTGCAGGGATTTACTACTGGTTTTTTTGGTTTGTTTTTTTTTTTTTCTTAAACCAAACTGATGAGTCTGGTGGTGTCTGTTTCCCTCCTAACAATGGTGGTTTGCTTTCGGCATGCTCATCTTCATGTGTCCCTTCCTTTTTTTGTCCATCTTCTAGGTATGAGAGGGGGAAAAGTTACACACCTTGAATATTAGGAAGGCATTACACACATTTTTGAAAAGGATGCTAAAAATGAAGAGTTCAAATCTCCTATTCATCCTGTATCAGAGTTCTGAAAGAGCTTTGAAATCTAAAGCTTCTCTAGCCAGGCAGGTGAGTGAATCAGAGAGCCACATTCAACTACATGCAAAGAGCCTTTGATCATCAAGGCTTGCTCACCATGGTGATTTCTACATGGTTTTCTGAGTAGATGCAAAATCTTTTACAAAATGTAAGGCTACTATTTAGACAACAGTCTGTGGTTTCTTGGGTCACCTACAAAATTCGTGTACAAGCTTTTGTAGATTTCTTTTTGGACAAGGCTCATCCTATATTTGTTCTAAAACTTGTGCTGCTGAAGAAGCTTCCACGGATGTGACTGGTATTGGGGAAAGTTAAAGAAGTAATATCTGACAACTAGAGCCGTGGTTCCTAACCTCTTCAGTAACATGGCACACTTCAGTGAGACAAACAGTTCCATGGCACACCCACTTATTCCAGCTAATTGATTGCTTGTAAATGTCTCATTTATTTGTTTACTATGGTTACGGTCTTACTAGAGTGGTTTCCAACATAGTGCATATAACAAGCTTAAAAAAGGATCTAATGCACTGATGTTTCAAATCCACCAGAAAAAATTGTCATCTCAATTTTGTCCTTCAGCCATCTGTGTTTAGAATATTCATGTTTTACAATTGGAAATCTTATACCTTGCTTTTAATTTAATAATTAATTTTATGAGTTATGAGTTGTAATTTTGGTTGGAGAGAGTATTATTTAAGATTGATTTTCAGAATTTCATGGTACACTGGTTGAAAACCACTGGACTATAGAGTTCATATTTTTTGTTTCATTTAATATCAGGTAGGTTCTGCTGTTCCCAAGAGAAACACGTGTAAATGACAAAAACCCATTAACAAAGTTCAGAGTTTTCAGAATGCTACTCACAGATCTGTTACAAATGAAAAGATTGTTTTTTCTGACTTCATAATTTTTTTTGAAGAAAAGGAATAAGCTATGGGTAAGAAATCCTGCTTCATGTACCTGAGCTGAAAAAGAAGGGATTCTGTTTTTTCCAGTGGAAGGCAAACTATTCATTGCAAGAAAAACAAATTAAGATCTCTTGTAGTCTGCCATAAAGACTTGTTAAAACTCCTTCTTCTTAAAATGAAGGAAGAAGGATTGGCAGTTGATGATTAGAGTTAGATGCTTCCATAATCATTTTTACTTCCCAATCATACGGCTCTCTCCCAGTAGTTTTAGATAGGTTGTTCTCACTAGTGAGTTCCTGTATCTGGCTAGAATCAAAGGCAAAGCTAGTTATGTTGACTAACCTCCTTTCAACAGGGACCATGGTTGGTGCTGTGGTGGAAGCTTGAGGAGGTATCTGTCCACCATCACCAGGGCAAGGAAGTGAATGTCAGTTTCGATGGACTCTGACAGAGAAGATATAGTTTTGTCTGAATGTTTTTATATATATTGTGAAAGTAAAATGCTCCTGTCATGGGATCCACATCCATACACCCCTAGGTTATGATCTATGTAAATTTTCTGTTCACTCCTGCAGTATAATTGTGTGGTATGAATCCAATTATGCCAGTCTATTTTGAATGCTCTGCCATATGGTTATGGTATCATGTTTCCTGCAACATCCTGTATGTGTGAAGTAGGTTATATGATTCAGGGTGGAGGGAGGCAGCAGAACTCTTTCAGCAGCATGTAAACAGCCAAAGCTGCAAACCAGTACCTGAAGGAGAGAACAAAGACCATGTGGACACAGGCTCAAACAGAACAAAGGGATCACTTCTGCCCAGGAAGGGAAGGGGAGCTGACAAGAGTTTGACAAACAAACACACAGACACTTGAAACAGGGAAGAAGCAGCTCACTTTTTGCCAGAGAAAGACTATCTTAGAAACAAATGCAAGACATTGGGTCTTCCCACATGGTCAGGAGGGCATAGTCTGGCTGAAAACCATGAAACAGCCAGAATTTGGGGTAGGAAAGATGAGAATCAGCTAAAATGTTGTCCTAGATAGTATCATTGGATTAGCACGCGTCTTTTATCTTTTATTAGATGGTAGCGACTTCTGACTGCTCTATTAAATGGTTGAGCCTTTATTTACGATATAGTCACTTAAAATTATAAACTGATCAATTAACTAATATTTGTTTTATCTAAAACAGTATGGACTTAGAGGGTATGAATGAGGGAGGCAGGGCAAGGTCCATTTCAATGTTAAATGAACAGCCGTGAGTCAGTGGTGATTGGAGAAGGATACCAATTCCTATAAGCATAAGTTTTCACTGTGGTATCTGGGGTTGGGGGTGCTCTCCTGGGGACCATTGCCTGAGCAGCCAGAGGGCACACACTCACTGCCTGCAGTCGTGTATGCACAGGAGGCTGGTGTGGACGGACTCAGGAGTGAGTGGTCACCTGTCAAAGCAGGGTAAGTCAGGATTCAGGAGTGGAGGTCAGGGGTCACAGCAGCACACTGGACTAGAGCTAGGGAGCAGCCCGTCACAGCTGCCTGGGAGCTAGGCTAGTAATAAGGAATTTGAAGCCCAAAAGTACTGGTATTCTTGCCAAAACAGATGCAAAATTCTTCAGGGAGCTGTAGCCAAGAAGATCAGAGGCCCTATGGAATTGTTGACAAAAGACTCTTGAATTTTCTCTAAGACAATGGAGAGCTGGACTCGAAAAGGTGCTGAAGAGGCCAGGCTGTGGTGCAGCTGGTCTGGTGTATCGTAGCTATATAGAGAGAGTTTTTTACAAGCTGGGACCAATAAGGAAGTGTGGACAACTAGGAGCTGCCTTCTTTCTCACAGCAGAGGCTGACATTAGCTGCAGCACTCTGTGTCTGTGCACAAGGCTTGTGCCCAAGAATAACTGTCTATCCCAACATCTAAATCTACAGGTAAGTCATTTACTTTCACACCTGCTAATCTAATTTCTCAAAGTCCACTCTGTGTTGGTTACACTAATGAAAGTTTGAGAGCTACCTCTTTATTTCTAGAGATGTTTCACAGACTTTAATTACTTTTAGGTGCACTTTTATTTTTTATTTTCATTTCAGGTTTCCTTTATAGCACACACTTGTCCTAAATTGTTTTTAAACTTGTTTGTTCTTATGCAAATAGAATAGTTTTTGAGGTTTTATTTTTACTTTTACTTTTCACTATTTAGGTAGTACTTGAACTGGAGTGCTCAGCTGGAACAGCTCCCTTTTTAGTGGTTTAAGTCTGAGTTTGGTTTATTTGCTTTCTCCATCTGCTGGTGGGAGATCATATTGCCCACTAGAGTTGCATTTTCTGGCTTTGGAGAAATCAAACTTGCAGGTAAGAGAGACTTTTTAGCCAGATATAATTGGAAAGAAGATTAAATTTAAAAACAAAAGCACCAGTAAATATTGTCTCATTCAGTGCAAATCTCCATTGATGTTAATTATAGTGCTGATCAAGGTGAAACTAGAAGCCTTAATTGTTATTGAGTTAGTGCTTTTTTAGGTTCACTTTGTTCATATTTAATATTAGTTAATACTTACTTAAACTCCCAAATTTAATAACATACATTGGCTGAGGCTGCCTATTCCTTGTCTCTCACACCAGAAACTTCAAATGAGTAATACAGATCAATCTGCTTTTATGTAACTAGGACTTCTCAAATCACTTAATCATTGCTTAATGCAGTTAATTATGCAAGGCCCCTTTGTTTAGGCTTGGCAAGCAGGGTTGTATTAACTGGCCTGGGGGCCCTGGGCTACCTCCTACAATAGACCCTCCTTCCCGCCATCTGGGGCCCTATCCCCCACTTATCCCTGTGGCTTCAGCGCTGGGGGACCCTGTAGCCAGAGGGAGCTCCCGCCCTGATCCCACTCTGGCCAGTCTGCAGCAGGTGGCTGTCGCACAGCGCGGTGCCCCCCCCCCGTCCCTGATGCAGCTCCCAGGGCCATGGGCCCTGGAAAGCTGCGTGGGGCTGGAGTGGAGGCTGCGGCTGTGCCAACTGGCCCCAACCCCTGGGTGGAGTGAGCAGGTGCCAGCCCACCCCACGGTGGCTTAGCTGGCCCAGGGCAGGGTGGCAGAGCCCTGCATTTGGGCTGCTTTAGGACCTCTCCTGTCCCCTATTTCAGCCAGGACCTAGGATTTAATCCCCTAAAGCTCCTGTGATAATCTGGCCCTGCTGGCAAGAGGGTCAACCAAATGGCTAAATAATGTCAATTGACAACCTATTATTTAACTGGTCAAATATGGTTAAATATTACAGTAAGACTGTCCTGATGTAGGTCATGGCCTAGGCCTACCTTTTTGATTGTATTGTTGTTGTGTTATCTGTTAGCAAAGCCTACTTACTGGTAAATGTGTTGATTGCTAACATGCTAATGCAGTCTGTTGGGGAAGAAGGCGAGCTAACTGAAAGATAAGCATGACCTCATGAGTTCCCTTCCAGCCCTGTGGTTCTATGAATTGACTTTTTCACACATTGACTCAGTGTAGTTGAACTGACCTAACTTTATACTATAGATCATACACTTATCTTTATTTGTGTATCTGACCATCAATGTCTATGGCATTTTATAAAGCATTTTTATTAAACAATTGAAAAAGCACTATCCTTTCCCAAAATATCTTGCAAATCTAAACCAATTGGACACACACACACAAGTTAACTCAGAATAGAATTGGGGAGGGAAAAGAGCATTCACGGTCATTAGACTTCATCTCCAACAAGAATAGAAGCACCACCATTAAAATGCTTGAAGTTTGGTCTGCTGCTTACATAGCAACTATAAAAGAAAAAAGTCATTTTTAAAATCACTTGTGCTCTGTGCATGTGTTGTTTTCTGTAATGGTTCGGTCTTGAGTAATATTCACATTCAAAATACTGACGTAACCCTGCTAAAGAAAGTTACGATCATGATGTTCTCTCCGCATATTAGAGATCATAAAGTCTTATTCTTTTTATTGTTGTTCCACTGTTCTAATAAATTAGAGCTTTAAAATATTTGACCATTTCTAACATTTGACAGTGTTTGACCAGTATTTCACCAGTTGGCCAGTTAAGTTTGGACCATTCAAATGCTCAACCCTAATTTTGTTACCAGTTTTTTTTTCTGTGTATGCGTAGTAGCCAGATTTGCTTTTAATATAATCTTTATTATCTAATACTCAGTAAACAGACCTATTCAAAGATCTGTTTGATGTCAGGAGAGGTTAGTCTGATCCAAATAAAGGGGGAATTCATAATTTCAGCCTGATAAAGATCTTTTCAGTAAAAATAAAACACAACGTCAGCTTTTAGTTTTGAATGACTGATTTCCCGTAAGTGTATGTGACACAGAGACAAGCGGATGTAATTAGCATAGGAACATTAGCAGAATACTAATTTGTAATCTGGGTTTTGGGTAAACTATTCTGTAATTGTTAAACAGAATACTATAAAGCTGTTCTAATTTTGTTAACGTATACAATAACATGACACAACTGATTGTGAATGGTAAACTAAAAAGGCTTTAGAGAGCCTTTCACTGTACTAGTGTATGTTTTTGTGGAATTTTTTCAACCACAGTGTAACATTAAAAAGATTTTTGTATTCTCTGAGCACACACTAGTCATATGCTGCTAATATCCATCTGCAGTTTGTATTACAGATTTTCCTCAACTAGCTGAAAAAATAAATACGCTAAATATTCCGGTGGGAAGCTGATTGGGTAGAGATGTCAGTTCTGAGGTACAGGGCCTTTGAACGCTTAGGCCACATCAACATGGCCATTTATGCCAGCAAAACTTATGGTGCTTGGGGGGGGGAATGAAAAAATGCATCCCTAAGAAATATAAATTTCGCCATCACATGTGGTAGTGAGAATGGCACTATGTCAACTGGAGAAGCTCTCCTCCAATATAGCCACCACCATTGTTGAGTTGGTTTTATGATGTCAGCATGAGAGCTCTCCTTTCAAAACAGTGGCTACTATAATGAATGATTTTACAGCAGTAAAGCTGTACCACTGCGTGCTCTTAAAGTCCTAGCCATCTGTAGCATTTTCACCTGAGTATTTCACTAATCCAATTCTTCCCTCATCCTTAAACAATTTAAGGTTTGAAAGTCTGAACTAAAAAGAAGTTGCTGTGAACAGATGTTTAAACATGATGCTGGTGCTAATAGCCATTGTTAATCTCCCTTGAATAGTGAGAAGCATTACTCAGTGCCTGGCAATTTCACTGACAGTACAGGTGTCTCTGCATCTGCAGATGCTTAGCAACAGTTGGGAGAGTGTTAAAAAACAACAAGCAGTTGTGTGGCACTTTAAGACTAACAGATTTATTTTTTGCATGAGCTTTCGTGGGAGAAGATCCCACTTCCTCAGATGCTAAGTTCACCCATC
>ML681964.1:36655465-36681250 GCA_007922195.1 Podocnemis expansa | reverse complement strand
TTTTTTTTTTCACTGGACTAGACTAACATGGCTATCCCTTTGGAAACTGGGAGAGTGTTAACACTAAGAAAATACATCCAGTATTTCTACTGAAAAAAGCAGTGGCTCATTAAAAAGACGGAGAACTTAATTTTTTTTTTAAACCAATGCAGGTTACTTAAATATGATACATGGAACACAGATGTATTACAAGGTTAGGGATTTTTAATATATCTGAGTTGTATTTTTTTAAATTGTATACTTCATTATCACCAGATATTTTTTTCTGGTCTTTCTCACTCCCTGTTGTTCCTAAACACTTATTACAGGCAATGGCATTTTGAGGCAATTCAGATTTTTAAATTTCTGACTGTACAAGTTATTGTTTGACAAAAGATATTTTTAAAAAATCTAGCACTAAAAATGGATAGATGAAACCTCCTTAACCTTTCACACATGATACTTTGAGGATTATCTGATGTGTGTTCCAGTTTTACGTGTATCTTTTCTACACAGCGCACACACTTGTGTGCACATTTGTTCTCTTGCACATGCACTACATTTGGGCATTCGATATTTTAAAATAAAATTCTGCAACATGTACCCCATATCCCTCATTATTGATGTCTCTTCTTTGCCAAGCCTTAGGGTGCACTCTGGTGGATATGCTGCACTTAATATCCACTTGCACTGAATTATGAGTTCTGTGAGATACAGCACATTTTCGCTGCTTCCCCATCAGTATTCAGTTCTTCTACATTTTCATGACTACAGAAAGTGCACAAGCTATAAGAATATCATATAATCTGACAGAACCATAAATGTTCATTGGGATGAAGGATGGCATAGGCCAGAGAAGCACTGAGAGAAGGTATAATCATGAATATCATAACCTAATGATCAAAGGTTTCTCAGTGGTAGTTGTGAATGACCTTATTCAGGGTATATATTTCATATCTTACAAGTAGTGGGTAGCTAGATGCTGTGGCATGGACTTTCAGAGGTGCAAAATGTATATTAACAGTTTGGTTTTCTTCTTCTTAGAGGAGGCAGGGAGAGCGTTTAGATATCTACCCACCTAACATGATACTGTTTCTAAACACAGTCCTTTGATCAGCACTCCTCTTTAAGTGAAGGGTGTCATGGGGAAAGTGTGATTGAACCCCAGTTTGGGGCAGGTAGAGGTAGTTATAGCCCTGTAACTGTGTTCTGACCCCCTCAGCTTCAGGGCATGTAGCTTAATGGTCAAAGTCACTGTGGCTGTTTTTAGTTTCTCTTGTGCTCGTGCTCTCGCTCTCATATGGTCTAATGACCAGAGTCAGTATAACTGTCTTTCCTTAGGGTGGTGTGGCCTAATAGCCAGAGGCAAAATATTGCCGTGGTTCACAGGGCAGCATGGCCCAGTGGCTGCAGCCAATAAAGTCACCCACCTCTGCGGGATAATGTGGCCTATTGGCAGGTTGGGGAAGTGGGGTGCATCTGAGAAGTGTGGCGATTGGCATAGAGGAGCTTGGGCCTTCACTGCTCCCCCAAGCTCCAGCTAAAGGCCCTGGCAGTGGCAGGGGTACTTGCCACTGAGTGAGGGGGGAATCCTCTTGAAACACATTGACCAGTTCTCTGATTCCCCTACTGTAGCACCGTGCGAGTCCCCTGGGCTATTTCTTGCCTTATCTTCTATGGCAATGATCCACAGTTTTCAGGGTCTTCAGTCAGTGCAGCTTCTGGAAGCTTGGTCACTTCTCTGTGTTTGTCCAACAGCCTGGAATCTGTCTGGTGATTTGCATTTATTATCCCTGGGCTTGGAGCCTGTTGCAGCTCCCTGAAGAGAGACAGCCATCTGAGTCCTCTCCCTTCAGCAGCCAGAACCAATTAGGCTGCTTGGCTCCCTTTTATAGCCAGTCTCCAGCTGGAGCATGCCCAGAAGAGTTGAGGGGGCATGGCCTTTTTTGGCACACAGGATAGAGTTGACCTTTGGAGAACCAGAGTGGGGGAAGAGTGCCCCATCACAGGAGGTATGAACTGAAAGCTAATATGGGGCACAGTGCTTGTTGATCCAACTATATATGCAAGTAATGCTTCCACATCATCAATGTTTGGGAGCAGGAAATGCATGTTCACTGTAGCATTATGCACTGTAACCCACTTTGAGCCACTTTTTTCAGTCAGATGATATTGATGTAGTTTGAAAGAGATTTGTACGATTTATTTTGTGGTGTCTGAAGTAATTTTTCTTCAGTTGTATAACGTGTCCTTTGTAAACAAGTGGTAAATAAACATCTGCTGGTACAGTATTCCAAAATAGTAGAAAAGTTCTATTACTTTTGTCTTGTTATTGACAGACTTTGTTGTTTTACGCTATACTTTGTGAATGCATATTTTTGGACTGGAGGAGCATATGTAACCCTACAATTCTGATTGGTTTTAGTTCTTAGTTCTTCATTTGAAGGAACCTGGAGTTAAAGCTTCTGTAATCTGTTAAATTCTGCCACCATATTTTGCTAAAAGCCAGAATATTACCACATTTTATTTGCAGATAGGTTTGCATATTTGTCTGTGACATTATATTCATGAAAGGGTACCTGGGTTTGTGCTATAAAATTGGTCAAAAAGTAGTCATGTATCACCCTAAGTGTCCTGTACCTAGCTTAAAGTTCCTGACAGTAGGATTTTGGACAGAATAGGAATTTTTTTTCTACTTATTCAATTACCCTCTAAAACCATATGTTGTTTATGTATTTAACAATGAGAGCATAGTTATACTGTGTAAAGGCTTTAAAACACTGAGCTGAGACATCCTCTGTACTTCACAATACCACAAATAAAAGTGTAATTATTATTATTCCTTCTTAATGGCACATTATTAATTTTATGACATGCCTTCACCTAGACTTGATCCTTTGACATCTTTTCAGAATTGTCTTTGTAATTTGCTAAGACTTGAAGGGTGACTTCTCAAAGAACTAAAACAATTTAAAAGCTGAAATAGCTTAGAATAAAGGATTAGGGGAACATTAATAAATTAGCAAGAGTGTTATAATTATCTTGCCTAATTTTTTATAAATTTTTAACTGCAGAGAACATGCTGCCACAGATTTTAAAGTTCTACTCAACACTGTCCTCAGATCTTCGCAGTTCTATTTTTGTGTCTCAAAAGAACTGCTTCTTCTATATTTTTGGACTTGTTTTTTATCTCTCTGCAGTAACTTGAGTAAATGAATTTATCTGCCAATTGTCCTTGCCTACCCAGTTCTTTATTTTATTTTTATGTTTCTCCTTTGCTATGTGAACTTTTCATTAGAATGCTAAATAATAATTTAAAGAAGACCATTTGGTGTATAAACAGTAACTATGCTGTGAAATATTTTTCAAGAATATTCTTTCAGTTGAATAAATGTGACGATAAGAATACAGAGTGGTTTGCAATCTTCAGTGTACCCAGGCTAATGACCATAATACACTTTTGAACCTGATGATCGTCAGTAGAAATCTCACATATACAACTGTTGTTAAAAGTAATGTTCAGCTTCACATCATAACTGCTCTGACGGTGCTATCCTGAGTAAAATGAATACAACTGCCTTCTCATACTGGTGTGACATCTAGAATTCAAGGAGTTTTTTTTCCCTTTCCATCTTCAAAATTGGAGTGCTCAGTGATATTTTGATGTTAAATTTCTATATTCATCTCCATGAGACTCATATAATTCTTAGTATATTTGGAACATTAAAATATTTATTTCTATATCTTTTTGCCATCCTTCATACCTCTTCCCTTCTTCCTCCACTTCAGCATAACCCATCTCTCCCCTTTTCTACAGTATGCACTTCAGATATTTTTGGTATGGTTGCTCCTTCAACGGTTTCATCGATGAACTCTTCACTAGCCTAAAGAATATTGTTCAGTTTGATGCAGTAATTCACTTTCAAAATCAGTTTCCCTTGTAAACTGATACTACATGCATATGTAATTCCCCCTTAAAGTGTACAAAGCACCATATCTGCATGACTTTCCATGCAGACTCTGTTACAATGGGACCCCATGATGCTGCATAAAAGGGACTATTGAATAAATCAGGATCCTTTAGCAACATTAGGGATACATTTTAAGCACTGAGCACTGCTAGTACTTTATTTTGGCTTTGTTACTTCAATACTCCTGGGATTAATGGAGAGCTGTTGTATGCATTCTGAATATGCTGTGTGTATTTGAGCCCTGTCTACAGTGGAAAATGTCTTCCTCTACTAACCATATTGTAAGTCAAAATATATTAATTTTAGTATTAGATTTGCAGTGAATACATCAAGAGAAATTTATGTTTGCCTGATTAAATTACAGTTGCATTTATGGCTACTCTGAAAGCATAAATCAAAGCAATGAGCATATGGCCATGTTTAGGGGTCTCACACTGCTCAATAATTTTTTTCAGTCACAGAATTTATAAGCCAAACAAGAATTAAAAATGTGAAGCTATATATAAAGAAACAAGACAGATGTTTTTTGGTTCTTGTTTCAAAGTGGAAGGTGTGTTCAGGGAGAGGAAATTATTTCTTTCTACCTGCTCCTGTACATGTCTATTCTTGAGCATTCTGGAGTCCTGTCAAATCTATCTGTATATTTTACTTTTTTTTTTATTTCCTTTGGGTAGATACCTAGTTTGTTTAGTCAGAATTTCAAAATTTATTTTTATAAATTCTTATCTATGTATTTCTTTCTTTGTAGGATAAAGTTATGGGTATTCCTATAAAGTGAAGACTTGGGGAAAGTACCTTGAATAGCAAAAACCTATTTAGTGGATAAATCTAGGTTACCCCCTAGTAACCTGAATTCTGCAACTGTCATATCTTCACAGAGCCACATTTTGGCCTTCTTGCTATTCAGCAACCTTTTTCTCCAGTTAGCTAACACTGACATTGAGAGCTGTATGGTAGTAGCACATAGTTATAAGGCAGTTTAACACTCCACGTGTGGAATTACATGGGCTCAAATTTGTGATATTTTAAAATTCAACAAATTTGGATTTTCTGGATGGTGGTCATTGCAAACTCCATGAAGAGTGAGCATATGTGAGGGGGATTATGCAGTAAGAGAATTTATAGTATTGGTAAATAACCAAGTTGTAGCTCTGTCCAGCAATGTGATATTCCCCTTTTTTGCTTATGAATTCTTGTTGGTTGGGGGAAAAGGCTCCTCAGGATAATTTTCTGTGTTGTGGATTTTTACAATTTTTTTCTCTTACAAAAATGGCAATATTTTATGATTAAAAGTCCTGCCTTGTAATGAGGGAAGACTAAACCCAAATCAAAAAAATCTGGAGATGGATAGGAGCCTACCCTTGTCCCCCTTACTCTTTTGGAGGCCTGTGATTCCTTATATGGGCCCACCCTGGCTAATACACAGAATTAGTTTAACACATCGGAGAATATTTTCAAACTATTGGCAATGCCATTGAGTATTTCAGATAAAGCACTGGCAGTCAGGAGGGGCTTGTATTCCAATTATTGAATGTCTGACTGTGTGTGTAATACTGACTTGACACAAAATAGAAAAATGTTGTAAAGCACTATCTGAGATTTCCTGGATAAAATAGGAGATGAAACTATGATTTTATTAAATTTCCACCTTGCTGTTTTCATTACAGTATTTGGTGGGGTATGAGGGGGGTGGTCTTGTGCTTAAGACAAAGCCTGGGAGACTAAAGACCTGGATCTTGTTCCTGCCTCATTCATAAGCTTCCTGTGTGACTTAATATTGTGGCACCCTCCATATCCTCATCTGTGAATTGAGAACTGTTACCTGCTTTGTCTTCAAGTGCTTGCATATGTTGATTCCATGGTAGGTGTGTGCACAGTTAGAGGCTTTTTTGCCTTGATGTCTGGAAGGCCAGCTCTGATGCCCTCTGGAGTCTGCACCCCCCCAGTTCTTTCTTTCCACCCATGACAGTTGTTGGAATGGCTTTCTCTCTTGCATTTGCAAGTGCTTAGTGATTCATTCATAGTTAATTGTTAGTAGTTAGTTGGTTAGTAAGTCAGAGAGAGTGGTTCTGTTGGGGATGTATGTCCAGTGATGGGGCATGCCCCGTTCTCCAGGCTTCAAACTGCATTCTTTTTGCTACAAGTCATTCCCGCTTAATGACCCTCATGACAGTTGTTTAAAGTGTTTAGGGAAAATATGAGAGGGATAAGGGTAAAATTTGTAAACTCCCCAGGCCATGGACTCAGAAAGACAGGGACAATTACCTGAAAGCCCTGTTAATGTAGGTGGCACTCAGACCAGCCTCAGAACTCTCCTCCTCAGACTTGACACCGCTTCAACATTGTTGTGGATTACCCCATGGCAGGGGCATCCCTGGCACAGGGGGCACATGCCCTGAGTCTTGGCACTGGTGCCCTGAGTATCTGGGGGGGCCCGGTCCAAGATCAGGGATCCTGGCCAGGGCACCCTCTGCAGTGCCTGCCTCTCCTGGCCCCAGCCCAGCCCCAGCCAGGCATTGAGGCCAGGAAACTCGTAGCAGTGCCTGTCTCTCTTGCTCTGATACTGGCCGGGGATCTGGGGCCAGGCTGGAGGCAGCAGGAGCCCGATGAATTATCGGGCCCAGGTGCCAAAATTTGGCCACAGGGGCGTGGCCTAGGCCTATGCCCTGGTTTTTTTCTGGGGCCAACGACTTCCCTGCCCCATGGGCACAGAGCCCCTTGTGATACCATTCACTGGTGTAAAAGAAGCATCATGTTGATTGAGGCTCTTTCCTCACACCAAAGAGGGATGGGAACGTGTGATCAGGCATCACATTCAGGGATGCTACTTGTGGGTTGCCTAACACGGAATTGATGTGAGCAAGCCCTTGAAGAAGAAAATTTGACTACTAACCTTCCATAACTACTGTTCTTTGAGATGTGTTGCTCATGTCCATTTCATGACCTGGCTTCCAACTTCCCCATCAGAACTGATGGCAAGAAGGAACTGTAGAGTTGGCAGTGCCTCATATACCATTGAATGAGCATGGAGCGCTAGAGAGCACCAGAGCTGGCCCTATGGATACCATTAAAGCAAAAGAAATATCTGACAGCTGTGCATGAGGGCATACATATTCCTAACATGGAATGGACATGAGCCAACACATCTCAAAGTATAACAGTTATGGAAGGTTAGGTTCTGTCTTTTTTGTCACAGGAATGAAGTGAGAATTAACTAATTCAGGCTTGTTAACTTCTCAATAGCTCCTATATGAATGAACTAAAATGCAAATTATTAATGGTAATTATAAGGTATTTTCACCTAGTCTTTGTTCGTGCTTCTGGGCTGACGCATGGCATGCACACTTTTGGCCTACAACTAAATTTGCCTAAAAAGTTCTGTTGCAGGAAGTTGTTTTCTAATTAGACTCTTGATTTCATACAAAGCCAAACTTTAAAAAAACCCATAATTTTGAAATGCAGATGATGATATTTGGGCCACTGATCCTGTAACTATCCTGCAAAATAATGGAATAACAGGTCTGCTGAGGTTCAGAAGTGCGGTCAAAAAGGTTTTTTCAGAAGGTAAAATGTAATTTGTTTTTCTGTTCCTGCACACTGATTTTTTGTCGTTTCTTTTTAGGGCAAGAAAATTTATGAAAATTACCTTTTGTGGTAGTTGTATCAGAACAGTGTTCTAGGAGATACATAATTCAAGATGATAGGGTTATTATGACCTTCTTTCCTGTGACTTATGGCATTATGGGTAATAAGAGTCATTGTTTTTATGTTCACAGAACTGTGCTAAAGAATAACGATTTGAGATCAAGACAAGAGTTAACTACCCACCTCACCAAACAGTGGCCTTCCCCGGGCACTTTGGATGTCAATGCTGTTGCTTTGGATACTCTACTCTATCGAAAGCATAGTCAACAATGGGATGAGTAAGTTGAATACTTTTTGTTGACTCTTAACGGGATGCAAACAGAACTTAGAATCGTGCTACTATCATCTCTGTTTCCCCAAAGTTAGCATCTGCTAATATGCCCACTGATGCTAACTGTGGCCTTAGGGTCTGACTCCCTGTACATGTCAGGGAAAAGTGTACAGGTTAGCAAGAATTTTAAATATTTGGCAATTTAGAGCAAGGACACTATATACAGATGTATCACATGTACAGCTGAGGATCTGAAGCACTGAATAAAAATGTGAAAAGAAAATTCACAGAGCAGTTTTAGAATTTCAGGTCATAACTGACTTGCAGCAAGATTTTGTTATGAATGAAAAATGTATTTGGTTATGAGCTATTATAATGCTGCAAATTGATGTTTGATTTAGTTTTAAATCACATAATTCAGCTTGGTTATACTATGAATATGGCACAATAACACAAAAATGATGTATGAGCATTCAAATTATTTTTTTAAGTGTAGAATCTTCCAGAAAGAATGAATTATTGCAGTCAAATCAAGATGCAAAATATATACAGGTAACAAAACTTTATGCTGAAACAGCAGAAATCTATAATACACCATAAAAATGGTCTTTTACCACAGTAACTTACAGTACCACTTTTCAGAGTCAGCAAAGCACTTGGTAACATGATGGTTGTACATGCTTGTCCCATTGAAGTAAGTGCTACAGAATGGCTCATGGATGCTCACTGGAAGTTTAAGATGTGCTAAAGAGCTTTGCTGAAATGGGGTCACAAATTGTTTGACTTTGTTGCATTATTTTATATTCTATAGTGAGCCACTTCGTTGCAGATTATCACAAATTTTAAGGAGAGTACAGTGACCATATGTCCAGTTTAGGCTGGGATGGTTCCTTTTTTAAACCCCATCCCTCATGTCCCAACTTGTTTGGCGAGAGTGGGCATTTGTCCCATTCACTGTTGTCAACTGAGAAGTTGGCAAGAACAAAAAGGACAAATACTTTGTTTTACACACAGGGGGGGAAAAAAGTGGTGGCATGCTGCCTTAGGCACCACATGTGACATGGTCTCCCTGGCAGCAGCCCACAGAGCAACCCCTGGAGTCCCCATCCTAGCCTCATGTCTTCCCTATCCACTGTCCTTTGGGGCCAGTCCAGTCCCCTGAGCGGTCTCCAGCCTTTACTCCCACTCCAACTGACTTTTTCCCCTCAGTAGTCTGCCTCTAATTGCCTGCTTCTGCCACATCCTAGTAGGGATGCCATTGCGGAAGGATATCGGGGGACACCTGCTTCACACCGCCCCCGCCACCCGTTTCCTACCAGGGGCTAGGAATGATACTGTCACTTGCTCCTCCCTCTGCTTCCACACCATCGATGAGTGACCCTCACCTCATCACCTCCCCTCCCCAGCCACGAGTGACTCCCACCACATACTATAATCTGAAATGATGGCCCTGCATCCCATCCTTCTCCCACCTTTCCGGAGCTGCTCTCTCAAGCCTAGCTAGTTCCCACCACTACCCAGAGTCTCTTTCATGCTGCAAAGGAGCTAACAGGCTCATAGTCCAATAGCTTCATGTCCTGAGTCTGAGCCCAAAAGAACTCTCACTTGCATGCTCACACCCTGCTTGCTGCCCAGATCCAAGCCCATAACCATTCCTCTTCCATCTGCCCACCATATCTGCTACTTGGCTGAATTGGGAGCACAGAGGAATATTTGCAGAGGCCCGGGGGATGAGTAGTGATGCCAAGTGGGACAGGGCTAGTCCTGCACATATTGGTTTCAGTGTAGGAAAACATGTCACCGTAAGGGAGAGGATCCTTTAAATAATACTTCAAAATTTGATCTACACTACTTTTTTATATCAGGTGCAAAGTACATAAAATTATTTCATTTAAAACAAATGCTTCAATATATTTTCTAAAATGAAAATAGTGCCAGAGAGCAGCCCTACAGTAAATAGATTATTATTCATGTGTTAGTGAGGGCATGGGAGAATTAAGTCAAAGAGCAGTTTTCGATTCTAAGCTTTCAAGGATAATGAAGAAATTAGTATTCAAAATTATGAATTTGTTCTATTGCTTTGTGGTTTGTTTAAATTGTATCATCTTTTACAATAGGTCATTCAATCAACTAGAAATTTCAGCCACAGAGGGAACATGATTTCTCTTAAATTTTAAATAGAAATTCAATTAGAATTTGTGATATCTTTCTGTATAACAAAACTGGTAAATATGAAAGGCTGTGTCACCAGGAGAAAATTCTTATTAGGCATAAAGATAATAGACTCGCATGGTGGCTATGAATATTTTGCCACTTGAGATAATTTGAGATTTTTTTTGTTGTGTTTATATTTGAAAATTCATCATTTTAGGAAATGAGGAGGGAACAAAAACCTCTTATATTATGTTGGTACACTCTGTAAGTATAGTTGTTCTGACTCTCCAGTAAAATTAGTTTAAAGACTAACAGTATCCTGTTGGTGAATTATAAATCACTCTGCAATTTTTTTCCTGTTATGTTTGTTTATATATTAAAAAAAAAAAAACTCATGTTTTTTAACCATTTGCTACCTAACCATAGCTATACTTTCAACATTTAATTATAAATAATATGAATGGTTAAAACATTAATCCAATTATTTGTATTACACAATTAACAAATTTTACTTAAAACTCCAACTAATTGATGAAAAATTATTAAAATAAGATAAAGAATAGAAGGAAAATTCAGAGGAAGGGGATAGAGACAGAAAGGGACAGGAGGGGGAAATAAAGGAGGGCCCAGGTCATC
Organism: Podocnemis expansa; assembly: GCA_007922195.1. Classification (NCBI taxonomy): domain Eukaryota; kingdom Metazoa; phylum Chordata; order Testudines; family Podocnemididae; genus Podocnemis; species Podocnemis expansa. Next base: position 36,670,594 of record ML681964.1, on the reverse strand, counting down.
ATTCAGATACTTAACAGGAAAGCACCATTTATCACTGAGACATTTTTATGACTATTTCTGTTATGGTATACAACTGTTTGTATAGTGGCCAAGCTTACCGGCAGTGTCTGTGTTCCAATCATCAATCATTGGTCATTTTTTTGGATTTCCATTTTTGTAGTACTAGTTTTTTTTAGCAATTTTAGTGCTTTGCTTAGCTGAAGTTTTTCAGATCTATTCAGCTTCCAATTAAGATCCATTTGGTTTAAAATGACATGTTTTAGCTTTAACACAGTTTTGCTGGATAATAGAAAGTTAACACTAATTCAGATCTTCCCAAAACCCATAGATACAGGAGCATTCCTACAACACATGGAATTAAGTTAGCTTCTGCTGAATCACAGCACCAACATTTGTCTGACTTTACACATCTGTTTTAAACAGTCAGAGAGGTTCAATACGATTTTTCTTTTGAATTAATAGCAAACAGAGGTTCAGGAGCATTCTGGGCCACTAGTTAAAATTTATTTCCATTTGTTAGCAGATACAAATTCATCTAGTTTTTCTTTCCATTTCTTTTTTATGCGATCCATGTTTAGTTCACATTTCCTGGCCAACTATGGAAATAGTGTTGTCATTTCGAGCAATCTGGATAATACTTGAAGAAAAAAAGGCAGTTCAGGTGGATCAGGGTAGGGAAGGCATCAGGGACTAACAAATAGAATATAGCGCTGGTTGTGGGGGAGATTTTGACTTGCATGGAGCTCTTTTACAGTTAAAGTGTGGCTGACAGAGTCCTTGATGCCTCCCTATTCTATGCCTACCTGACTGGGGTGAGGAGCTTGGAGCTTCCACCCTGCAGCAGGATGGTAGGGCTAAAGGATTTTGCCCGCTGGGAAGGAAGGTTTTGGGGGGGGTCAGTAAGTTTGACCATCCCTGGGATATAGCACTGTGACTGTGGCTGCTAGAGTGACTACACCCAGAATGCTCAGTCAGGGAACACTGAAGTATGAGGCAGATGATCCTCAAAATTGCTGGGCTTTTGGTTTTTTTCTATTCTTAAATTCACCAAGTCAATAGCAAAACAGCTTCTGTAATGCCATATTGGTTATCAAGAAGCCAAAATATTATTTCTCTTCAACAATACTGCCTTTTGGTAGGGAGCTGTAATCTTTTTAGGGATATTCTGGATTTGTTACTAATATCCCACAAGAAGGACCTGAACATGTTATTGAGATTAGTAAAATGAAAGGAAAGGACATGGATAAGGAAGGAATTTAGAATGAAAATGAATAACCGGGAAGGGCATTCATTTTAATTGTTTGTTGTTCCCAAAAGGGGAGAGGTAATGCCTGCCACCTATTTAAATAGTTTGCTAACTGCATGATTAATGGGGCTAGGTTAATCTTAACTATGCTTTTTATTTCCTTTCTTTAGTGAACAGGATACTAAGATATCTGAGTTTTGTCTGGTGCCCTCTAATGTTGGGAAGAGAAAAAAGTAAAACCCTTCATTGTAGGGTTCTGCAAACGCCATGCATCTTTTAACCTCAGCTTATCCATATAGTCTCTCTAATATTTCCTGCATGTGATTGCATATGCTGGTGCCAGCCTGACTTGCTCAAAAAAGAGTCCAACACTTCATTAAAATCTCCTGCTATGCTGACCAAGTCTAGTGGATTATTTATTAATTTGGAAAAAAAAAATTAAAACTTGGATCATCTTTATTTGATCAATATATGGGCTTGTCTACAGTGGGGGTGGGATCGTTATTTGTCCTAGGCTGTCAAATTACAGAAAAGGCAAGCAATCACAGCAAATTGCGTACTACGGGTCTCACATCCCCACCGCTCATATTACTTCCTGAAATGCATTGCATTATGTGTGGTATGTACAGGGGCTTGTGGAGAGGCAGTCATCTTCCACTCACTCCCCTTCCCCTCTTTTTTTTTTTTTTTTTTTTAAGTTGGGTGGGAGGACAGAAAAAGCTTTCCTTGCCGTTTCTGTGCTGCAGGCACAACAGCGGCACAGTGCTACATGCAGAGAGAGGAATTGAACGAAAACTTTCTAAGGCTGCAGACAGGGGAGGAGCTATGTTATGATCTAGAAAACTGGAAAGACAGGAAAATCAAGATTGGAGCTACTCCCTGGCTGCAGGAACCTAAATTCAAGCTGCAGATTTCTACCTCAAAGCTATGCCCCTTGAAGGGGTGATGTTACTAGGTTGAATTACAGCACCATTTAATTTGAACTTAATGCTCTGACAGTGGAGACACAGGCTGCAGAAGGTTGAAGTAAGCAGCAACTGTTGAAGTTCACTGTACAGGTAAAGTAGGAATATCGATATTATAATTCTTCTGCTAATGTCAGCAGACAGAATCTGTAACTGCATCCTGAGACTGGTCAAAATTTGATCAGAGATGAGCTCTTTCTCCCTATCCACTCACTCTCCAGTCAGCTCCCTCCCTCTCTTTCGCATTGCTCTAAGAAACCTTCCAGGCTTCATCTGGGGTGCTGTCACTGCTAAGAGATGATTTTAGGGGGAAAGCTCCTGAGGAGCAGTACCCATAGATTTCAGGGCAGCACATTTACCTTTAAAATAGGTATGATTATCTAGTAGTAATATCCATGGTTAAATCTATTGAGACATATCCTGGTATTTTTAAAAGGGATAGCCGTGTTAGTCTAGTCCAGTAAAAAAAAAACAACAAGGAGTTGTGTGGCACTTTAAGACTAACAGATTTATTTTTTGCATGAGCTTTTGTGGGAGAAGATCCCACTTCCTCAGATGCTTCAAAGATGGGTGAACTTACAGAAGGAATGAAACTAAATGCAAGGGGGTGTAAAACATAGGATCAGGTCATACAGTAACAGCAAATCAGATTTGACTTCAGGCTTCCCATGGTTTGAGCCTGTAAACTGCTCTGATTTGCCGTTACTTTATGACCTGATCCTATGTTTTACACCCCCTTGCATTTAGCTTCATTCCTTTCTGTAAGTTCACCCATCTTCGAAGCATCTGAGGAAGTGGGATCTTCTCCCATGAAAGCTCATGCAAAATATCCTGGTATGCCTAGAACATGCGTGATACTTATTTGTTTAATCAGTTCTTAAAAACCTCCAATGATAGCTCCACAACCTCCCTTGGGAACTTTAATGTTGGCAAGTTTTTCCTCATATCTAACCAAAATCTCCTATACTGCAGATTAAGACCATTACTTTTTGTCATGTCTTCAGTGGATATGGAAAACAGTCAGTCACTGCCCTTTTTTTATAAAAGCACAGGTGAAGACTGTTATTTTATCCATTATAGTCGTCTTTTCTCTAGACTAAAGCAGCCCATTTTCTTTAATCTTACCACATAGGTCAAGTTTTATAACCATTTTATCATTTTTGTTGTTCTCTGGACTCTGTCCATATCTTTCTTCAAATCTGGCACCCAAACCTGGACATAGCACACTAGCTGGGGCTTCAGCAACGCAAAGTAGAGCAGGACAGTTACCGTCTGAGTCTTACATAGAATGTTTGCCTTTTTCACAACTGCATCATGTTTTTGACTCATATAAAAGTTGTGATCCACTATAACCCTCAGATCCTTTTCTGTGCTACTGCTGCCTTGATGGTTTATTCCTACTTTGTAGTTGCACAGTTGATTTTTCCTTCCTAAGTACTTTGTATTTATCTTAATTGAATTTCACCTTGTTGATTTTGGCTGAATTCTCCAATTTATTAAGGCCATTTTGAATTCTAACCCTGTCTACCAAAGTGGTTGCTTCTACTGGCGTGGTGCACTTGTAAATTTTATAAGCATATTCTCTCTCCATTATACAAGTCATTAATGAAAATATTGAATACGAACAGAACACATGTTATATCCCTCTGGGATGCCACCAGATAAAAATCTCCTCATTTTGGTAACAAATAGTTGATGCCTGCTCTTTGAGTAGTACATCTTTTCAACACCCCTGCCATAAAAATTATGTAATCTAGACCACATTTCTCTGGTTTGCTTATGAAGTCATACATGACTGTGTCATAAGGCTTACTGAAACCAGGCTGTATCATATCTCGTGCATCGCCTCCCAACAAGGGGTACAAGACAGTACCCCTAACAAAGGAGGAATTTAAATGGGTCTGGTATGATTTGTTCTTGACAAATATATTTTGGCTATTGTTTATCATTCAGTTACCCTCTAGGTGCTTATATATTTATTGCTTGGTTTGTTCCAGGATCTTTCTAGATATTGAAGGTATGCTGACTAGTCTGATTCCTTGGATCCTCTTTGTTTCTTCTTTTAATGATAGATTCTGTGTTTTGTCTTTCTGAGGGACAACCTCCATGTGTGAGATCTCAAAATGATCCACACTCATGATTCCAAGATTGCTTCAGCTAGTTCCTTGTATAACACAGGGTGAAATTCGTCAGGCCATGTTGACTTGAATGCATCTAACTTACCTAAATATTCTTTAACCCATTCTTTTGCAATTTTAGTTTGTACTCCTTCCCCCATATTGTTAATATTGTGTTTAAGAATTTGGTCATAATTAACCTTTTTAGTGAAGACCAAAACAAAATGGGTAGTGAACAACTCGGCATTCATGGTGTTGTCCCTTATTTGTTCTTCCTCACTATGTTGCAGATGTACGTTTTCTTTTGTCTTTCTCTTGCTTCTAAAAAACTTATAGAATTTTTTTCTTACTGTCTTTTTATGTCACTTCCTAGGTGTAACTCATTTTGTCTCTTTGTGTATCTGATCTTAACCTTACATGCTTTCACTGTTCTTTTATGGTTATCCTTAGCCATTTGTCTGTATTTCCACTTTTTGTAGGATTTCTTTTTGATTTTCAGGTCACTAAAGAGCTCTTAATGCCTCCACATTGGCCTCTTATTCTCCCTGTCTTTCCCTCATATTGGAATATTTGATGCTGTATCTTTAATACTGTCTCTCTGAGAAAATGACAGCTCTTTGAACTACTTTTTTCTCCTAGGCTTTCTTATGGGACCATACCCAGGAGTTCTGAGTTTGTTAAAGTCTGCTTTTTTGAAGTCCTCTGTGTGTGGTGTTCTCCTTAGAATCATGAAATCTCAATATCACTTTCACCAAATTGCCTTCCACTTTCAGATTTGCAGCACATTCCGCCCTGTTAGTCAAAATTAGGTTTGAGATGGCTGTCCATGGGTTATTTCCACTGTCTGAAACAAATTGTCCGTAACAATTTCCAAGAACTTGTTGTACATTTTGTGTTTTGCAATATTATTTATTTCAACAGATAGTTGGGTACTTAAAGATACTCATTACTTCTAGGATTCTGTATCTGTTGTTTTAGAAATAGCTCATCTATCTCCTTTTTCTGATTTGTGGTCTATAGTAGACCTCTACCATTACTTTGTCTCTTGTTCTCTCCCTCCCCATCTTCACCCCCAGACTCTCCAACTGGTTGGTCTCTCAGCTCCTTCTGGACTTCAAAATAAGTGAGTGAATACATTCTTGAAGCGCAGTGCAATATAACTTGTTTTTTTCCCTGCATCTCTTTACCAAACAAGCTGTACCTCTCTCTACCGCATTCCAGTCATGAGATTTATCCCATCCTATCTCAGCGATGCCAATTAAATTTATATTTTAGCTTGTATATTAATACTTCTTTGAGTAGTGTCCCTGAGAATTCTTCACACTGGGTGTGCATGCATACCTGTTACCTTTGACTGGACTTTTTGGTAAATGTCCATTTGGCTTGCACAGGCACCTTACATGTCCTCATGCCCCATACTAAGGCTAGGTAGAGCGTATGGATGAGCCACTCTCAATCCCTTCTCAACCATCTTTGGCCTGAGGTAGAGTCTAGCATGCATTTCTTTGCTGTGTGCTTGTTTGCTTCTTTTTATTAATGCTTAGCTGTACAGTTTCAGTGGGTTAGTAACTTGTAGTTAGAATGTTGGTTCCCTATTTTTCTTTTCTTTTTTCAGCAGGTGGATACATCCATTCCCCTCAGAAGGAAACATATATTTTCAATTTTTATCAGCTTCACATTGGCGGTGAAATAGGGAGTTTGGCTACTTTGGCTACTTGTACTAGTCAGAGAAAGAAAGTGAAAATTTCTGTAGTTGTAAAGAACTGGTTTTCAGTTGGAAATGTCTTAATGAGGGTTAACTTTCCAGTTAGAAATTAAATGGATACACTGAACTCAGAGTTTATGTACATAAAATTGTAAAACACACTGGATTACTTTTGCATTTGCCTTTTAGCTGGTATAAAGAACTGCTTTTTATAATTTCCTTTCTTATAGCTCAGTTCATATACAAGTACCTTGCTAATAGGCTTCAATCATTTGTAGTAAAAATTCCAACATTTTTCATTTACTACAGAATTTTTGCTCTTTTTTTTTGTCTTCCTTGCCAAGTCACCAAATTTATCTTTTCAGTAGTTTATGATAGCAAAAACTGAAACAGAGACAGTATTGAAGGGAAAGCAGGATTAGTTGGTCATTTTATGGTATTTTATGAAGACTCTGATTATTAACACAGTAAAGTTTCAATAGAATGTCATGTAAATTTTCCTTGGAAGTTAAGAAAAATGGTCTCTCTTACAGGAAAAGTTTTCAAAGTCTGGACCAGCTCTCGGCAGAAGTTAGCCTTTCTCAGACCTCTCTGGATCCAGGTAATTCACAACATGGAAATAGAAAGCAAGATGGATTAAATTTACTAAATGAAGGTAAAATACTGTGAAAGTTCTACTTCATTCAAGTCCTTGTTCATACCTTTTACTAAATGCTTTCAAGATACTCTTCATTTCAGCAATGAAATCATCTTGCTTTTCTTCCAGCGGGCAAATTTTCAACCAGATATGTGCAAGGAAATAAAATGTACTTTTTCAATAGTTGATGTATTTAACTTAACTGATTTTTTTTTTCCAAGCACCTTATTGAAAATGTTCCCATGTGTCAGTAGTCCCAAAGAGATGAGAAGGAAACTATTCTGAAGTGTGTTTAAAGCTATACTTAATATTGAGTTCACATATGATGGTTAAAACTTCCCCTTTTATCATGGTCCATGTGAAATGTGGTGTTTGTTTTTCTGTTGCAGTTAACCTAACGTTCCATAAATCCCCAAAGTTCCCCTAGTGGTTGAGGCAGCAGTTGGTCCCAGTTTTGTTTTTTAACTAAAAGATCCAGGCATAGGGCTTTGCAAATACTTTTCAATGTTGTTCTCCCACCATTGCTACTTTCAGTCCTTCATATGTCCAGTATTGGGCCATATGGCACTCAGATGCTCCTTTTGTTTGTCATGCTACAGGCTGCAATATGCTTTCCATAAGGTAGGCAATCATGGACAACAGTCAAAATCAGTGGCTAGTTAGTACAAAAAATCTGTATCTGAAAAAAGCTGAAGTAATCCTTCCTGTGGCCAATTGTTAATAAGCAGGAGGGTGCAACAAGACTTTTTAAGACTCTAAATGTTTAATATGAATTACTACAAAGAATTTCTGTTACTTTCTCAAACTTTACTCATGGGAAGCCTAAGAAACACAAAATCTTTTTTTTTCTATTTTTTTTATAGGAGGCCATGATCAAGTTTTTTGCCCCCAGTTGAAAAATTGGGCATGAACTGTACCTTAAAATCCAAATCAATTTCAAGCTCTATTGCGCACACTAGTTTACTTATGGTTACTGAACTAGCAATGTTAAGAAGAAGCAGTCTGGTTAGTTTCTCTAATAGCAGTGTGGTTTCTTTTATTTTTGCCACATTTGGCAGCATTTGAAGAACTGAAATAGTGGCTTATGTCCATTCCACAGATAGATGTATGGTGCCTCCTGCATAGCTGTCAGAATTTTTTCCCTCAGTGGTACCCATGTGGATGTCCCAAGTGCTCTCTGTTGCCATGTGCAACTGTATGTTTGTATTTAAGGGCAAGCTGTTCCCTACTCGTGTCATTTACTACTCGGTGCCAGTGATGGTGGTCAGAATGATTGCAGACTTATTGTGACAAGTGCTTCCCTCACTCTTGTGTGCATATCCTGTTTGTTTGTTTGTTAGTTTAATGGTAGTTAATTTAGCTAGCTTTTAATGCTAAGTTTTCATTTTTGGTCTTTTTTGACCACTTTTTATTTTTCAGTATCAAAATGATGGCTGTACACTGCAGTTTAAGTCCTGCCAGACTTGTGTTAAGCCTGTACTGGTTAGCAACCTACACCTGGTATGCTTAAAATGTTTGGGAGAAACCCTCATTAGTGACGATGTGACATTTGTAAGGGGTTCAGGCCCCATTCTGAGAAAAACAGATGAGGCTCAAGTACTTATTTATGGAGACAGCAGTTCACCTTCCATCAGAATCATCACATAGGAGAAGCACCCCATCACATCAGCAGAGTGTCCTACCAGAGATGTCTGTGGTACCCTGGTGACATTTGCCAGTATTGAATAAAATGCTTAGGCCTTCCTCTGGCTCAGTACCAGTCAAGGGTGTCACTACCAAAGCTAAATAAAGGCAGATACTCTGCAAAACATTCAAGGGGAAAACAGTCCTCCTGTGGGGCGTTCATCACCTAGCAAGAGAAGATTGCTGGCTCCAGAACCTATGCCAGGTCTGTTGAAGTTATCTGTGAAAAAACTTCATGAAATGAACCAATGTCAATTAATCCCTGATATTCACAACTGCAGGGGACTTGCGTGTAGGCTCTTGGTACCAGTAGTGCTGGTAATAAAAGAAGGACCATAGTCATGTCAAGAACCTGCAGTACTGTTACTGTTCAAGCTTCTGCAAGAGCCACTGCAGTCAAGAGGCAAGTCTCTGAAGATATCTCTGGGCTTCGGCTTCACTAGCTCCAACTGGTTCTATCCCTCTGTTGCTCAAAGTGTCGCATTCTTTTTTGATCTGAGAGGTGAGCCTGGCTATATCACATTCAAGACAAGGAATGAGACACCCCCATCAGAGTCTTTGGGACATGGGGCCATGCAGCAAACTCAAGACTGGAATCCTTCTAAGGGAAAATAGCCCAGGCAAGGATAGATCCCTGTTTTGGACACCATGGCACGTCCCTCCTTCTGCTAAGGCCTCCTTTCAACCATCTCGCTTGTGATCCTTATGAGCTTTTCAAGGGCATTGGCTCTGAGGATATCATTCACTAGTACCTGGTACTGAGATAAGTACCAGTCAAAAAGAATCAAAGGGGTAGCCAGGTTAGTCTAGCCCAGCAAAACAAAAGTGCCACCAGACCCCTTGTTTTAATTTGCAAAAAGTCATTCAGGCAGCTGCTCCTCTGCAAGACATAAATCATCCACTAGCTCAGAGCCCTGTTCCTTGTTGTCAGATAAGGACATTTGGCTCACAAATAATTCACCACCACCAGAGGACCACAGAGCTCATCAAGAGCTTTTCAGAGGCGTGGTTTGTTGCTTGATATTCAGGCAGAGGACAAGTATGAAGACTTTCACAAGTTGATGAACTTTCCAGTGTCAGTGGCTCCTGACAGATTGCTTTGGCCAATTAATGAAGCCATTGTAGAGCTGTTTAAGAAGTTTTGGAATATACGTTCCTGCTTGCCTCCCACAGCCAAGTGAACTTAAAAGAGCTACTTCCCTTCTAAGGGATAGGCAATTTCTATTCTCATTCTCCCCAGATTCTCTTATGGTGGCAGCTGCCAGTGAGTGGGAGAAACAGGGACAAAAAGCATCCGTGCCAAAAGGGAAGATTCAAAACAAGTCTGCAAGTCTCCTGAATTGCTATGACTTCACTCTCTCGGGAAAACATTTTAAAAATTACATGTCAGTTGCTGTAGGTAGGAGTTTGCAGTAATGATGCATGAGGATAAAGTGGTTGCCAGGACATTTTAGATAGCATAGACTTGGCTGCTCAAACCATGCCATCAACTTTTACTGTGAGAAGACGTTCATGGTTGCAGTCATCTGGGTTGTTCCCAGAGGTCCAGCAGACTATCCCTTTCAAAGATAGACTCATAGATTCGAAGGTTAGACGGGACCAATACAAAAAATCTAGTCTGACCTCCTGCACAATGAAGCCCACAGAACCTCACCCATCCACTTCTGTAATAAACCTCTAACCCAGGGATCTCAAACACGTGGCCTGCAGGCCACATGCAGCCCCTAAAGGTATTTCCTGTGGCCTGCAATGACACTGTTGTTACCGATATTTGCAATGTTATTGTATGAGAAGGTTTCAGTAGTGCGGCCCTTGGGCTAATGTACTAGTTCTCATGCAGCCGTCATGATGATTTGAGTTTGAGACCCCTGCTCTAACCTGTCAATGAGTTTTAAAGTCCTCAAATCATGGTTTAAAGACTTTAAGATACAGAGAAAAAACCAGCAAGTGAGCCATGAGCCATGCCCCATGGTACAGAAGAAGGTGAAGAACCCCAGTGCTCTAGCCAATGTACCCAAGGAGAAAATTCCCTTCTGACCCCAAATATGGCATCAGATAAACCCTGAGCATCTAAGCAAGTCTCACTAGCCGGTCTTTCTGTAATAACTCAGAACTCATCCAATCCAACCTCTCTTCTCCAGCCACTAGCATATCCACCATCAGTGGTCAAAACTCAGTTAAATGACAAACCATCCCCTCCATAAATTTATCAAGCTCAGTTTTGAAGGCAGCTATGGTTTTTTGCCCCCACAGCTCATCTTGGAAGGCTATTCCAGAACTTTACTGCTCTGATGGTTAGAAACAGGCATCTAATTTCAAGCCTAAATTTCCTGATAGACAGTTCATATCCAGTTGTTCTTGCGTCCACATTGGTGCTATACTCAAATAATTCCTCGTCCTCCTTGCTATTTGTCCCTCTGGTGTATTTAAAGAGAGCAATCATATCTCCCCTCAATCTTCCTTTGGTTAAGCTAAACAAGCCAAACTATTTGTCTCTTCTCATAAGGCATGTTTTCAATTCCACAGATCATCCTTGTAGCCCTTCTCTGCACCTGTTCCAGCTTGAATTCATCTTTCTTAAAAATAGGGGACCAGAACTGCATACAGTATTCCAGATGGGGTCTCACCAGCGCCTTGTACAACAGCACTAATACCTCCCTATCTCTACTGGAGATACCTCTTCTGATGCGTCCTAGGACTGCATTGGCTTTTTTCACAGCCACATCACATTGATGGCTCATAGTCATCCTGTGATCAACCAGCACTCCCAGGTCCCTTTCCTCCTCTATCACTTTCAACTGATGCATCCCCAACTTACAGGAACAGTTCTTATTTGTCCCTACATGCATGATCTTGCACTTCCCATTATTAAACTTCATGCTATTCCTAATACTCTAATTTACAAAGTCATCCAGATCATCATGTATGATATCCTGATCCTTCTCTGTATTGGCAATACCCCCCAACCTGGTGTCGTCCATAAACTTAGTACAGTCCCACAACTTGTGCCAAGTCAATGATAAAATGGTTAAATAAGATCGGTTCCAGGACTCATCCCTACGAACTCCACAAATAACCTCCCTCCAGTTTGACAGCTCACCCTTCAGTAAGACCCGTGGTAGTCTCCCCTTTAATCAATTCCTTATCCACCTTTCTATTTTAAGGTCTCTTTATTTTAAGATAAAGGGATGTCAGGCTCTATAGCCTGAAAGATTGAAGGGCAGCATTAAAACTGCTTGTTATCTATACTCCAGCGATGAGAGAGAAACATTTTAGTGGCAGCAGCCATACAGGAACCAAGATTTTGCTTCCCGTTCCAAAGATATGCCAAGGAGAAGGGGGTAAAGTTTTCAGATGGTATCCTCTTCTTCAGCATCAGTTAGCTCATCTCTTCCAGCCACCTCATCTAAAGAGGTATTTGGATAGGTGGTTGAAGACAAGGTACCAGTTACATAGTTCTATCTGTTTTCTATTTTTTGTTTACTCATCACTTATCCCACTTCCCAAAGATTTGAACCCACGTAACATCAAATTGGTGAATCTTAACCATGATAGAGCAGTGATATGCCTTTCAGTTCATTTCTACCCCACTTCCCCCTCCTTCCTCAGGCCAGTCATAATATTATTGGTATTAATATTGCAAAATTACAATAATTCATATGAGAACTGGCATGTCAGGTACCGAGAGAGGTTATTATTCACTGAAATTGATAACCACATCTATATGTATGAATCAGTGTTGTACTGAGTTCCAAATGTGTATGATATATCTATATCCAAACAATTGTGTGATGTTTCTTTGTGACACCCCAGACAGGATGGCAGCAATGTTAAGTCTGCTTAATGGCAAATCAAGGGACTCAAAGGTACTATGAGTTTGGCTATTTAGTTCTTTAATGTTGCATCAGCTTTCCACATCTCGGTGGAGAGTAGATCCCTTTTTTTCCTACCCCATCATCACTAGATTCACAAAGGGCTTGGTCAGATTGAATCCACATGTACAAGATCTCATCTCTTCCTGGGATCTGAACTTGGTCCTAGTAAAATTGATAGAATCACCTTTTGAACTCCTCAGTTTGCATTCTGCTTATTTCTCTGAAAAAGTAGCGTATCTGTTGGCCATTATCTTGGCCAGAAGGGTAGAAGAGTTGAAAACTTCAGTGTCAGAGCCCCCATCTAGTTTTCCATAGGTTTATCTTCATCCTCAACCCAAATTTCTATGTTGTATTTATTTAATTTTCACAATCGGGTACTCTATCAGCTAACTTTCTTTTTGGAAATCTCATCCTCACAGAGGTGAGGAGAGACTTCCTTTGTTGTATGTGAGAAAAGCTTTAGCTTTCTAACTGGAACATACTAAGTTACTTTGGATCTCTATGCAGTTGTTTGTTGTGATTTTGTGAATTAAGGGCAGACCAGTGTCTGCACAAAGAATTTCATTCTGGATCTCTTTGTTAATTTGTTTATTACCAGCTGGCTAATATAGACCCCAGCTAACATATTAGCATATTCTGCTAGAGCACAAGCAACACTGTGGCTTTCTTGGCACAGGAACTTGTTGTTGACATTTGTAAACTAGTGACTTGATCATCTCTCAAGGGATAATGCCAATTTTGGATAGGCTGTCTTCCAAGTACTGTTCAGGTATACTTTGAATCCACCTCCATGACTGGCTGTCTGAGAATCATCTGCTGTGGAGAGGACATGTGCAAGCACTCTAATTAAAAATGGCTACCCACCTTTTAGTAACTACTGTTCTTTGAGATGTGTTGCATGAGTCCGTCTGCCCTCCCCTCTCTGTCAGAGCCTATCTGGTAGGAAAACAAGCAGGAGTCCTGTGGCACTTAAAGACTAACTATTTATTTATTTATTTATTTATTAAATTTGTTAGTCTTTAAGTGCCACAGGACTCCAACTTGTTTTGCTGAACTAGACTAACTCGGCTACCCCTTTGGAACTATCTGGTAGGAAGGAGCTGAGGAGCGTCACATGGCAACAGAGAGTGCTTAGATCACCCCAACAGGTACTGCTCAGGGAAACTATCCACCAGTAACTGTGCATGAATCACAGGTGCACATCTACAGTGGAATAGAAGAATATTTCAAAAAAAGAAGAGGTTACTTACCGGTAACCGGTGTTCTTCGAGACGTGTGCTCCTGGCCATTCCTTAGTAGGTGTCTGCACGCCTCGTGCATGGCACGCCGGAAACTTTTCCCCCCAGAGTACCCGTAGGGTCGGCTGTAGCGCCCCCTGGAGTGGCGCCGCCACCACTGCCTATATAGCCACCAGCTGACCCGTCCCTCCTCAGTTCCTTCTACCCAATGTCTGAGGGGAGGTGGGAGGGATTGGAATGGCCAGGAGCACACGTCTTGAAGAACACCGGTTACCAGTAAGTAACCTCTTCTTCTTCTTCGAGTGCTGCTCCTGGCCATTCCTTAGTAGGTGAGTATCTAGCCTTACCTTGGAGGTGGGAGACATCACAGAGAGACCGACTGCAGCACTGCTCTGCCCACTGCCGCATCCTGCTGTGCTTGCTGGGTGATGGCATAATGCTGCGCGAAGGTATGCGGGGTGGACCATGTTGCCGCCTTGCATATATCGATAGTCGGGACACCGGCGAGGAACGCTGCGGAAGCCGCCTGGGCCCTAGTTGAATGAGCTGTTACCCTTGGCAGGTGCTTACCCCCCAGCTTGTAGCACTCTTTGATGCAGGCTGAAATCCAGGAGGCTATCCTCTGAGTAGACACCGGTTGGCCTTTTTTATTGTCCGCTACTGCCACAAAAAGCTGGGGGGTCTTGCGGAACAGCTTTGTCCGTTCTACATAGAAGGCTAGCGCTCTGCGCACATCCAGGGAGTGGAGACGCCTCTCCTCTTCCGATGCATGGGGCTTCGGGTAGAAGACGGGCAGGGAAATGTCCTGGTTCATGTGAAAGTGTGACATCACTTTAGGCCTGAAGGATGGATGTGGGCGTAGCTGCACCTTGTCCTTAAAAAACTGGGTATACGGTGGATCCACCACCAATGCTCGCAGCTCGGACACTCTCCGGGCTGACGTGATAGCCACCAAAAACGCGACCTTCCATGACATGTACAGGAGGGAGCAAGTCGCCAGTGGTTCAAAAGGGGGTCCAGTAAGTCTTACCAGTACCGCATTTAGGTCCCACTGGACCGTGGGTGCTTTTATAGTCAGGTATAGCTTAGAAAGCCCCACCAGGAACCTTTTCACCATAGGCACCGTGAACAGCGAGCTACCCCCAGGACCGTGGCGAAACGCTGCAATCGCTGCCAGGTGGACCCTCAGGGATGATAACGCTAGTCCATTGGACTTCAAATACCATAAATAGTCTAGTAAGCGGTGAACCGAGACCGACTCTGGTTCCTCCCCGTTGGCCGAGGCCCACCGCACAAACCTGAGCCACTTAGCGGCATATGTAGTTCTCGTGGCAGGTTTCCTACTACCACACAACATGGCCCTTACTGGGGAGGAGCACATCTGCTCGCTGTCCGTCAGCCATGAAGGCACCACGCGTGGAGGTGTAGGGTCTCCAGGTTGGGGTGGAGAAGCCTCCCGCTGTCCTGGGACAATAAGTCTGGTCTGAGTGGCAACCGGATCGGCCTGCGGCTGGACCACCGCATCAGGGTCGAAAACCAATGCTGCCTGGGCCACGCTGGAGCGACCAAGATGACCTGCGCCTTGTCCATCTTTATCTTCCACAGCGCCTTGGCCACTAACGGTGTCGGAGGGAACGCGTACAGGAGACCTCTTTGGGGGGGG
>ML681964.1:36616984-36655365 GCA_007922195.1 Podocnemis expansa | reverse complement strand
GAAGAGACCACTCGTGGGCCATGAACTTCCGGCTGAGGCTGTCTGCTAAGCAGTTCTGGAGGCCGGGGATATACAATGCCACTGGCTGGATCTTGTGGCGAACACAAAACTCCCAGACCCTCATGGCTTCCTGACAAAGGAGAGGCGAGTGTGTGCCACCTTGCTTGTTGATATAATACATTGCGGTGGTGTTGTCGGTACGAACTGACACCGTCTGGCCCCGGAGGTGTTCTCGAAATACCTCGCATGCGAGCCGGACTGCTCTGAGCTCCTTTATGTTGATATGTAGTGTGGAGTCCGCGACCCCCCACAGGCCCTGTGTTCTGAGGTCGCCGAGATGCGCACCCCAGCCGATATCTGATGCATCCGTTGTCAAATGCAGTGATGGCTGAGGAAGACTGAACGGAACCCCTCAGCATAAATTGGCTTTGCAGGACCACCAATGCAGGGTCTCCAGCACCGATGCCGGCATGGTGAGCATAGCGTCCAAACTGTCTCGCACCGGGCGGAACACCGTCGCTAACCACAGTTGGAGCGGTCTCATCCGTAAACGGGCGAAAGGGACTACAAAAGTGCAAGCCGCCATGAGACCCAGTAAAGCGAAGGCATTCTCGCGCTGGTACCCTGGGAAACCTCACCAGAGCATCCACCGTCTGTCTGATAGTCTGAAACCGGTTGGTCGGGAGGCTCGCCCTTACAGACGTGGAATCGAGGACCGCTCCTATAAACTCTATTCGCTGCGTGGGAACCAATGTCGGCTTTTGGACATTTATCAGCAAACCTAAGTGATCGAAGACGTATTGAATCAGGTTTATGTGGGAGAGCACCTCTCGCCGCGACTTCCCCACGATCAGCCAGTTGTCCAGATACGGAAACAGGGTGACCCCTTGTTTCCTGAGATGTGCCGCCACCACTGCCAGACACTTTGTGAATACCCGCGGAGCTGCGGAAAGGCCGAATGGGAGCACGGCGAACTGTAGGTGCGTCCGCCCCACAACGAAGCGCAGGAACTTCCTGTGCCGCGGATGTATTGCAATATGAAAATACGCATCCTGCAAATCGAGGGCGGTGTACCAATCGCCCGGATCCAGAGAGGGAACAATTGATGAGAGGGACACCATCCGGAACCGAATCTTGCGAAGGAACCGGTTGAGCCGCCTCAGATCTAAAATCGGCCGCAGGCCCCCTTTCGCCTTGGGAACAAGGAAATATCGGGAATAAAAACCCTTGCCCCTGCAGGGCAGCGGCACCTCCTCCACTGCCCCTTTTTGAAGTAAAACCTGCACCTCCTCCTGCAGTGCGTGCTGGTGGGCCTGGTCCCGCAGGGCACCACGCAGCATAGGAGGGGCTGGCGGGGGCAACGAAGAAAATTGGAGGGAATAGCCCTCCTGAACCGTCCTGAGAACCCAGTGGTCTTTTGTGATCTTGCGCCAATGTGGCGCGTAAGGGGACAGTCTGTTGCTGAATATGGAAGCCTCTGGATCTTTGGCCTTTGATAAACCGCCCTCGTGTTGACCCTCAAAAGGTCTTTTTGCTGCCTGCCGGTGGACGCGAAGATCCTTGCCCGTTGGGGTGGCGTCCAGCCTGCCGACGGGGCCCTTTGCCCCTTCGCCTATCGTCATCCTGGCGGCGGAAGTAGGGCCGCGGGGGAGGGGGGGCGGCTTGAACTGCTTCCTTTGGCTCGCTGGAGTGTGGAGACCTAAGGACTTAACCAGCGCCCTAGAATCCTTTAACGTCTGCAGACGGGCGTCTGTTTGTTGTGCAAATAGTTCAGGTCCTTCAAAAGGTAAGTCCTGGATCGTGGTCTGGACCTCTAAGGGCAGCCCCGATGCCTGCAGCCATGGAGCGAGCCGCAGCGTCAGCTGCATCTAAGGCTGATTGCAGCAGGGCCTTAGACACGACTTTACCCTCTTGGATAGATGCCGATAAAGCCGCTCTGGAGTCCTGCTCCATAGAGTCACTGAAACGCTCCATAGCCGACCAAGCATTAAAGATGTAGTGGCTGAGAATAGCCTGCTGATTCGCTATCCTCAGCTGCAGCCCCCCTGTAGAATAGACCTTACGGCCAAACAGGTCCAGTCTTTTATAGCCCTTAGACTTAGGGGTTGACCCCGGGCGACCTTGTCTCTCACGCTGATTTGCCGCCGCAACAACTAAAGAGCTGGGAGTGGGGTGTGAATAAAAATGTTCATAACCCTTAGAGGGCACAAAGTACTTTCGTTCGGCGCGCTTGGCCGTAGGGGGGATCGAAGCCGGGGTGTGCCACAGCGCCTTAGTCATGTTATGCACAGTCTTGATAAAGGGCAGGGCCACACGGCCCGGGGCCTCTGGGAGCAAAATGTCCACCATAGGGTCCGTGTCCTCCGTAATTTCCTCGGCCTGCATATTCAGCCCGCTAGCTACCTGACGAAGCAGCTCCTGATGGGCCCTAGCATCATCCGGGATCACCATCGGCTTGGCTCCCGCCACCGCCTCATCAGGGGGCGAAGAAGAAGATTCTTCAAGATCTGGATCCTTAAACGGAGCTCCAGATGCCACACTACGGTCTCTAGTGGCCAGGCTCTCTCTATCCGGCTCGTCCCGCAAGGACTCCACCTCCGACACCTCCCCGGTACCGAGGGGGGGAGGGGCGCCGAGTGCGGCCGATGGAGGATGCCTAGCCTGCGAACTGGGAATGAGGGGTCCTAAGCTCACACCCGGTCCCTGGACGGCCCAAGGGGTCCAAAATGGCCACTGCCAACCCGACCACTGAGGGTGGAAAGGCGGTACCATCGGCGCCGACTGAGGTTGCGACGTCGAGGTCTTCTGAGGTCGACGCGGTACCGACTCCTCCGCCGAACTCGACGAAGAGCCGGAACAAGGGGACCACGGCGGTGCCGATGACGACTGCACCGGGGAGCGGCGCCGGCCCTCGTCGCTGCGGTCGGGGTGCCGATGAGGTGACTCACGGTGCCGATGAGACACCGGGGAGCGGAACCGGGGAGCCCCAGCTGCTGCTACCACCGTTGGTGGTACCGGAGAGCGGTGCCGATGCTCACAAAGCGGCACCGGGCTTCGACCTCGACCTGCTACAAGGGGGGTCGGTTTCCCCCGGGACGGTGGCGAGCGCGGTACCAGTGTCGCCGCTGGAGCCGGCGGCGCCGACTGCACCGATAGCTCCTGCGTGGCTGCAACGGCCTCCGGCGTTGTGGGCAGGATCAAGTCCTTCTCTAAAATGTCCCGGGTAGGCGAGGAGGTCGAGCCCGGACTAAACTGCGCCTCCGAAGGGTCGCATACCGAAGCCGGGGACACGGAGATAGGCTGGCCGACATAGCTCTGGCTGTCTCCCTGCTGCACTGCCGCTCGGTGCGGTGATTGCCCCCTACCCAGCCGCTTCTTCTTTGGCGGTACCGGGGAAGAGGAGCGGCACCGGGGCTCCTTCAGAGTCTTGGGGCGAGCCGGCTTCGGTGCCGCAGACGGTGCCGAGGATGCCGGTGCGCTCCGCGCCGAGGATGCCGTGCTGGACCCCGAATCACCGGGGGCTGGGCGAAGAGCCTCCTCCATGAGGTGCAGCTTAAGGCGCTGAACCCTGTCCTTTTGAGTCCTTGGCTTGAAGCTCCGACAGATTTTACACCTCTCGGTGAGGTGGGCTTCGCCCAAGCACAGAAGACAATCGCTGTGCGGGTCGTCTACAGGCATGGGCTTTTTGCAACGCCCACAGGTTTTAAAGCCCGGCATAGCCCGACCCCGGGCCCGGGGCGGGCTTGAACTAACTAACTAACCTACGTTATGTAAACTAACAACTAACTAACAACTAACTGATTCGGGTACTCCGAAGCACAGAAACGGCCACGTGCAGCACTGCACGAAGCCAGGGAATGTTCCAGCGACCGACAGGGCGGTAAGAAGGAACTGAGGAGGGACGGGTCAGCTGGTGGCTATATAGGCAGTGGTGGCGGCGCCACTCCAGGGGGCGCTACAGCCGACCCTACGGGTACTCTGGGGGGAAAAGTTTCCGGTGTGCCGTGCACGAGGCGTGCAGACACCTACTAAGGAATGGCCAGGAGTAGCACTCGAAGAAGAAACAACAGTTACAGGAAGGTAAGTAGCTGGGAGGTTTTGGATTTCAGGATTATACCTATATTTGTATCTGTCAAGGTACTGACATGTCTCACTTTTAAAGGAAGTCATGGCATTAGGCAGTTCAAATTTTGCTACAATCTGTTGCAAAAATAATTTTTTAATGCAGTACTGCACTTATTATTGTAGACCCTTAGAAATGTATGGCTGGAATGGACCTTGAGAAGTCATCAGATTCAGTCCTCTACACTGAGGCAGGATCAAGTAAACTTGGATGACTGTCCCTAATAAGCGTTTTGGGTTTTCTGGGTTTTTAAAAACTTTTGTCTTAATTCTGATCACTGGAGATTTTTATGCAACGTTCTGTGAAAGTTAAACCCTGTAAATGCCTATCTTTATAATAAAAAAGTGTTTCTTAGTATCTAACCTTAATCTCCCTTGCCCCCGTAAGCCCATTACTACTTGTCCTACTTCCAGTGAACATGGAGTACAATTGATCCCCATCTTCTTTCTAACACTCTAAATATATTTAAAAACTATAAGTTCTCCT
Source organism: Podocnemis expansa (assembly GCA_007922195.1). Taxonomy (NCBI): domain Eukaryota; kingdom Metazoa; phylum Chordata; order Testudines; family Podocnemididae; genus Podocnemis; species Podocnemis expansa. Next base: position 36,650,756 of record ML681964.1, on the reverse strand, counting down.
GTTATCCTTTGTTCTCAACATTAAACATGCACAGTTTATCTGTTCTTCATAGCTCAGATTTTAAAAACCTTTTCTATTTTCTGTTCTCTGGACACTTCAGTTTGTCCAAATTTTTCCTGAAGAGTAGTGCCCAGAATAGGACATTGTACTCAGCTGAGGGCTCATCCATGGCAAGTAGAGCAGGACAGTGTCTCTTGTATAGATGTGGCAGAGTGCTAGGAACCAAGAGCTAATGTTGTGGGAGATGACGTAAAAATCCCTCAGATCAACTGTAGATGCTAAAGCCTCCCTCCACACCACCTTTCATCTCCTACCTGTTTCTAGTTGCCAGCCATCCAGCTAAAAATATGGATAACTTTCCTCATGACAATATGTTCCAAAATCCCTTTCAAACATTGGAAGCAGTGAAGATCACCTATAGTGGATACACAATAGTGAACTGAAGTAGTTAAATTATTTTCCCTGACTTTCCATATCATTTCTCAGAATATTGAGTTTTTAAACCCTTTTTCCCCCCCGGGGATAGTGTGAGCCTAGATCTTCAGGGTGTCACTTCAGTTCATTCAGTCACTTTAAAATGTTCAGCAGTTATAAGACTTAAGTTTTCCAGAAATCCATTGAAAGTTGCAGATAAGTCCTAGAAAACAGATTATTTTGATTATACTGTGTTTTTTCCCCCAAAGGTAGGGCTTCCCTTTAAATGAGTGACAAGAGGCACTGTGTTTAGAAATGCCAGCTTAACAGATGCAGAGTTCCTTAAGGTTTTGGTAGACTTGATTGCAAATACGAAATAGTGCCTGAGATGACTTAGTTATCTGTTCAAACCCAGTTCAAGTCGGTGGTGACCAAAGGCTGTTAACTGGTCCCTGTTTTCTGTGTGAAATAAGGTGATCTCACTGTGTAAGCATCTGACACAAAACACTACAAGTGGAGCAAATTAGCATCAGTATTGGCAATGAGGATGTGGGCTGAGTTGACACATTACCTGACCTAGTTTCATATTTGGAGATGTGATCCTTACAGGCTGCATATTTGTGAGGCAGTAGTAGAAGTCTGCATTGCTACTGAAAGTGTAAAGCTGACATCTTTTATGAGGAATTATCAAGAAGGATAAAACGCAAAACCTTGTTTATCTTCAGTAGTAGCATTTACTGATTTATAATGGGGTTTTTCCCCACAAAGATGAAAAACAATAAATCTCTGGTCATGGTATTAGTCTGGTATTTTACTACTGTTTGTTTGAGGCCTAAATGGAAATCCTTTATCAGAGTCTTCCACAGTTCTGAATGTGTGGACTGCACTTCTCTTGCTGCAGCTGATATAGGTGGATCAAAGCTTTGGTGCCACATGGTCGGGAATGGAAGCACGCACACAGACACAGATACGCCCCCTTCCCAGTGCTCCTGCTTGCTGTCAGATGCATTATTCTCTGTGAAACTTGTATAAGCTCATAAACAAATTTCTGAGATAATGAAATAGCTACAAGCATTACTCCAAGGAATATGGTTATATGGTAAATATTCCACTTAATATCTGATCCTCAACTCATGAGCTATCTGGGGTGGGTAGAATTGTGGGGGATGCTGCTGGCAGAAGAACATTATCAGCAAAAAAATTTACATTATGGAGCCCAGCACTTCCCATGATTCTGGATGTTGGGGAAGTAGCAAAGAGTGAACGTGTAGGGAGGGTTATGAAACAAAAATTTGGTAGGAAAGCTCCCCTTTTTGGAAGTTTGCTCAAGAATCTCTGATTTCTGGCCCAAAGGAAACCTCTGCAGAAGATAAAAGTTCCACCTTGTGGTACTTAATGAAGATGGTTAGTAAACCAACTGGCCACTTTGCAGATTTCCAAAGCGGACCCACTTACTCATTCCACCCAGAAGGCTAGTAAGGATCTCACAAAGTGTGCTTAGATTCCTTCTGGGACAGAAGCTTCTGATGAGTTGTAGGCTTCCATAATATGTAGTGTAGTCCATTGAGCAATGGAAGACTTGGAAGCTCTGAGGTGCTGACATTTTATGTGGAAAGGCATGAATAGGAAGCCCAATTTTCTCACATTTTTGTATGCTGAAGATTTCAACACGTCCAAATGTTCTCAGTTGGATGTTGTAGTTTTGGACAGAAGAAAGGAAGCATAAGCTCTTTGGCAGTGTGAATGAAGACATTTATCTTTGGAGAAAAGGTTCCAGTATCCTGAGTGCCACCTTTTCCATGTGGAACGTGAGGTATTGTTCCTGTGTAGATAAATTTGCCAGCTCTAATACATTCCTGGCAGATATGACAGCTATTAAAAAACAACCCTTAATGGACAAATAAAAGGTCCAAAAACCTCTGAAATCAGAGGCTTGAAGGAATGCCTTGTTAAAGCCCTTAAAACTACTGAAAGGCCCCACTTTGGAAAGAGTGGTCTATCAATCTTGCTATCAGACTGTTCTAAGGAATCTAGGACCGGTGGTTGTCTGTCAGGGAGCCTGAGAAGTATTTTGGCCTCTATGCCTTTGTACAGTTCACAAACGGGTTGGCTGAAGGGAGGTGAACACCTGAATGATCAGATTGAAAATCACCTGATTTAGGCACCAGTTGGAATTGCTGAGCCTGCATCTCCTGAGCTAGTCTGTCTTTTGGTTCAAATCCCTTTTGGATCACTCTGAGGGAAAGAAGAAACCATTCTCCCCACTTCATTATTTCCATTGCTTCGACAAGTAATGCTGAACTCCTTGTTCCCTGTGTTGCAAGTTTAACTATACAACCATATTGGCTGATTGAACCAGGACATAGTTCCCCATTAAGGTGTGCTGGAGCCTTCACAGATCTTGATGGCTCTTAGCTTTAAGAGTTTCAGGCTGTGAGCCTGTAGCTCCTAGCTCCTCTACTGTTTTGGTCTCTAGCTGAGGTCCCCAGCCCTCCAGGTTGATTTTGACCGCAAGGACTAAAGGATCTGGAAGGCAAATGAGCATGCTTCTACAGATGCTGTCATGGACTGACCACCATTGTAAGAAGTTGAGCACCTGTGCTGGACTCTGTTAGGATACAAATATATAATTTAGATTTGTATAAGTATTTAGCCTGAGTATCTGCCTGAGATGGTATTCTGGACCTGTTTATCTGCCTGAAAGCTAAAGTTTTTAAGATACACATGTAAGCAAAGAACAGACATAGTGTGTTCCTCTTGCCTGTCCACAACTAGATAGGCTTTCTTTATTACAGTGAGAAAAGAAAAGAAATATAGTTAAATGTTTTGAGGTGTAGAGGTCATTTGATATATGACTGCACAAAGGAAAGCTGACTCCTCTTCAAGACAGAGTCTGAGGAAGGCCAAGCAACCAGCTGGGAGATACAAGGGGAATGAAGGGAGGTGTGAGAGAGAAATACTATAAAGTGACAATGGCTAAGATGCAGTTTTGCTCCCTGCCCCTTCCAAAAGATGTGTACGAAAGCCCACAGATTCAGACCCTCAGAAACAAAACATGACTAGTGGTGGCAGCATGCATAATTAATTATTAATTGAACAGGTATAATTTAAGTCTACCAGGAAAGGTAGAGTTCCACTGTTGTACAAAGCTATGGTGTCACGGGATGCACATCCATGCACCCCTGGGCTATGATCTATGAAACTTTTCTGTTCACTTTTGCGATACAAGTGTGTAGTTGAATGCAAGATATGCCATGCAGGGTTCCCTTGTGAGTACTCTGACTTATTGTTGTTATACTGGTGTTTCCTGCAGCATCATGTATGTGGACAGGTGTGAAGCATGTCACACAGCTGAGGCTGTCAAGACTACCTCCCTGTGGCTGGAGGGTTACATGACAAAGGCAATGTAAATTTAGCCATCTAGCTCAGGTAAAAGAAAGGAAATCGCTATAGCTCAGAAGGCAGGAGAGTGGAGGGGGAAGGAGAAAGGAATGCAGACACTTGGAGATAGGTGAGAAGTTGCTGGCTTCTGCCAGAGAAACATCATCTCAGAAACAACTGCACAATACTGAGCCTATCCACATCACCAGAGGGGCTAAGCTGGCTGACCAACACCAATATTCAGTATTGTGGGTAAGAATGAGAAAAATAGATTAAAGAGCAATCAAGGAATAGTGTTAGTAGAATACCATATTTTATATTTATTTGCTAGTGATAGCTCCTGACTCCCTTATTAAATGATTGTGTATTGATTTGCCATATACTCAAAATCTTACTCTAATCAGTAAACTAGTGGTTTGCTTTACCTAAAACTGTGTGGACTTTAGGGGATGTGGCTCAGAAAGGCTGGGCCAATCCATTTTTACGTCAAATGGACAGATGAGGTCTATGAGTCTACCAAGATTGGGGGAAGGGCCTCCCAATCCCTGTAGGACAGTTTCCTGTGGGATGTCTGGGGGTGCTTCCTGGGAGACCATCCCGTAGGTGGGCAGAGGGCACACATCCACTGGCTGGGACTGATTACATGCAGGAGGCTCGTGTGGACTGACTCAAGAGTAAGTAGTCATCTGGCAAAGCAGGATAAGTTGGGGTTCAGGAGTGGAGGTTGGTGGCAGTTGGGTCACAGCAGCACACTGGACCAGCTTCTGGGAGTGACCTGTCACACATGGTTAGGGAAATAGGGAATTCTGTGGTTGTATAGTTTTTTCTTCCAGTCTGTTACTCTCTATCAGAGTACAGAGATAAGCCCAACTGGTATGAAGGGCTGTTTTATGAAAGCTTGTTTAGCCCCAATAAACCCATTGCAGATTGAACTCCGGTCTGTTTCTTTCTGGTGAACCAGGTCTGGGAACAGAGAGGGAGAAGTCAGAGGAGCCCTAACAGAACCTATTCTTGTCTTTTTTTTGTGTTCTGTGGTGTGATCTCTCATCTCAAGTATGAAAGCTTGAAAACTGCTGATCCATGGTTGTGCCTGCAAGGATCCATGTACCTGACAACAGATGTCCTAGCAGTTGGAGGCATAGTGTTGTAGTACGTCTCTTGTGGCTCCAAAACAAGAAAATAAATTCTGGATAGAACCAGAGAACTTTTCTTGGCATTGATGGTGAAGCTGGGTGCCTGTAGGAGATTTCACATGTGAGATCTGGTTCTCTGTGCTCCTGATTTTCAAAGGAGCTGTGATCAGAATGCTGTCCAGTAAGGGGCACAGGTGAGTTTCCTGCAACCTTAGCCTGGCTATTATCATGAGGTAGAGAATGGCTCTGATACTCCCTGTTTGCATCTGAAGATGGAGAACCCAGAGAACCTGTCTTCTGAGGAAACCGTCTCTATCCAGAAGTTTTCCCCCCCCCCCCCCCCCGAGTCAGTGTTTTACAGGATTCTTTGAGCTGTGTAACTGGTCAAAGTATAGATGGATGGAACCTGCAGCTCAAGGGAGTATCTCTGGCTCACTAGGTCCCTAACACATTTGTCTATAGCAAGTGAAAACCATTATTCTGTGAAATGGGAACGCCTACCTCATAGTTTCCACCCTGGTTGGAGCCTATGTAAGCTTTGTCAGAATGTCAGTTTGGAGGGAGTGGGCTATCTGGACTTCTCCCCATACATCAGATTCCCCAAGGAAAAATGATGAAAATGTTCTCAGCTGACAAGTTCCAAAGGGGTGGCTATGTTAGTCTGTGTACAACAAAAATGATGAGTGTCCTGTTGCACATTAAAGACTAACACGTTTCTTTGGACACAAGCTTGCAAGAACCCCAACTCACTTCATCATATACAGCTTATGGACTTTCACTGTTTTCTCTGTGCTGGTACCTCTCTGCGGATCCTGAAGACAGGAGTACCTCTGCCTGGAGGCTAGTCTACATGCTTATTCATAGACTCTTCAGGTCAGAAGGAACTAATGTGATCATCCAGCCTGTCGTCCTGCATGATGCAGGACACAAAACCTCAGCCACCCGCTCTTGTAGTAAACCTCTAACCTATGACTGATTAAGTCCTCAAATCATGATTTAAAGACTTCAAAGTACAGGGAATCCACTAGTGAGTGAGCCATGTCCCATGCTACAGAGGGAGGTGCAAGACTCACCAGCCAAACACCCAAGAAAGAATTCTCTGTAATAACTCAGAATCCATGCCACCAGGGCTGTCCCTAGGGGAATGTGGGGCCTCAGGCGCATTGCCCACTTCAGAGCCCCACTCAACCCCCAGCACTGGAGGGGGGTGGGGCTGGCTGGCCAAGGGGAAGGGCAGGCCCCTGCGCCAGCCGTCCCATGTCAGGGAACAGGTGAGCCAGCCACAAGAGCAGCCCAGTTCAGTGCTACTGGTCTGTCCACCGGCCCCATGTGCTGCTTTCAGCTCTGTGCTGAAACAGCGGGGTGGGGGCAGGAATGCGAGGCAGCACAGGGCCTGTGTTACTACCCCTCTTCCCCACTGCTCCGGCACAGAGCCAAAAGCAGGGTGCATGGCCAGGGGGGCTGGGTGGACCAGCAGCGCTGAACCAGGCTGCTGCTTTTGGCTGGCTCGCCTTAGGCAGCTGCCCCTCTTGCCCTACTCTAGGGATGGCCCTGGTCCTATCTCAGGCATTGGCACATCCACCACCAGTAGGCTGAGAGCCCATGGGTGGGGGGAGAGAGAGAGACTCTTTGGCTCTTACCATCTCATCAATCACCATCTTACCCAGATTTCCTCCCCTCCCACACCAATAAATAAATAAAAGGCTGAAAACCTGGCTGAACATAGAACCTGGTTAGAGTATCCACTTGCAGGGGTTGGAGTCAAAAATGTTTTTTTTTTTTTTTTTTTTTTTTTTTTAACCTGAAGCCATGCTTGGGGCCTAGAACATAATTTCTCCATTGAGGTATCAGCTAGGACAGCAGTTGTCTGCCTTTCTTGGAAATGGAGTCAGTGTCAGTCTAGTCTTGGCCTTTAAGAGCTTTGATGTATTCCAGCCAGGAAAGAGATGCTCCTGCAAAATAGGCAGCTGCCAGGGATGCTTGGAGAGTGGCAGAGGAAGCTTCAGAGCACTCTGTGTGACTGGCCTTCATCTTTCCATTCTTGTTCTTAGGGTAGAACTATTTGAGGAAAAAATCCTATCTTTGGCAAGGAACATACAGTGGCATCAACCTTTGGTGTGCTAGCAAAATAACCCTTTGATTTTTTAATATTATAGAGGCCACGGTTGCTAATCTGCTTTTCATAAATCTTGTTCCATTCATCCCTAATCCGATCCTCGAGGAGGAAGGGGTACTGCAGCCTCAAGGGAGGATTTTAAAGAGAGAATTTTATTCTGAGGCTTACTCACAAGAGCCTGCTCCTGTTCAGAACAAGGCAGCTCACCTTCCTCAGGGTAGGAGAAAAGAAGAACGAGGACTCATGGACTTCTGGATTTTTGATGCTGTCTTTCTCCTTTTAAGTTTTTTAAAATCTTAGTGTGTTTTGGGAGTGTAGAAGCTCTGGTGGCTCTGGTGAGGGTTCTTTTGGCTTACCTTTCTTAGGGCCTAGAACCATCTTAAAAGATATTTGAGTTTACCCTTACTGGGTCTTGTTTCCCCTAGAAGGGGGAAACTTCTCATCAAAGCCCTCCTGCTCAGCTTGGAAGGGGTTGACTTAGAAGCCCTGCTTCTTTTCCCAGGATGCTCAGGACTCACTTTGCCTTATGGGGCAGGACTGATGAGCCCGCAACTCTCCCTCTTTGTTGTGGAGGTATTACCTGGGACAGACCTGCTGAGTGGGGGGTCCACCTCACTTTTAGAGCTTCTCCCTGATGTGCACTGGGATTCTGGGTCCATTTCCCCCCATAGGAGTCATGGCTGCCTCAAAGGGTATGAGGCATCACCTGATGGAGTTAGGGATGGAAGTCTGGGTGGAGGCTGGGCCCAATTTGCCATCTGCTGAGCCTGCAAAGGTTGCCTCACATATAAAGCACCTCTTGGCTTTGACCTGGTGCTTTCCTGGGTATTCTGCTTTGTCTAGAGGGCAGACACACACTGCAGTGGAGGCTCAAAGGCCCCTGGGACTAACCAACCCAGCAGCCAGGAGGAGGAATGCAAGGGCGAGAGAACATTGTTCAAAGCAGAAAAGTTAAAATAGAAAGAGCAAGGGCTGAAGGAAAAGACACCACCCCATTGTCTGGAGCTGCAGATGCAGAGAATCTGGAAACAAGGAAGTATGGTCAGACAACATGGTACCAAAACTCTGAGCTGCAGAGATAGGAGAGGCACCTAAACACCCCAAATTGTGGGAGATGCTGGGCATTCTGACCTGCTTCGCAAAAAAGTGGCGACTGCATTTGTGCATGTATGCTTATGTTGTATTGAAGATGAACCATCTGTACAAGGATGCATATACTGACCTCTTTTCCCCCAATGTTACCCTTGTTCAGGTAAATCTAGTACAAGGAATTGCACTGTAACAGGGATTAACATAATTCTGTTTGAACAGGAAAGGAAGACACTCCCTCACTTCTTGGACTCTGTGGCTCTCTGACTTCTGTGGCAAGCTACAAATCTCTTACAAGTCTGAAATCAAGTGAATACCTTGCAAGTCCTACAGCAGAGATGACAAGTCCAGGTCTAACACCATCTTGAGCAGATATATACAACAAGGAAGAGTTTTTGTGTTGTATGAGTTCAGGTTATATGCCATAATTAGACTTGCTGTGAAGAATCTAAAAGATTCAAGCAAGCTACAGAACATGCTGCTTTATTTTGCCTTTTTAAAAATCTATTTAAAGAAAAGTCACAAAATCCCTAACCCTTATCTTAAATCTTGTCGTTTTCTCCTTTAAAAGGATTTTTCCAGACTTTCCCTTTGAGAATTTAAACTGTTTAAGAACTCCAGGCAGGTACAGAATGTATGTGTGACTTAATTAAAAATTATTACCTTTTAAGGAAAAAAAAGAATTGAAAATCAGTCTTCAGGCTGAACTATCATGATCTATGTATATTCCCCTGCAAGACCTAATCTCTCACACATACTCCCAGCTCTAAATTAGAGCATTTTCTTGCCTGCTTTTCATAATTGTTAAAACTTGCACAAGAGCCAGGGAATCCCGAATTTAAGTCTTGTCAGGTTAGTTCCGAATATCAAAATTCCATTTTACATTATATTACAAAACACTTACTGTTTAAAAATTTGTAATCTACATATATTCTATTATGTAGGATCTCAGCTGATATATTTAATCTTTTTTGGATGTTTTGAACTACTGACAGGGAAATGTTAAACTTGCATTCCAGCTACCATTATGTTCCTTAGAGACTTGATTCGTATGTTCAGATAAGGTCAGGGTAAGAAATAGTATGTATCCCTAGTTTTTGATGATTAGATACAGTAACAAATCTTCTCAGTCAGGATTACTTTCAAGTTTTAAGAAGGGAGTGACCAAAATGTGGAAGAACTTGGCAGGTGCAAGGTACATCCTACTTGCTTGCTTTCTGTTACTGATTTATGTTAATGTCAGGGGGTGGGGGGAAACAGCAAGATGACCACCAAAGAGCTCTTTGAGAGACCCCCCCCCCATGTCCATTGTAATGGATCCCAGGAGTAAAAAAAATAGAATGAAAATTTGAGAATTTAAATGACAGTATTCTCATGCTGTTTTTTCTCTTCCATAACACAGGTAGGGATAGGAATTTTTCTCAATTATGCTGTGCAGTAAGAATTAAACACAAGTGAATTCTTTAAAAATTCTATGCCTCTAATTAAGCTACTGATATGAATTACCTGAAAACAATTTTAAGTGAAACTAAACTTTACATCTTTTCAGCTTATCTGTCATCTTGGAAGTTTGCAAATGAATTTGTGAACTGCAAACTGTATTCTTAATTCTTTGTAAGATATCATGAGTACTTTATGAATTTTGCTATTAAGGTAATGCTTATCAGTATCATCTTTTTTGAAAAAATTAAATGCATGTTGTATGTTGTTTAGTAATCAAAGGGAAAATGCTTTGTTGTGCCAAAGAAGTTTCATATATTGTTTACATGAATGGCTGCAAAACGCCTAGGATTATTTAATTACAGTGTATGGTCAGATGGATTTGTTTACATTCTGTACTCTTTGTTTTATTTATATTTGCTAGAGAAATGTGCCTCTTGTAGTCTTACCCTTGGTTTTCAGAGGGTGGGATAAAGAAAAACAGGCAATCTAATCTAACCATTCCTGTAAATGGAAGAACGCAGGAAAGTTCAGCTTTGATAAGACTGAACACTTTCAAAACTAACCAACCCCCTCTAATGATCTCTGAAATAAAATTGAATTAAAATAGTGCCCATTTCATAAAGTCTACTGCAATGCCTGCTGTATACAGTAATTTCCTTGTTCTTGCACTAAGAGCCTGCTATCAGGGCAGTTCAGTAGTTTAATTGAACAGCATTAAATTAAAGCTGAATTTTTGATGCAAAGACAATGAGGAAAGCAGGATTCCATAAAGTGACTTGAGTAACCTGTGTTGTTTTAAACACATTTCCAAATATATCACTCTTCTTTGGCTGTAATAATGACTTTTAGTCATGTCAGCAGACAGTTCTCCTCTTGGAGATGCTGCTATACTATTCATCTGGTCTGTAATTTGCCACACTTGTATTAGTTTATTAATGTCAGTGTCTTGTGCATGGGGAAGTTGGTTGTACATGTCAATTCTAAATGCTCTCCATTTTCCAGACATAACTGAAACGCCAAAATTGTACATGTATCTTGTTGCCTTGCTATGTGAGTGTTTGCATGTAAATTAAACATTTTGTACTATTGCCACTACTAGCTCTCGTCTCCATACTCTTGTCAAGAAGCGTAAAATACGACCGCTCATATGCTAATATGTGAACACAGTGCAATTTAATTGTCACATCCTTGGGAACATAAGATGACAATTAACCTTATACTTTGTGAAGGTTTTAAATAAGGTAATAATGAAAGGATAGGTATTTCTTTTTAGTGTGTGTAACTATAACTTCAAACATTTTAATTGTGCTTTGACTTAAAATCTGCCAGCAAAAAACAAAACCTCAATACAATACACATCCCTCTTGAAAAAACAATAGCACATGAAAGTTTACAATAGCTGTCCTTAACACTTAGCTCATCACTCTGGTTCTCCTCCCTGCTTTCATCCATTAAATTGAAACACAGCTAATACACCAGCATTTTCTATTTACAATGTTATAATTCCCACAAAGGATCCTATACAGTCATAAATGGAAGAGAAAAAAAATCTTTGATCTAGATTATGGAAGTTTGAACTCCTAGTGTAGACTCAACTGATAAAGGAAGAAACTTGAGTTTAATTTTGTTTTGAATGTCTTTCTCTGATGCAGAAAATCTCATTTAATAAATAAATACATTCATTTGTCATGTATCTTTTGAAATGAGAAAGTGGGCTCCAAGGAAGAGCTAGGCATTGCCACAAGCTTTCAGGGAGGCCAAGAGTTTTACAGACTTTAAAAACATGCACGTCTACACTGCTGTGCAGTTTGGATGTGAGAAGTATGTACAGCACAGTGAGTCCAAGTGCCGGGTTCTTACTCTTGTGTCCAGACACTGTGGGTGCATACTACAATGTTCCTCGCATGCACTGATGTGAAATAGGAATTTTTTCATTCATACTTCCTGCACAGTGCTGTTCACACCTCTGTAGTCCAAATGGTGTGGAGCAGTGTAGACACAGGCTAAAACCCACAGTTCAATTAGTTAGGATTAAAAATGTGTTTTTAAACCGCTGCTTCAGGATGTAAATTCACCACTAACCAAGACAAACTCTTAGGGACAGGTTATTTTACAAAGATACATTATGCCCCCCCCGGGAAGTACATGTTGTGCCGTAATACAACAGAGCTTGATTTATGGTTTAAGAGCTGTCAAAGCCCAGATACGCCAGAGGAAGACCTTCATTACCTCTGCCTAGTATTACCCAAACATTGCCTGGCACACAGCTGGTGAAGCCATCCATATCCTGAAACATGAGGGCTGAAAGCAAGTGTACTTTAACTGTGTTTTCTACTTAATTAACATACTTTAGAATCTCAAGTTTAGATTTTCCAAAAAAATTCACTTTGATGAAATAGCATTAACATACCTGAATTCTACACTTCAAAAACTTTTGTTTTAAATCTGTCTTCTAGTAACTCTTACACTTTCAGGGCAGGGATTCCCCTTTCTATATTTGTACAATGCCATGGAGCCTCAGTTTTAACTGCAATCTTTAGGTGCCACTATACAGGTAGTCCTCACTTAGTGATCGGGTTCCGTTCCTGAAACCCGGTTGATAAACAAATTGGTCACTAAACGAGGAGCAGCCCTTGCCGGTATTTCAAGCATAATGTACTTTACTGGTAGTGGGTTTTTCAACCATCGGTAGATAGTTTTAATGTCACCTTTGCATCATTTATAACATTTTTAATATATATTTTAAATGTTTTAAGCTCTAATGTACTGAACTTAGTTTGCATAGTGTACTGTAAATATAGGTAATCTGAGAGAGTTGATGCGAGTTCTCGTACATCGCCATAATACCAACTCATCAGAGAGCTGGTCATAACTCTGAGGGGGTCACTAAACGAGTAGGTCACTAAGTGAGGACTAGCTGTACTATAAATATTTTACAAGTGGACCCATAACAGTTTTGCTAAAAGGCCTTTGCCATTCTAGTAGGACACAGGGCCCTCATCCACTTGCCATCAGGCTTACTTTCCTTTTAAGCTCCTAATTCAGCAGAAGGCAACATAACTGCCTGAGGAGGAGAGGGTCCACAAGTAATTCTGTGGAGGTGGGATGCCTGTTCTTTCACAGCAGAAAACTGGTCTCAAAAACAACAAAAAGACAAAAACAGACACCAATCAAGTAAATATTTATGAATAAGTTTAGATTTTTTTACTACAAGAAACAAAAAATGAATTAGCCATCTGTATACAGGACCCAAAACCATTTGGTTTTATTAAACATTAACATTTTTATCCCATGCCTGGCTGGTAAATGAACTTATTTTCATGCTGATTAAACATGCCACATTCTTTATTTCCATTTTGAAATTATCAATATTTCATATTTCTATTTGGATTTATGCATTTTTATTAAGTGCTCTTTTCTTTCTATATTATTGACATGTAAGTTTTCCTGAGAAACAATTCAAGGTTCACGCAAATGAGAACTTGTTTTCCTGCCCACTCATGCCATTCTCTACTCTGCACCCTCTTTTCAGCTTCAGAAATGTAGGTAGCCTTTAAACCTTCAGGATTCTTGATTCTCATTTTTGATAGCTAGCAAATTAATAGAGAAAATTACCTTTTTTTCCCTTGAGGAAAAGCGCTCTCTTTGGTAGTGGTACTACCTTAGTTTAGTGAGCTCTGTGGGCAATACAGGCGACACTTTAGAAGTGGCTACATAAGCAGTGTGCTATACAAACAAAAATAACAAAAGCGTACACTGAAAGGATAAAAACCTGAAGAGCCACAAATGAACTGGTGATTTCTACCTTACTTCTTCAGGACTGTAGAAAGGTCATCTAGCCACTTACTCTCCTGTAGGGTGACAAAATTTACTTTCCTTCCTCCCTGCCTCCCCAACAAACCTTAAATTCTAAATCATAACTATTTTGTGGTCCTCCAGTGCTATGGAGATAGCTTGTGAAAGCTTTATTCGAACCTTTTGTATGCACCCAAAAGATATTCAAGATATCTTAATATTTAGAATTCTTTAGCACACTAGCCACAGTGGTTAAAAAAAACAGGTTATATACTATTAGTCAGTCATAGGCACATTTTACCTTCTGCCCATGCTCATACATCACAAAGCTTCCCCCTGGTGTTTGAGTGTATAAAAATCCAGGACCAAGCTCTTAGTGGGAATTTGATTTCTAACTTTTGGAAATAAATGAGCTAATCAGTTGAATACATGGCTCTGCAATGGAATCTAAATATTAAGCTATTTCACTTACTAAAAATCAAACTTAAGTGGTAACAATCTAAGTGAAAAACATGTAGAGGATTCCATGGCAAGTAAGTTAATTCTGACTATTCACTTATCTTAAAATTGTGCAAGGCAAAGTCTCTAATCAATTCAGAACCCATGAAAGTTGCAGGATTCCTAACTATTGTATTTGTGCTCCTTACAAATTTTTGTGCTACTTACAGATTTTCAAACCACATGTATGGCAGGCCAAATATAAATGATTTTTAGGGTTCTGTTTCAAGGCTACTTAGTGATGCCCTTTTCCACTCTAGGTCTCTCTGAAATACTTAACAGAACTTTCAGTAACAATGAAAACTGGTGCCAAGACAACCACTCTTTGAAGGGACAGATTCTTAAGGTACATGATTGAAACACTTTTTGGTTACATGTTTTTTTTTAAACACAGACTCTAATAGATTATTAAAGCATAAATACATTTAAAACAGGTTATTTAGTGAAATTGAAAATGCGTGTCAAAAATTATGTTCTATACCAGTCTCACTTTACACTGAAAGGTTTTTTTTTTCTGTTATACTGATAGCAAATACTACTTCTGACCAAGCTCAAAGTTTTCTTACCCATCTCTGATGACGATTACTGAATTGTCAGTTTGCTTTCTTACCTCTCTGAGTGCGATCTTTAGAGAGAATTCACATGGAACTGTAAACAATGGTTCTGGGAATACATACTGCACATAGAATTCTTAAACTATCTGGAATTCAAAGACAAAGGTGCATAGCAATCAGTCTGGGGTAAGTGCTAAGAAAAGGGAGTTGCAGCTGTTTCGCAAATGTCATAGCTGAATTTTACCCAGTAACTCTGGAATATTTTAATTCTAGACACAACCTTTACCAGATACCTTGGCTATAGTGGGCAGTCTTGCTTTGAGGAGAATTAATGATTTTGCATATGTTTTTGTTTGTTTAATTTCTGAAAGAAGGACTTCCCATATTCGTATGTGCTGATCATTATGGCACAAGCAGGAGCAACTTTAATCAACCGTGGAACAATACCTGTAGGAAAAAAATGTATTTAGCAGTTTAGTTATCCATAACTATCACTTCTTTTCAGAATAAGATAGATCACAGGCTTTTATAACTGTCATAACACTTTCTGCAGCGAGTGAAGTGCTAAATTCTTCCTATTCTTAAGGCAATATATAAGCCTGAGTCCTGCAAACACAGAAGCACGTATTATTATGCCTGAGAAGTCCCAAGGAATGAGTACACTGGCAAGTCATGATTTTTGACCAATCTGTGATGCTGCACCTGTGATGTGAATGGTCACAGGCAGCTTTCTACCTGAGCTGCCCACAGTTTCCCCCTTTGGCTGCTAGTGCCACAAGCGGCAGTGGTGGCATCCTCAGTCCAGCCTGAGCAGAGTGTACATCAGGGGTCTCCAACTCAAATCACCATGAGGGCCACATGGGGACTAGGATGTTGGCCTGAGGGTTGCATTACTGGAATCTTTTCACACAGCAGGGCTATTAGTTTATTTAATTAAAATATAAATTGAATTCAAAGTGACTAAATAGAACTAGTTTAATTGCATTTAATTGATTGACTTTACATGAATTTTAATTTTTAGAAAGCTTTTTAATTAAAATATTTAAAGTTTTTTTTAAAGGAGAGAAGGAAGAAAAGAGGGAAGGAAGGGAAAGCATGAAGAAAAAGAAGGAAGGGGAGAGGGAAGAAAGGAGGGAAAGAAGTAAGAAGGAGAAGAAAAAGGAAAGAAAAAAGGGAAGAAGGAACAAGAAAGGAAGAGAAGCGAGTAGGAAGGAAGAAAAAGAGGGAAGAAAGGAAAAATGAAGGAAAAGAGAAAAGGAACAAGAAAGGAAGGACGAGGAAGGAAGGAAACAAAAAAATGGGAGGAAGGAAAGAAAAAGTAAAAAAGGGGGGAGAGAGAGTGAGGGACAGAAATGAAAAGGGCTCCTTGCAATCGCAGCCCCTGAGAGGAGGCAAGCAGCTATAGCCTGGCCATCAGCTGCACACCAGGAGCCAGACCAGGCTGCTGCTGCTGCCAGCACCCCAGCTGCAGCCAGGACTCCAAGCCATCGCTGGGAGCCTTCTCTGCACCTCCACCACCTGTGCCCTGGCTGGCCAAGCCACATTGCCAGCAGGGGCTAGCCCCAGCCAGGTCCTGACTTGTGCGGGACCGGCCAGCGCTGGCTCAGAGAGGCCTAGCAGCTCTGCAGTGGAGGTGGGGAGCTCTGGCCCAGAAACCAGGAGAAGCACTTTCAGCCCGAGCAGGGCAAAACATGGCTGTGCAAAGGGGGGGGGGGGGAGGCATTGTCTGGCCTGGAAGCACAGTGACGGCACTTCCAGATGGGAGGCAGGCGGCCACAGCCCAGTTGCCGGCTGCCAGCCTGCAAGGTGCAGACTGCAGGGATCAGGACCCCCTGAATCCCAGCTCTGTTGCAGGCCACAGGCAGTAATTCCTAGGGCCACCTGAGACCCACAGGCTGCGCATTTGAGACCCCACTGTACATTATGGACAACCCCAGTCATCTAACAGCAGCCTGCCCTCGTGCAGTACAGTGAGTCAATGAGGGAGCCCAAGAGAAGCCACTTCTTCCCCATGGGTTGTAGAAGGGGCACCTGCTAGAACCTGTATGCTATTGGGAGGCTACTGGAGTCTGCCAGTGGGGATCAGTGCACTGGGAGTCAAGGATTTTGGGCAATAGAAGGGAGGGAGTCATGAAGCAGGTGCACAAGGAACAGATGGGTACATTTTTGGGTGTATGCTTTATATGCATTTAATAAATTTTCAACCTTGTGTTGTAACACAAGCAATTGGATAGGGTTCAGAAAATGACGACAAAGCTCCTACCTGGTTTTTTGATTTTTAAAATTCTTATTTTCTTACTCATGTGGGCTCCCAGCTGGCAATTCTATCCCTAAGACTATCTGAGTACAAAGGTATGTGTCATTGTTCTGACTCTGACTAGTGTTCATGGGAAGTAACACTTCTAAACTGTTTGTTACATTTAACTCTCATAACACTGTTAGACTTCAATGCAGCTTTAGATAGGAAGAGCCTTACTATGCAATTTTTGACATTCTAAACTCCTTTCTTACAACTTAAAAATTAAGAGCCATATTAAACTGGTACACCTTTCTGTTTGTGCTCCTGATTTGGCTGCGCTTTTGATTTTTTGTTTGCCTTGTTTAAAATGCATGGCACTGACTTACTACATTTTCATAAAGGAAACTGAGATAGTCCTAGAAAAAAATGTTAGCTTTGTAAAACATGGGCATCAAAAAAAAAAAAAATTATTTGGGTTTAAACCTGCTCCTGCACACTCCTGTGTGGCTGATGCATGAAAATCAGAACCAGATGACCTGCTTTGTTTATTTCTAAAATTCACTGCTTGGTAAATGAAAAAAACCCATATAAATGAGGAAAACTATATTTTCAGCGTTAGTAGTTTTATGTGATGAAGATGAGAATTTTTAGTATGATATTTTTATTGTGATTTTTTAAGCTGAAAACAGTGGTGCTGTGAAACCTGATGTTGCAGAGTTAAGTATCTCTGCTCCTGCCTCATGGCCCTGTTCTATACCAAGGCGCGATTTCAGCAGCAATTGAAGGGAGATATGCAAAGTACTTACAAACGTTTATTTATTGCATATTGAATATATTTGTAAGCATCTGATGAAGTGGGATTTTCTCTCATGACACCTCATGTAATAAATATGTAACCCCTTTGGGGTCTTAAAGAGTGTGGTTACCTTAAATTTTTGCCCTGTGGGGGAGGGACTGATCATCCTGAAAGGAGGGTTTGAAGATGAGGGGAAGAGGCTTCAGTCAGAGTCCCCAGGAGAGAGGCAGCCAGAAAGCAGCAGCAGAGAGAGGCCCTGCCTGAAGCCAGGGAGGACAGAGCGGCTGACCTGGGGCTCCAGGCCAGCACCCACAGGAGGACACTGTGCTGGGGAGAGTCGCCCAAGGACCGAGCTGGACCCAGTGACTGGCCATCTGGAGCCGTGTGGCCATGAGTACAGGGCCTGGGACTCAGCCTGGGACTAAGGGGGAGGCTGTAGTTAGCTGAGTGGGGTTGGGTGTTGCTCTGTGGTCACAGAGAGTGGCAGAAGAGACATCAGAGGGTTTTTGCTGGGAAAGCTGCTGGCGCTGAAGATGACCTGGAGCTGCTGGACTGAATATTGTGCTGGGACTCTTGAACTCAGGGTGCAGACATAGAGCTCAGTGCCTGCCTTCAGCCTACTGCACTGCTGGGCCAGCAGGGCCCTGTGTTAGCTGTTAACTCTGTGTTACTGCTGCCCCATCTCCCCTGTTGGTCTCTCCTTTGCCCCTCTGTAAATCAGCCTTCCCCATGCCCATAATCCCAGTGCTATCCCAGTGTGTGTGTGTGGTCATTCTGGGGCGTTTGGAACAGGTGCCCCTGGGGCAAAGGGGCTCTCTTTGCTGTGTCCCAGTGCATGCCCTTCCCTGGCCAGAGCTGCCTGCAGGGCAGACTTTAGCTGGACACGAGGGTATTACAAATATATCTGACAGTCAGGGGTGTCGCTGGTGCCTGGCACATGTGCCCCAAATCCCAGCACCAGTGCCCCGGGTCCTGGCAGGGCACTTGCCTCTCCTGGTCTCCGGCCGGAAATCTGGGGCCTGGCCACCCACAGCGCGCAGCCATGTGACCGCAGCTGCTGCTCCTGCCCTGGCATGGCCTGCGATCAGGGGCAGCAACGCTTCTGCTGTTACTCTTTAAGTGCCATAAGACTCCTTGCTTTTTTTTTTTTGCTTTACTAGACTAACATGGCTGCCCCTTTGGAACTTGGCCAGAATTCTTAAGTGTCCCAAAGTTCAAATTAGTCTTAGTTCTCTGTTTGCTTTTACAAACTGCAGGGGCATCGCTACACATAAATATGGGGGGCAGGGGCCCTGACCACTGGGACCCTGATCCATTCCCTCTCCCCCCTCCCTTCCTGGTTCCCCAAATCCTTCCCTAACCCCCCCGGTTCCGTTGCTGGCCCCCACTACCCTGGGCCAACCCCCTCCCCCACACCCCTTCCTCACAGGGCTGGCATGCCTGCCCCCAGACTCCCCACCTCCGGCTCCCTTACCTGGCTGCTGCAGGGAGAGCGGGGCCGCAGCAGACGCCCCCAGCATGACCCTGCTCTGAGCATGTTCAGAGCAGGGTCAGGCCAGGGGCGGGAGTCAGAAACTCCCAGGGCCAGCTTGGGACAGCTCCCTCCCAGCCCAAAGACTGTCTTCCAGCCAGGAAGAGGCTGTGGCTGCCTGCAGTGTTCCCTGTGTGTGGGTGCAACAATGCACCCCAACACAGTTTAGTAGTGGGTTACTCAGGGGTTGGCCCTGAGTTTCAGGGGGATGAGGCCCCCTAAGCCCCCCATAGCAATGCCACTGACAAACTGTATCTCACCTTCCAGAAAAGCTATTTTCACCTGTAAAAATTATCTCCATATCCAATATCTGTACACCATTTTTTGTTTTTCACAGTTCTTTAGTTACAGAACTTTCCACAGCATTTTGCTATCAGTGACAATTCAGGAAAATATTTACAAATAATCTATTGACATAACTGGTACATGTACTACATGCTAATTATCACATACCTGAAAAATAAACCAGCTCAATTTTTAGACACTGTCAGCCCACTGATGTCTCAAAGAAGAGTTTGCTAGTATTCCATGTTTTTTTTTAATTTTATATATATTACATATGTATTTATATTCATGATTGTTCCACAGTTAACAACATTCATGTGGAAAGATATGAACATTTTTTTAGCTTGCACATGTTAGAGTCTATAAAAAATTTTTTAATCATTATATCTTAGGAAAAAAGGAAATTAAGTTGATTTTTTGGAAATTTAAAAGTTACCAGCAAATAATCCAGTAAACCCATGCTCAGCAAAAATTGTCTTCATTACCATCCATGTTGATGCAGACTTCTTCTGTGACACTAGAGAGAGTACAACAAATAATGTGTGTATTAAATAGTATACAAATCAATATGATCACAGAAAAATAATAAATATTCTTGAAAATTAAGGTGGATCATGTCAGTGAAATAGACTAGCTATATTTATTTTAGTCACATTTTAAATTCATTTTACATTAATTTTGGCCATACTGGTAAAGAATGTGGGAGTTTATTGAGGATTTGAGGAAGTTTTAGAAAAGGACCTGGGGGTCATGGTGGATGGGAAGCTGGATATGAGTCAGCAGTGTGCTCTTGCTGCCAAAAAGGCCAATGGCATACTGGGCTGCATCAGAAGTATTACCAGCAGATCGAGCCATGTGATTGTTCCCCTCTATTCGGCACTGGTGAGGCCACATCTGGAATACTGTGTCCAGTTTTGGGCTCCACATTACAAAAAGGACATGGACAAATTAAAACGAGTTCAGCAGAGGACAACAAAAATGATCAAGGGCTGGAGCCTGCAGAAGAGAAGACTGAGGGGGAATTTGATAGCAACCTTCAACTATTTGAAGGGATGCTCCAAGGAGGACGGAGCTCAGCTGTTCTCAGTAGTAACAGAGGACAGAACAAGGAGCAATGATTTCAAGTTGCAGCTGGAGAGGTCGAGGTTGGATATTAGGTAAAACCTTCTTACTACAAGAGTGGTGAAGCATTGGAATGGGCTACCTAGGGAAGTCATGGAATCTCCATCTCTGGAGATATTTACGGCTGGGTTAGACAAAACCCTGGCTGGGATGATTTAGTGAGAGTAATCCTACTTTTTGACAGGGGGTTGTACTAGATGAGGTCCCTTCCAACCCTATGATTCTATTGATAATGAGGGAGTATTGTTATTTCATAATTATCTATTGTTTTTCAACCAGAGGCATGTGCACACCTGGAGGTATGCAGAGGTCTTCCAGGGGGTACATCAGCTCCTCTAAATATTTGGCTAATTTTATAACAGGCTATAAAAAGTGGAAGCTGTATAAACTAAATTTCACACAAACAATGACTTTTTTATACTGTTCTATATATGATACATTGAAATGTAAGTACAATATTTATATTCCAATCTGTTTTATAATTATATGGTAAAGAATGAGAATGTAAGCAATATTTCAGTAATACATATGATTTTGTAAGCAAGAAGTTTTTAAGTTAGATGTGACACGGGGGCATAGAAGACAGACCAGACTACTAGAAGGGGTACAGTAGTATGGAACAGTTGAAAGCCACTGTGTTAGATATTATCCTGCCTGGCTGCAATGAGTTAAATCCAAGAAGGAAGCAAACCAAAACAAAAACAGGCCAAAAAAGGCTTAGGAATTATTAATTGAGGAATGATTGCTCCTGGCTCACTCGCATCAGGCTGCTCTGGTTTTATTGTGCCCAGGGCCAAAAGCCTAGGATCAAAGGGGATACTAAACCTTAAAGATGTGGCCAACAGAAGAAAGTTTAAGATTTAAAGCCCCATTAGAAATCTATGTAATTAAACCAAAGTATGTTTTAAGGTTTTCCATCTTTATTACTTCCAACCAGCACTATTCACAACAGTGCATAAGGTCAACAAACAGTTCTTTTTCCCATTTACACCCTACAAGAAGACATAAGTGGTGCTGTGGACTTTATTTGAGCCCACTGTGCTGGTGAGAATTTCACCTTTGAACAGTGGGATCATAGTTAAGTATAATTCTTGAGGTAATCTAAAATGTAAAGAACGTGCAGTAATTCAGTTCAAAAGAACTTACTGTTTAAGGTCTCGGACTCGCAAAGTTCAGTCTGCTTGCGTGTTTTCACTACATCAAATGGTAATGTTACTGTAGCTGCAATCTATTAAAGAGTAAATAGATTTTATTGATATTTCACTTAAAACGTCATTGTATCAGCAAGCTTAATCCATAAAAGTGAGTTCGCTATAATGTAAAAATAGATTTACTGTTGTTATATATATATATATATCATTATTTATGAAGCAAGCCAAAATTAAATCTCATTAAACACACACTCTAGAATAGGGCTCAACAAACCTCAGGCATCAGGTCATCATGCGTGACATTCCCCTCCCAGAATCTGGTCCAGTGTGCCACTATGGCCCCCCCCCCATCTCCACTCTTGACCCCCAACTTACCCCACCATTGTCAGGTGACTATTCACTCCTGAGTCAGTTTATGCCAGCCTCCTGCATGTAATAGATCCCAGGCAGTGGATGTGCACTTAGGAGACGGTCCCCCAGCGAGTACCCGCAGCTCCCAAATGCCACACTGGGAGCTACCATCACACAAGAATCAGGACAGTTCCCCCAGTCACTGTTAGGCTCTGGTTTACCCATTTATCAATGAAATGAGTGTGTTCAGATCTGCTTATACACACTCTCTAAAGTTCACATGGCTTTAAATAAAACAAATAAATTAACATGATGTAAAGGGAGTGTATAGTGAATCAATGCATAATTATTAAATAAAGGAGCCAGGAGTTATTACAAGCAAATAAAACATATCAGGCACATTCTAAATCTACCAAATATAGTTTCAGATAAGCTGATCAGTGCATAAACTGACCCCCACTTTGTGAGCCCCAAAAATAGTAAAAAAGGGGTGACCCACCTATAAGCCGAGGTCCACCCATGGCCCCGGCCACTATACACCCCCCGCCCCCCGCACTGCTGGATTACTCTGGAGTCCCCAATACCCTCCCTATCTCCCAAACCCCTGTCGCTGCTTTTCCCCGACACCCCTAACACCCTGTCGCCACTTCCCCTGACACCCCTGCCGCCGCTTCCCCCCACATCCCTGCCACCCTTACTGCCACATCCCCCTTGCCACCGCGTTCCCTGACACCACTGTTGCCTGTGCTGCTGCTTTTCCCCAACACCCCTACCACCGCTTCCCTGGACACCCCTCAACCCCTGATGCCACTTTCCTCAGCCTCCTGGACACCTCCCACCCCTTGGGCCCTGACACTGACTTCCCCAGGTCGACCCCCCCCCCAGCTCCCTTACCTGGCTGCTGCTTACATTGGGGTCCCCTTCTTCTCTAACCCCAGCCCGGAGGCAGACTCCTCAACATGGCGCTCTAGCCACATGCTGGGGCTCCAGATTGGAGCATGTGCAGTGCATGCTGAGGACTGGAGACTTACTGTGAAACTCCTGGGCTGGGGCTGTCTACCATATCAACTAGCATATAAATCAAGTGCCTGTTTTAAGGGCAATTTTCAGGCACAAAAATTTCAGCTTTTACACAAGCATATATGGTATAGCACTACCAAAATTAATGGTCCAGAGTTACTCACAAGCTATTTGGCTGGAAGATGGTTTTCAGGCCAGTCTTTGTCTATCACTATGCAGGACTCAGATCATGCTTGAAGCTAGAGAATGCTTCAAGATGGAGTTTCTCTGGCAAAAAGCCCCTAGCCGTTCAAAGTTTCTCCATTTCCCCACAGCAGTTCCTCTTCCTGGGCCAAGTTGATTTCCTTTGTTCCACTTGAACCAGGGAGCTCAATTTGCATTGGCTTTGTCATCTACCTCTGAGCCTCCATGCTGAGAGAGTGCACACCTAGAAACATGCTTCACATCTATACACATACATGATGCTGCAGGAAACATGTTACCATGGTGATCATCCAGAACACATGAGCATTCATAAAGGAGTCTTGCATGGCATATTTGGCATCAGACTAGGCAATTAAATTGCAGAAGTGAACAGAAAGTTATACACATCATAGCCCATTGTGCCTCACGTGACATCATGGCACCCAGAAATTTCACTGTGGTGACTAGTTGTGCCATGATACTTCATAAACGGAACAGCTCCTAGGATATGTCTATGCTGGCAAATTAGTTCAAATTAAGGACACTTAATCTGAACTACCTTTTTACCTGTCTAAGTCAGGCTTTCTTTAGTTCAAACTAAGGAATGCTTAGTTCGAATTATTAACTACCACCAGTTAGTTTGAACTAAGCGTTTAGTTCCAGCATTAGTTTGAACTAAAGTACAGTGGAGACCAGAACTAACCCTTAGTTCAAACTTAATAAGTTCGAACTAAAGACGGTTAGTTTAAATTAATGTAGTGTACTAGTTCAAACTAACGTTAGTTCGAAGTACGCTATGTTGTTAGTTCGAACTAATAAGTTCAAGGTTAATTTGAACTACCCTCAAACTTATTAGTTCGAACTAACTTTTCCTAATGTAGACATAGCCCTAGTGCCTAAAAAAACCAAAAAGTCATCTGTGCTGACACTTTCAGTGGCACTGTTGTGTGAAACCCCTCCCCTCAAAGCACCCTGGGCAGTGGCTTTTTTCAGCATTTGGGGGTTTTTTGCACTGCAGTGCTGCCAAAACTGTTGGTGGCAGAAGGCGTTCCAATCCATGACATGTCTAGGACGCCTTAGTTTTTGGGCTGACTCCAAGCTGGGCAGAAAATCTGTCAAGTCCTTTTCTAGAAGAGCTGTTTAGAAAACTTAGATTGTATATACTACTAAGATATGTTTACACAAAGTGCCCAATCTTTCTCATATGGACTTTCAATGAAAGCAGGATAGGAACCAAAGTGACTAGCACATTTATACTGAACCTGATAGTTGTGAAAGTTTCCATTTGAGCATTATTGCCATCTGTTGAGGGATTACTCAAATGCCCTTCAGAACCAACTTTAACACTAGGACTCATAGTTGAAGGTACACTGTCTCTGTAAAACTAACATGTGGATTGCTTACTGAGGCCAACACAGCAACGTCAATCAGCAGTGTGAAGAGGGGGATCTCTGTTCAATAGAGCTGTGCAAACAGGAGCCCCTGGTATGGAATAGATGCAGTTAAAATGGCAAAAAACTCTGTTTTCTGGTATAGCTTGTTTTGTTCAGGGGAGCCAGCAAAAGCTATAACAGTAAAAGCACAGTACTTTAGCAGAAGGAGCATCCACACTAGGAGTACTTTGCTGGAAAGTTATACTGACACAGCTACACTGATAAAGTGCTCCTAATGTAGACTTGTTCTTAAACTTTGGAGTAAGTTCTGGAAAATGCTGCTTATCAGTATATGTAGCTTGCAGCAATAGTAAACAAAAGGTAACTGACAGATCTTCTGTTTGTGCAATATCCACAAACAAAAGGTTAAACCACAACTCCTTTTCTAAGATTCGTATTGCATCCCATCATGTATCCATCTTTCAAGCTGCAATCCTGAAACTGTATTGACTAGGTTCCATTTTAATGCATCACTGGGGCATCTTGATGTTAGATTGCAAAACCTCAGGCAAAGGGGGGTGTGTACCTTGGCCATAATCAAGAACATTACATTTTATTTTATAGCACTCTATGCATTACAGTTAATTTTCTGTTTACGACTATGAGGTGTCTCCACCAAAACAAAGTCTAGTACAGTATTTACCCACTAGTGACTTGATATTCTGTCACCTGATTATATACTTTAAAAGAGGTTTAAAAACATTAGCTAGCCACTAAAAAGTAGCCATTTTAAAAATCCTGAATTGTTTCCCTTTTCACTGAATATGAACACACAGTACACATATGCTACAGAAATTAGTTCATGGCTATGTTTATCACAGTGCTGTGACGTGTTCCTCATAGATTTAAAAGAAAACCAGCTCTGAAATAAAATTATTTTTAAAATATGGTTAAAACTCAAAGATAACATTTTCAGATAACTCATGCTTACTGTAAATTATCCAAATGAACTGAAGACAACCATATAACAATCAACTGAATTTTCTGAAAGGTTGTGATTCCACCATCCCATTATGCTGATAATGATCTTGAAATGAAGTTGTGAGTTTAAAACAAATTAGTGGGTTTTTCTAACAGCCATGCATCTTAAAAATGTAAACATGCAGGATGAGAACATTTTGAATGTCATTAAAAACACACACATACCAGGTTATCTTCGTTAGAAAAGTAAAAAGACAGCAATTACACTTTATGTGTTAAAATACATCTAAAAGCCATCAAGCTTCTGAAAATGGCATACGCTAGCTTTGCTCTTGTGATTATCTTGAGGCCTAACAGTTGCCCATGTAAAGCTTCTTTTCAAAGAACCCATTTTCACCAAGAAAATATAAAACAATGAGGAAATAACAGCCAGCACTGGTGAAGTTCAGGCTATCTGTAGGATTCAGCTGTGATTATTGTCAGAATTCTGCCAATACTTTTATTTCTTTTATTTTAGTAGCTGCATCTACAGACACCATGATTTAACAGGCTGCTAAAATCTGTAGAAATCAAAAATTAGTAAGATTTTTAATCAAAACTACTGAGGTATCTTTTACACCTCTATTTTACTTTAACATTTTATTATATGTTTTCCCATTTGCTTCTCTTACCAATAAAAATAATACCTCAAGTATTTGATTACCAGATAACTGCCTTTTATGTACAGCTAAAGACATGTTGCTTCTAGCCTTGTGTTCAACAACATAGTCACAATTTGTGGCAGAAACTAATGTAATTTTTTCCTGTGTTTTATTAATTACATATACAAATTCTCAATGAAAATATATTAATTAGAAATATCATAAATGAAGACTTGTTAGCACATGAGGTGGTAGAGGATAGGGCCCTGAGCAGCACACTTTGAGGGAGAGGATGAGTGGACCTCATTTGATGAGATTAATGCGACGAAGAATTTTTATTAGAAATATCAGCAACAGAAATGTAGACTTACAGAGCCAGCTGCTGCCCCTGAAGTAAAGCTGATCATAAAGGTTGGTTCACATGCATCAAACTTCTTGCACAAGTCATTCCTGAAATGTTCATAGTTATACCAGTATATTGCTATGGGGACAGAAAAAACAAAAACAAAAACCAAATCTCTGAAACCAGGCACATGCAACAAACAACTTAATTCTGAATACCAAGCAGAGAAGAACTAACTCATAGACTTTAAAGTCAGAAGAGACCATTACAATCATCTATTTTGACCTCCTGCACAATGCAGGCCACAGAACCTCACCCACCTACTTCTACAACAGACCTCTAACTTATGACTGGAGTTGCTGAAGTCCTCATATAATATTTTAAGGAATTCAAGGTACAGAGAATCCACCAGCAAGTAACTCTGTACCCTATGCTGCACAGGAAAGCAAAAAAGCCTTAGGGTCTCTGCCAATCTGTCCCAGGAGAAATTCTTTCCCAACCCCAAATATGCTGATCAGCTAACTCATTCCCCTTCTGTATCACTTACACATCTAAAAATGCTACTATTTGGCTACTGTTACCCTAAGAATGCCAGAGCAAAGAATGGGGGGAGGGGAATCTAAAAAATACAAACGAAAAGGAATGAGAAAGAGAGAAATGAAAATACAGGAAAAGATGCAAATTAAAACAGAGAAAGGATGAGACAGAGATCGGGAGGCAGAAAGGAGGAAGAAAACACCCGCACAAATCAAAAGACAGGGCACATTAATAAAAATGGTAGTCCTCATATTCATGAAAATATCGAATGAGTAGGATACATGACCAATAGCCTTGCTGTTCTTTTCTTTTTTAAGCAACAGATCAATATGAAAATTGTGTATTTATCTGAATATGTGATGTCTGTCGGAATGGCTGAATACACATATACAGCTAGGTTTATTTCAAAGCATGTAACTGCAGAAACATACATACTTGTCACATTATCTAGAAAACCCATAATTCAATATGCTGTTAAAATTAATAGACAGTTGCATACAGAATGTAAAACTTTATTTTTAAACTAAATTCCTATCATGTACAAAGACACTTACTTGCACTTATTGAGAAAACCCATTTTCAGCTTTAAAAGTAATTCATTTTCTATTAGTGTGCAAAAAATCATCTGAAAATTCCTTAAAAGGCTGAATACGTTCTCCTCTTCTTCACGTCCATCCTCATAATTCAAAACACAGTCAAATGGATTTCCACTATTACAATAACTCTGAACAAAGGTCTCAGTAAAGGTTCCTTGTTTGTTTTGCTAACTAGACTAACAGGGCTACGCCTTTGGAACTTGTCAATAAAGGTTGTCACTAAAATGGGAAAAACAAATGTTCTACATTTTGATGCTATCTGGTTTACTTCAGATTTAGAATGACACTGAGCTCTTCTTGGAACTCTGGTAGCCAGATGACTAGATTTAATGTTTCAAAGACCCTGGAAAGGCAAGTCAAAATTTCAGCAGGATAATTCGAAAACAGTTTGAGGAAGCTCAAGCAAGTCAGAGCTAGCAGCTCAAAAATGATGTATACACCTAACTTTTGTGTTGATGCCAGGATTTCCAGTAAGGAATTAAAAAAAAAAAAAATCGAACTTCCAGGTCTCCAGTTACTTGAAATATTTCTGAACTGGTCAATGCTCCTCTTCAATGGTTGGTTTCTGGGGCAGTAAATTTAATGAAGGAATGCTTAGATTTTCCATAGTTCTTTAACAGAAAAGTTATCAGAACTGAAAAATATTACTAGTGACTCACTTTAGGGGGGCTATATATCAGCAATCTCTTGACCAGATGACTCAGTGACTTGCTTTTTTCTCTGATGACATTCACTCCCATTGTTCAGGAAATCATTGAAAAGCATGAGTTTTGATAATATTACCCTAATGACTTATGACATTTTTTCATCTTTTCAATACTTAATTCTATCTTCCTTGGCAACATTTCTAAAAGTAAAATCAAATCCTGTATGTGAATCTTAAAGTACTCTCAAATATTGGCTCTTAAGTCAGAAATACTGATCTCAGGACAAAACTTCCAATAGGGTTCCAAAAGGGCAGAACATAAAGTAACGTGAACAACATGCATCATCTGAAAGTTGCCATGGAATCATGGATAGGACTCAAACACAGTACATGGGTGCTGGTCATAGAATCAGAGAATCATAAAATATTAAGGTTGAAAGGGACCTCATGAGGTCATCTAGTCCAACCCCCTACGAAAAGCAGGACCACTTCCACTAAATCATCCCAGTCAAGATTTTGTCTGACCAGACCTTAAAAGTTTCCAGAGACAGAGATTCCCCCACCTCTCCAGGTAACACATTCCAGTGCTTCACCATCCTCCTAGTGAGAAAGTTTTTCCTAATATCCAATATAGACCTCCCTATATTCTATAGCAATCACTTTGAGCACTGCTCCCAGACATTAGGTTGCATGTAAAGCCTCTGAATTGCAAGAGAGCCCTGGTCTTGCTGCACATGCACATTTCACTGTCACTGGCAGGTCCCTTTACAAACTTAACCCTCAATAGCTTCAGAACTTTTCAGAAGGGTAGCTGTTAGTCTATTTCAGCAAAACAAACAAGGAGTCCTGTGGCACCTTAAAGACTAACAAATGTATTATGCCTTAATAAATTCATTAGTCTTTAAAGTGCTACAACACTCCTTTTTTTAAGGAAAAAAATTTGTTTCCTCAACAACTCAGCAGGTGTCCTGCATTAGCTAAGATAAATCCTGAATGGGTGAAATCAGTTTGGGGAGGATCAGGAGGACAGTCTGAGCCCCAACTGTATTTAAAAAAAAAAAAAAAAAAAGAACCAGGTGAGTTTGTAAACATTATTTTTAAGGAACTACTATATGTAGGGAACTTCTTGGCTCAAATTACCCCAAATTTGGACCCTTAAAACTTACCCCACATCCACATGAGGCACAACAAATTTCAAGCAAGTCCAATTCAGCATATGGATATTAAAGAATGGGTGTGGCCAACTGCGGCTTGGGAGCTGCATGTGGTGCTTGAACGAAAAAGCATGGCTCGCAGAAGAACAGCAGTAAATCAATTTAGTATGTAAAAGTATATGGCTATATGCCTCAGTGCAGCTCTTGAAGGTTTAATAATCAACTTGTGTGGCTCGAGTGCCATAAGTTTGGCCACTCCTGTAAGAACTTAGAACAGCAAAGCACCCTCAATCTTAATTAGAGCCACATGCTATCATCTGATTGAAGTATAGGGGGAAAACGTAAAGGAACTGACAAGTAATCTCCATAACACAAACTCTGATGTGAGCTAAACCCTCACCTGAGAAAGGTACGTCTCTAAGAGCAGTAGGACTCCAGCCCCTCCAGAGTGAAAGCCAGCCATCTTTGGCCACTGTATTATAGATGCACATATGTAGTTGCTTGTAAGATAACTGGCGAGACTGCATTTTAGTTCTAATCAACTCTAGTGGACTTACTACAGTTAATGTACCCACTGAAAATGAGAAAAAAAATAAGGTTCATTAGCAGTACTTAAAAACGGTCAATTTGGTTAATACAGCAATTTCCAAAACACTAAAATAATCCAGCTTCCCTACCCCCACTCTATATCTTTGGTTCCTTGCAGCCACAAGATCGGAGGATATGTGTATGAAACTTAAGCCTGGTCAACACACAAAACTTAGGATGTCATAACTGCACTGCTTAGGGCTGTGAAAAAAATTTGAACTCTGTGCAGTGTAGTTTGATTACTTTAATCCCAATGCACAGGCTGCAGTTACGTCAACAAAGGAATTCTTCTGTCAAACTAGACGCTGTTTTTTAGAGATGCTGTTGTTTATACAGTCAGAAAAACCCCTTCCATCAAGGTCAAAAGCATTTAACATTACAGCAGCAAAGGTGCAAGACCACAGCTGTGCCACTTTAATGCAGATGCACCCTGAACGCATGGCAAAACTGGATGTGAATCCATCACACACTAGTTTGTCACACACCAACTGGACCATGCTACCATGCTCTAAAAGTTCTGTGACACATGCTGCAAAACTTCTATGTTATGGTAGCAGGGTCCCCATCACCAGTTAGTATGTGACAACCTGTATGCTACAGATTCAACTCTGGCTTGCTGCATAACAATGCCTTGGTCTACCCTACAAACTTAAGAAGGAGTCTGGTGGCACTTTTAAAGACTAAGAAATTTGTTTATCTCATGAGCTTTTGTGGGAGAAAATCTTACTTCATCAGATGCTTTGAAGATGGGGAATTTACAGAACAGGATAAATAAATATGTTAGTCTTTAACAGTGCCACCAGACTCCTTGTTTGTTTTACTGGACTACACTGACACAGCTACCCCTTTGGAACTACAAACTTAGGTTGACATATGTTACCTTGTGCATGTATCTACAGTCAAATTTGCCTTTGGCCAACGGAAACACCATGTGATGGTGACTCAGTAAAACCAATTCCCCAAACTGCTTTGAATCATGATTGTCCTACTGAGATCACTGCAGTGGAGAGAGACACTCATCACCTATGTAAACCAAAACAGTTCAATGCCCAACAGTGAATACTCTGATTCCAGTGAGGAATTACACTTGCCCAGAGATCAGAAACCACTTCCATCCTTTCAAACATCCCCATATTTTAAAAATTTTTTTCCTGATGGCCCAAGTTGTCAAGCATTCCTAGCTGCTTTCCTTTGTTGTGTGCAACTGCCAAACCTATCATGCCAGCTCCACACTCTGGACATGCTTCTGCCTGGAGTAGACAGGATCCACAGGGCTTAGGGGGAGAAAAGACTATGCAAGAACAGCTACAGACCAGCCGCAGAAGCATAGAATCAATGAAAAGATTGCAGTGGGGATGTAAGCAAAGGGGTATGAGATGGTCTGTAGTAGAGACATATAAAAGCGAAAGAACTCCTACAGGAGTGCCAGGCAGCCAGTCATCAATCTGGAGCTAAGCTGCAGACCTACCACTTTTACAGTGAACTCCATACTTAGCAGTGACCCCACCAGCACCCAACAGACTACCATAAATATCTTGGAGAAGCTGCAGACAGACACCCCAGTATGAACAGTGAGTAGGAGGAGGAAGAAAAGGAGGGGTGGGTATCCAGCCATGCCAGGACCTGTTTGACAGTCCACCTCAGTCTAGGCAGTCCCACCAGGTAAGAACGAATGAGCCTGATGAAGGGGAAAGAACTTCAAATAAATGTGTGCATGCATTTTTTCTTACAGTCATTCTGCTTGTTACGTACTTCCAGCATGACTGTGAACTGTTGAAAACTGGTGGGATCACTGCTCTCAGAGAGTAGATATGCACATACAGTTATGGGATGGAGAAAGTTGCATAATAGAAACTTGACTCCTAGCTCCCATAGGTCTCTGTGCAACTCATTTCTTCCCCCAATACTTTGTGAAAATTTTCCAAAAACGCATTGAGCCTGGTGGTGATGCATGGCAGACTGGAATAACTATCCATGATACATTGCACATTGCGTCAACATAACACTTCTAGTAAATACGCACAGCACTGCAAGAAGCCAAGTATGCAGGTGCACAAGGGATACAGTAATTCTGGAAGTTGTACACCAGTGTAACTTGTGTTTACTAAATTCCGAAGTCTTCAGACAGACAAGTCCTACTCTCTCACAATTGTTTCTGAAGACCTATTCTGTCAGAAAAGATTTACTGGTATATATAATAAATAGTTCTAGCAGAGACACTACTTATAAGAGCAAATTAATTCTTTTGGTAGTATAGACCAGTTCCCCCAAAAAAGTATATGGGGGAGCGAAATCAAAACTCTCTCATAACTCTAATAAACTGACACCAGTTTTATAAGTGGACCAGACCTAAATAATTCCTGTTGTACAACCTCCCTTCATGGTGAGAATAACTTGATCATACAAATGATCCAAAGCCTACTTCAAAGTGAAAATGGATTGACATACATTTCTGCAAATAAACGTGACTTCTTAAAATGTCAAATCTTAAATCTCACTTAAAGGTGACTTGCAAAAGGGAAACTAAGGGTCTGCTTTTTTCCCCCCTTTGCTGCTTTATGGTATGGAAAGGACAGTGACATTTTCCATTTTTTAAAATATTTGTATTTTAAGTACCTTTTCTCTATGTTTTCTTTATTTTAGAAATATTAGGAATATCAACTCTGATGTTCCATTTGCTGAAAGACTCAGATCTCAGATATAAAGTCTGTGAGCTCAGTCACCCCTTACCTGAAAGAGCACTGACTGGGGACCCTCTAATGAACAAGCCTCTTCACTATCAGCAGATAAAGATACTACCTAGGTTAGAGTTAAAGACAGAAGGAAGCACCAGATCACCTAGTCTCACTCCCTGTACATCACAAGCCATTAGCACTGCAAATCCAACCACTGAAATCAGATCAAGACATTAGAGCCCATAGGAAGCTAAATATTTATGTGCCACAGGCAACGAATAGTACGGACCAAGATGCACCAAAGCTTGAAGCCCCTGCTATGGGACGAAAATGATTAAACAATATATACTCAGACAATCCTGGCACATGACCCACACACATGCTGTAGAGGGGGAAAAAAAACAACCTATGTCACTGGCAATCTGACATGGAGGAAAAATTCTTTCTGATCCCCACGTATGGCATTCAGTTACCATAAGCACATGAGCTAGAACTAGCCAGACATCCACCTGAATGAGAGAACACTCGGTACTACCTCACAGCGCTGGCTCTCCCTATCCAATGTCCTGTGTCTGATCATGGCCATCCCTGATGCTTCAGAGACATGAAATTTTAAAAAAATCTCTCCCACGATTCAGGGCAAGAAGAAAGAAATTGCTTCCTGGGCTGGCTGAAATCTTGAAGCATGATCTTCTAGGAACACAGACATAATGCGAGGCCTCATTTGGAGTACTGTGCCCAGTTTTTTGGGGGGGGAGCTCCCACTATAGAAAGGAGGTGGACAAGTTGGAGAGTCCAGCAGAGGGCAACAAAAATGATTAGGGGGCTGGAGCACATGATTTATGAGGAGACGTTGAGGAAACGAAGCTTGTTTAGTCTGTAGAATAGAAGAATGAGAAGGGGTGTGATAGCAGCCTTAAACTACCTGAAATGAACTTCCAGGGAAGATGGAATTAGACTGTCCTCAGTGCTGGTAGAGGATAGACTAGGAGCAATCATCTCAAGTTGCAGTGAGGGCAGTCTAGATTGGATATTAGGAAGAATGTTTTCATTAGGAGGGTGGTGAAGCACTAGAATGGGC
The DNA here is from genome assembly GCA_007922195.1 of Podocnemis expansa. Classification (NCBI taxonomy): domain Eukaryota; kingdom Metazoa; phylum Chordata; order Testudines; family Podocnemididae; genus Podocnemis; species Podocnemis expansa. Next base: position 36,617,040 of record ML681964.1, on the reverse strand, counting down.
TACCTAGGGAGGTGGTGGACTCTTCATCCTTAGAGGTTTTTAAGGTGAGGCTTAAC